>CM029022.1:94666108-95143608 GCA_016801055.1 Panax notoginseng
TATATGAATATGTGTGTGTGTGGATAAATGTTCAATTATTTGGAAGTAGTGCTATGCCTCGTTCACACCTTTATATAAAGGGTTTGAATTTGTATAAAAATTCAGTTTTAAACAAGATATAGCAGTGATGTTTTATAAAAGAGGTTTTTTAAACCCTTGTGCTCAATAGTAATTGAGGTCTTTGATACTTTTATTTTATTAAATGTTCGACTTGATTGTTTTTATTTTTGAGAAGCGAAGCATCTTCGAGAAAATAATGTACAAAACAGTACCGAAATCCTCGTGGGCATGAAAATCATATGAGAAAATCACTACTACAAATTACTAAATAGACAACGCTTAAACCGCAACGACTTTTATAAAAATGTTGTGGTATTTTTTTTCACAACGTTTTTAAAAAAAACGTTGTAGATATATATACAAAAACGTTATCTATTTTTAAAGGATATTTTTTTGTTTTAACTAGATAACGTTTTTATTTAAAAACGTTGTCTATTAGACAAACACGGAGCTTAAAAAAAATGTGAAAGTGAAAACACGGAGCTTAAAACGTTTCCTATACTTTAATTTCATTCCCTCCTTACTTTTCCCCTAATTTTCCCCCGATCTGATATTCCCTCTTTCCCATTTTTCACACAAAATCTTTTAATTTCTTCACCGCCACCGCTCTAAGCTCCAGCGACACATCGGCGATGGAGTAGAACTTCTGCATCTGGAGAATCAGGAACCAGTTCAGCCGCCACAGGTGAATGGCCACGAACACCGGTAAATCGGGATCCAGAGCATGTCTATTATGGCATTCGCAGCAGCTCTGTTGAATAGAAGCCGTCTCCGGTTATAGCCTTAGCCACCAGCACCGACGACTCTCAAGTCGCTGCCGCTCGAGAAGACGGTTCCCTTGAGATTTGGAGCGTCTCCCCCGACTCAGTCGACTGGAATCGTCAGCTAGTACACACCCACTCCTTACTAAGTTTTCTTCCTATGTGTTTGAGATTTATTTGGTATTTATTTTTCTATGTACAGATGATACATGGAGACCCTAATTCGAGAGTTTCATCCCTGGTTTGGTGGCCTCAAATGAGTATTATTTCGGTAAAGATTTCCTAGATTCAATCAATTTTGTAATTTTTGCAGTAAATTGTTATTATTTCGATAAATTATTTCGGTATCTTGTGATCAATTTTGTAATTTTTGCAGTAAATTTGGTAAATGATTTTATTTTTCAAGCAGCAGTCCCAAAGGTAATACTCGAAAACAGTAAATTTCTCAACTTCTCTTCTTTATATTATCTTACTTACAAGTTTATGTATCACTGGACTTGACTGTTAAATTATATAAGTCCATTTTTATGTTTAGTAGGGTTATTCCATCCATGTATTGTGTAAAAGTAAAGAATAGAAATGTATACTTATTGAGGGATTGCAGTCATTTTCTATTTCTCTGAATTTCTTTGCTACTTGTAGAAAGAGTAGTGTAGTTTCATGTTTTTGGTCTCTTGCCTAATAAATTATACAAGTTTGTGTTATGTTTATTAGGATTAAGTGGAGAATAAAAACGTATGATTATTGGGGTTTAAAAGCAATTTTAAATTTCATATCTTGTGGAAAATCTGATTTTCTTTTGCAAATTATAGGAAGGGTAGTATAATGCTTGGCCTCTTAAATCACAAGTTTGTATTATGTTTATAGGGTCATTCCATATATTGTGTAAAAGTAGAGAATATAATTTGTAGACTTACCGAAGAGTTGGATGAATTTTCAATTTCATAACTGAATTTCTATCGCAACTTATAGAAAGGGTAATGTAATTTCATACAGTTGAAGTCGGAGAAATATGTGTGTGGTTGTCAGAATTCATTTATTAATTGTTACATTTGCTAAGTTAATTTCGAAGTTTTTTAAATATACAATTTATTTGTGTTCACAACATACTAGTACTAGGATGTACCCCTCTGTAATCAGTGATCATAACTTGATATATGTAATTTCTGAGTTGGATAAGAAACATTTAATTATATATGTTTCATGCTCCCTTGAGTGTACAAGTTGTCACATTTTGTGTTTTCAATCTACAGTTTCTTCAATTACACTTGGACCTGGCTAGCAGTAATAGTCTTCCTGTAAGTGGGGAAGGGTCAATCACACAAAAATTGAGAGTTACCAACAGCCAACATGGCAAGGTATGTCTTTCTATGCAAACAGAAATGGGCACTGATTAGCAGTTGCTCTTGAAATCTCACTGTTATTTTTAAAAAATGATTGCTAAAATTAACTTGAAAATCTTCATGGTCTACAAGATGTTTTGATTAGAAATTATGTTCAGATAGATGATTTGAAGCATGGGAGATTTAATTTCTATTCACATTTTGTTGTTGTTCAAATACTTCAATTTGCAAGCAATGGAGCCAAGCTTGTTGTGGGATATGAATGTGGTCGTGTAAGTACATTGTTTTGCTGTAGAGTATGAATGTGGTTATGTAAATTTCAATTGTGAACAAGAATTCTTGCTGCCAATTCTAAATTAAATTTTAGTCAACTTGAGGCTATCTTTTCGAGGAACCCATTTTCAGAGCCTGTTGCAACCAATTCTTTCGGTGGATTCAGTTGATTTATCATCAGCTGATATGTTGAGATCCTGTAATATACTAATCTTGAATGCAATAAATTATGTAGGTTTATTGAGACTTAGCTATCAACAGTGGAATGCTGAGAGTGAGTATGATTTCACATCTAATTTTGGAAGGGGATCATCTCATCTCATTTCGAGTGCTTGCTAATTTATTGGCGTTCTTTGATAAAGAATGCTGCAAAACTGCAGAGATTCTGTTCAAGAGAAGTTGAAAATTTTCAGGTGAAGTTCACCATCAGTGTACAAGTTCTATAGGACTTGTTTGGTAACTAGTTTAACACCTTCGGTAAGGCTAACCATGCTTTGAGTTGGTCAAGCTTTAATCAAGCTTGGTTACTCTATCATTGAATCTCAGCGAAACTGTTTTCAACAGCAAGCTGTTCTTGTAAGGCAGATCCCATACCTGCACCCGACTATTTCAAATTAAAAGCCTTGATAAGGACAAATGTCTTGTAACTCATTTAACTTCATGTTTTATAGAATTGTTCTTGAAACTGATGCAGATGTTATAGCTGGGAAGGTTGCAAACCATAGCATGGATTCTGGAGCGTATTTGTCTGAGTAGGTATTGTAGTTTTTGCTCGCCTCACACTTTCAGTAGAAATTTGAGAAGATATTAAATTTCAAACTAGCTATGCTACCACCATCCAGTAGTAAACATTAGATTAGATGCTTAGATTGTAAGGTTCTGTTTTTCAGACAATCAGTCAGGCATTGGCAACGACACGTGAACACCTTACACGATCTCTACATAGGTAATTCGCTTAAACTTCATTTTAGAGAAAATCAGCAGGATTTTCAAATTGTATTTTCCATTTTTTTCCTGATTGAGTTGATTACAAGGATGAAGTATAATTTGAAACTACTTTTCTTAATTTCAGCTGATGATGATTACAACTCCATCTTATTGTAAAGTATAGACTGCTATTGCTCTATTTGCATGTTATGTATGTCTGTGCGTGTGCGCGTGTGCTTGTGTCAATGCTCCCATGAACTATTTTTTATCTAAAACCAAAACTTTGATAGAATTAAAACTTGGGGATTGATTCCTGTATTTTATGTAAGTTGACACTTTTTATAAACTGAAATACAGCTGGTAATTATTTTTTGCAACTATCTGTTAGTCATTATATTTTTAGTTGATTGCAACTGAAAAAGGTAATAATTAAATTAATTTCTATAATTTTTCTTCCTTCTTTATTATGCAAGTCATTCTCTTATATGCAAGGTTGATAATATGAATTATGCAGGTTCCCTTCCAATGGATTCATCATCTATGGATTTTGTCATTTGCTATTTAGATCATGTCATTCTCTTATATGTGAGGTTGATAATATGCATTATGCAGGTTCCTTTCCAGTGGATTCATCATCTATGGAATTTGTCAATTGTATATTTAGATCATTTGATTTTCTTGCTGACCAAATGTTTAAAGAATTTGCAAGAGTGTTGAAACCTGGGGGAGAGATCCTTCTTCACCAAACTTCGCAATCTACTTCAGAGCAAGCGGTATGTAATGATGATTTATTCTGTAACTTGGTGAAGTATCAATTTTGTTAATCTTATTCTACTGGCAGACAACCTCTTCTCTTGAGTGGAAGTTATTGGTGGCTGGTTTTCTGGACTTGCAGATTGGTCCAATGACATCAGCACTACCTAATGAAGTTTTCCAGTCTTTTGGGGTGAGATTATGTATTTTTTGTTATATTGCCAAGACTTGTCTCCTTCCCTCTTTCCCTTACTCTACCCACTTGAAATGTCATGGTTATCTTCTGTTGACTTATTCTACTTGGATTTTGTCAATGTCAAATGATTTTCTGAACTGTCTGAAACAATACATAACTAAATTTTACTTTCTTTTGCAACAGATTAAGGCCAAGAGACCTTCTTGGAAAATTGGTTCATCCTTTTCAATAAAGAAGGTGACAAAAATTTTACCCGAAGTTCACATAGATGATGATATGGATCTCATTGATGAGGATAGCCTTTTATCTGAAGAGGATTTGAAAAATCCCCAGCTCCCACCTGGTAGGAAGAACATATTTAGTTCTATTATTGCTTCAAGTAACATTGTGTTGTTCTGTACATATGCTCAATAAAAACGCATTTGCAGTTGGTGATTGTGAAGTTGGAAGCACAAGGAAAGCTTGTAAAAATTGCACTTGTGGACGAGCTGAGGCAGAAGAAAAAGTTTAAAAGCTTGGACCAACAATGGACCAGCTGGATAATCCCCAATCGGCCTGTGGAAGTGTATGATTTTGAGAACTTCATTTTGAATATAATAAATTAATCCTTATTTTTCTTGGTCGATCTTGGGATGTACCTAAGTCAATGTTGTGATGGGCAATGGAATATTTTATAGCGTGCATGCTTCAGCTAGATGTCACTTGGGCTTTGTCCTAG
The DNA here is from genome assembly GCA_016801055.1 of Panax notoginseng. Taxonomy (NCBI): domain Eukaryota; kingdom Viridiplantae; phylum Streptophyta; class Magnoliopsida; order Apiales; family Araliaceae; genus Panax; species Panax notoginseng. The sequence goes on from CM029022.1 coordinate 94,671,140, forward strand.
GAGGGGAAGCCAACTATTAGTCTTGATATTTATGTAGACATGGAAAAGAATCTTCTAGTTTGGTTGACTTTTTTACTTTTTTCTGTTGAGGCCTGGTTGACCTCAGGAGACAGAACCACTCTCACTTGTGTCACCTATTTTTTTGGGATATTTATTATAGATGTGTTTGTTTTCCCTCTGAAAATTTGATGTACACGTGCATTGTGGGCTGGGTGATGCTTTCCGGTGCAGTACATGCCCTTATAAGGGTCTTCCTCCATTCAAATTGGGCGAGAAGGTGCGTAAGATCAAGGGGCAGTTCTCCCTGCCTCTATAGAATTGCATTCATGGTTAATTTTATCTATAAAAAATAATTACATGGTTAAAAAGTACCCCAAGAGAAAATGTAGTGGAAAAAATTATGGCAGTTATTTATTTATTTATTGTTATTTTCATGTTTGCAAATTACTCTATTTGGGAACTTCCTAGCAGCTGACATTTAAGTTTCCTTAAGAAGTTGGAAGTCATTGTGGCAATCTCAATCTTGGGAATATTAGTGGGTTCTGCAATTGGTTCATGTTATAGAGATGGTGACAAAGCTGTATTTCATTTAAGTAGCCAACCCTCTGTCGGTGGTCCATTATCGCAACCTGGATATGTTTTTAATGTAAGTTGTCATGGCCCCATCCCTGTACAATTGGAACTATAGTGGAACTTGCACTTCTTTCTCTTTTGGATAGTGAATTTGAGATGCATATATGGATAGTTTGGTATATATTGTGGATGTAGTAATGTGAGACTGTAAACGAATGGTATTTATTGGGATGAATTTTGAATGGTTGATACATTTTGGTTTTAAATTTAATTGAGAATTTAGACCTTTTAGCTATATATCATGGCATTAGCATATTGCAGGTGCATTGGTAATGTAGGTGAATCACAACATTTTTTTTCTTTCTTTTTTAATCTACAACATTTTAAAAATGTTGTGTAAATGTACTTAAATGTTGTCTGATATACTAAATAACATTTTTATTCAAAAAACGTTGTGGAATCATACCTTCTACAACGTTTTGAAGCATCTACTAATTTTTGAAAAACAAATCTACAACGTTTTTTTCCTAAAAAACGTTGTGTATTGTGCTTAACTACAACGTTTTAAAAACGCTGTGTAAGGGTGTCGAATAGATGACACCCTTAACCACGACATTTTTCTGACTGAAACCACAACGTTTTTTCTGCGTTATCTATTTACTATTTTCTAGTAGTGAATCCAAACACCGTAAATAAATTTACAAGCTGTTTACAGCTGAAAATGTCCATCACGGAAACCGAATCTAGATTCAGTAAACTGAATATGTGATCACATGATTCCTAGGCTCACATGATGCCGCAATTGATATGAACGCAGTAAGCAGTTATATATATAAGCTGTAAATATATATATACAGACACGATCAACCACCACGAAGCACCTCCATAGGGGATCGAAAATGTAAATATATAAAAGCGATATATATATATATATATATATATATATATATATATATATATATATATATATATATGTTTGTGTGTGTGTGTGTGTGTGCAAACAATCAACCACCACGAAGCACCTCCATGGGGGATTGCAAATGTAAATAAAGCAATAAAATGATCAACCGCCTTGAAGTAAACTCCGGGCGGGACAAAATATAAATAAAGTTGTAAAAGCTATCAACCGCCACTAAGTAAACTCCAGGCGGGACGAAACGTAAATAAAACAGTAAAAACGGTCAACTGCCATGAAGTAAACTCCAGGCGGGGCAAAATGTGTGTGTGTGTGTGTGTGTGTATATATATATATATATATATATATATATATATATATATATATATATATATATATATATTACGGACCGAAGTCCGGGCATACATACGCAACACGACTCTCAATGTGAAGAATAGTGTGTGCAAAGATGAAGAGAAAGGCTTTAAAGTGTGTAAGAAGGCTTATAATGGGCTGCCAAAGAAGACTTTTATAGGTTTAAGTGGATGAACACTCGGCTCTCGCCAGTAAAAAGTAGTTATATATGAGCTTGCAAGTGTTTAAAATGAGAAAGCACTCAGTTTAGGATGTGTACAGAGCAAATTGGACAGGGCTTCATCGCCTTTTTCTCCTACAAAATGGCCACCCCAAGTCCTATATTTATAGAAGGGGGTGCCGCAAGTGTACCTGCGACTGCCTGGGGTGCCCTGGGCTACGCGGGTCCTATCGAAGTACGTGCACACATACAACGTGATGTCCGCTCAAACTTTTAGAACATCAATCCGGGCATCTGACTGAGGTGTATAAGACCTATTTCAGACTGTCATTGTCAAGAGTTACGCAATGACATGGGATTAGAGGTTGTACGAAGTCAGGAAGATGGGACCATGCCCTCCGGTCATCAAGCTTCAAATTCTATCCGTTATCCTGTGTAATAGTCACTCGGGATTGGACTTTTTTGGTTCTTGTGGGACATTGTTGTGTAGAAATATATGTGTAAAATGTTGAGACGGTGCGATGTGGAGTCAAGGTGACAAGATGACGACTTTGCCCCTCACCAGGGTTATCTCCGACTTGGGCTGATAAAGCAGACGTTGCTCTGGGTTATCTCTGAGATTGGACTGCTACAGGTGTTGGATGTCCTCAGTGTTATCTCTAAGGTGTGCCTGTCTTCTCGGTGTTATCTCCAGGTCTTGTATTGAGTGCCTCGATGTGAGTGCCAAGTGTTCTAAAGTTATTTGTATGGCTTTGAAACAAGCATTTTTGGGGTTATCTCCGGAACTGCAACTACATTCCTTGGGGTTATCTCCAAGGTTAGTGCTGCTATTCCCAGTGTCGGGACTGAGACTGAATATCTCGGGGTTGTCTCTGGGATGAATCGACCTTCTCTAGTGGAATTTCTGGTATTGAAGCTGTATGCATTGGGGTTATCTCTGAAGTTGGAACTGATACTCCCGGTGTGTGTTCCGGGGTTAAAATTAAACTTTTGATAGTATCTAGACTGGAAATGAGCTGTCTTCCAGAGTTATCTCTAAAAGACGTATCTGCCCTCCTGTAATGTCAGTAATAGGTGTGTAAAAAATTTTGAGTGTCTACAGATACCCCTCTTTATCATATTCATACAATGTAATGGCATGGATATGATAAAGAATCCTAGATACTTGAAATGCAACCAGATAAACATGATGCTATGTGGAGAAACATGATGCAAGTGCATGATGCATGTGTATGATACATATGTTTTGTTTTCCCACATGCTGGGGATGATTGCCGGCTCCCTGTTGCTTCTACCGGGGATGGCAATAAATAAGCAGCCTGATGAACTGTCATGGATGTGTGATCCACAGTTAACAGGAATCTCTAAGATTGTTGACATTGGGGTTATCACCAAAGTCTTGAATCCTTGATACAGACTTTATTCCAAAGATGTGCCTCTCGTGTACAAGAGATCTGTGGTGATAAAGCTTTGTCTATTTGAGGATGTGTATACCATATTCCATCATTGATCCTCCCTGATGATGTTAATCTTTCCTGGTTTGTATCGCCAGGACATATCAATGTTCTGTTGGAGTTACTGCCAACAATATGTGTTATCAGGGCTACCTGACCTTCGTTGACGTGTGAACCAATGGCTGACCACGCGTTGTAACCCCTGCCGGGGATAAATGCCAAGGCTGCTTGACCTTTATTGATGTGTATCAACTTATGCAATCATCGGATAGCTTCCGATGCTTCGTTAGGTTTACTTGCCAATGGCTGAACTGACGTCAAGGTTGCTTGACCTTCGTTGACATGTGCATCAATGGAAAATACGTTGTAACCCCCGCCAAGGATCTATTCTTGGACAGATGACCATGCGTTGTAACCCCCGCCGGGGATATGCTCGATCCTCGCTGACGTGTGCATCAATAGAAAATACGTTGTAACCCCCACCGGGGATCTGTTTTTGGACAGATGACCATTCGTTGTAACCCCCGCCGGGGATAAATGTCAAGGCTGCTTGACCTTCATTGACATGTGCATCAACGAAAAATACGTTGTAATCCCCACCGGGGCTATGTACTTTGACATATGAAATTGCGCGATGCCCCTGCCCGAGAAACTGTTTGAGAATGCGTGCTGCCCCTGCCAAGGATGCGTACTGTAGAATGCGTGATGCCCCCGCCGGGGAAACTGTTTGAGAATTAAGGTGACGACCCTGATTTGGTGGCATTAAACCAGTGTAAGGTATTACCGAGGGTAACTTGTAACAGCTGAGATCATCAGCATAGTAAAACCTATGTTTAGGCAAATACCAATGAATGATATGAAAGCCACAGTCGGGCCCAAGAAGACCAGGATTTCAGGTTATTCCGCTCAATCACATAGCATTTTTATCCTTGATTTGGCCTTTTTAGCTTGTGAGAACTCCTTTACAACTCGACCTGGACCAAGCCAGAGGGGTGGGACCCACGTAAGGGTGTCGCAGGTGGACTTGCGGCCAGCCATGGCTACTAAATGCCTGCAGGTTGCTTTCATAAGTCATTTTCAAGTTACTCTGTGAAGGAAATCCGAGAGCTCTTCTTCAGATTTGCTGAGTTCAGATGACTTTCTGCAAATTCTATCACCGTACAAGTGTTCTACACTGTCCTGGTAATGTATGCATGTCTTCTTTTCTAGTTTTTATCTGTTAGAAAATGACTTATCATATAAAATGCATCTAAACACATAGTAGTGAATATGCATGCTCAAATGACTTGATAAAAAATATTCAACATAGTAAATGTTAGTATTAAACCATGCTGAACGTAATGATGTGAAAATTTTTGACTTTTGAAACAGTCAAATTGGCACCTTTTTCTGCTATTTCTTATCCTATTGGAGGACAAATGAGCAAAAGGTGAAAATGCAAATTAATCATGGTAATTAGGCTATCCTTATGGATTGATAACTTTGATTTAATAAAAATAGTATGTATATAACTGTGGGCAGGTGTTACACCTGGCAAACGGGCGGGCGGGCACAGGCAGGGCCCAAAGCCCGCGGGTTCAAGGGCAGGCTGGGCTGGCCCGCGGGCCGAGGGTGTTTTATGCCTATTTTTTAAACATTTTTTGAGCCCAAAGTGAACGGGCCGGGCCGGGCTGTGAACGGGCCGGGCCGGGCTGTCAACGGGCCGGGCCAAAAAGGCCCGAATTTTTGTGGGCTAAAAAAATGCGGCCCAAAGCCCTCTTTTTGGCGAGCGGGCCGGGCCGGCCCACGGGCTTTGGGCCCGTTTACCAGGTCTAGCAGGTGTGCTACTGAATGGCCACCTAGTCATGCCTATGTGCATATGGATAGTCATATTTATCGAGAAACTATGGCAAAATTTTTTAAAATGTAGGCATTGAGTAGTCATGTATTTTTAACTCTATTATAGATGTATATTAAAGTAATGCATCCATGTAGTCATAAAATGCATTTTGAAAAGGAAGCTCCAGGTTTCAAAATTACCACACCCTTTCTGAGGTGATTTAGAGATTTGTTGTCCAGATATTATGTATCTGGATCAGCCGAGTAGTTCTCGCAAGACCACTTTTAGTGTATAGAGGAGGGCTTCTGAAGTGCCTCGACCCCGATTTGTTAGACAGCCTCGTCGTCTGGTGCAGGTGGTGATACGTCCAGTCCAGATTGATGTGTCGAACGTCAAGGACGAGGAGGAGGATGTTCAGATTGCGGACCCCGTTCTTGTTGTACATGTTCCCCGTAGGGACCTCCCGAGTATTCAGGTGGCAAACCCAGAGCTTCTGGGTGATTTGAGTCTACATCCCTCGATGTATCTGCACGCTAACGAGGTATTAAGTTAGATATTAATCTTCCTTCTTTCCTATTGATGAGGAGTATATGATTTTGATGTCGATCTGCATTTTATGTAGGTTCCCGACTTTACACAGCCTCGAGGGAACTGGTTCAGCATTCACTCCATGTACCAGGCTCTACATCCTTACTATAGAGCGATTGAACATAACTGGGGATTCGGGGCGTTCTTTTCCATCATTCCCTGTCGATGTCCCTGGCGTTACCTCAGGGCATTGTCTGAGCGCTGGTTTCACCAGACTCAGTCACTCTATTTGCTGGACTGTGAGATGATGATGATGCTGAAGGATTGGCGGTTTATCATTGGTATGTAGTTTGGAGGGGCACCAGTGCCTTGTACGGCAGATATTACCCCGACTACCGTCAGATCCTTGTTAGGAGTTCCGGCGGAGGCGGTCAAAGGTAGGACTGTCCGTACGGGTCCTTTGAGTGTAGATGCTATGAGTGGGCTGTTGTGTGAGCCCATACCAGCTGATGTCAGAGTTAGGGATTGCATTCTTCGGCGATTGTTCCTGATGATCATTAGGGGCTGCTTCATAGTAGATAATTCTTCTACGGTGTCGTTCGCTTTGATCAGTGCCACGTGACATGTGGACCGTATTGGATAGTATGATTAAGGTTCTTACACCTTTGCCTATTTCCTCAGGGGCATGCGTATGCGCTCATAGGGCTTGACCGAGGCTTGGTTAGGATTTTATCCATTTCTGCTGGTGAGTATTTCTCTTATAATTTGCCATGTATAGGTTAAGAGTGTTAACTAACAACAGATGTTTGCCTTTGTGTTGGCAGTTTTGGGCTTATGAGAGTCTTCTATGTTTATGTCTTGTGAATGTATTAAGGTTGGATACCTATCCACGCGGACGACGATGGCATCATTCCATACTGGCGGAGGTCCCTGTAGCTGAGGGTTTCACCCATTGCCGCCTACTGCTGGAGTTGTTGACAGCTAATGTCATCACATGGATTCCCTATTATGGGGAGCACTTGGCCATTAGATTTAAGGATGGGTACCCGACTGGTGTCGAGTACGTGATTTCCACCCATAGGGTTCCTCTCTTCACAGATGGAGGATGGGAGCTCTATTTAGGAGAGCGTGCTATTAGGAACACCACATGAGAGATCTGTATACCGATCTTGCCACCTGCTAGGCGTTATTGGCCTGTGTCGCAGTCACCCGTCATTAATATCCCATTGTTGGGTATTGACGGTTTTGCATTGTCAGAGGGTCCCTGCACTCAGGATGTATTCTAGCAATGGTGGATCCCTCATACCATTGGAGCCCAGACCCGCGCCACTCAATTCATGGGGGATATGGTTCTAGGATCCATGATGATGATGGATTGGATAGCCTATGTCCGAGATCCGACTCATGTGACACAGATTGACAGCTTGACCCAATGATTGGACCGGGCACATTTCTTTATCCGGTATTTGGGCAAAGATCCGACAGAGGCATATTCGTTTGATCCTTCCAGCGCAGGAGTCGGCCCCTCAGATGACCTATTTGGTTTTATCGGCGCAGATCCTCCTTTGTATAGGCCTGACATCAATGTTGATAGAGATCTAGTGACTCAGGAGGAGTTACATCAGGTGGACATGATTGATGATGCAGATATCGACACCATTGTCTTCTTCTAATGTATATTCTTATTATCTCTTTTAATAGGCCTCTTGTTAGATATTGGGTGGCTGTGCCCCATTGTCGCTATATCTTTTTATAGGCCTCTGTTAGTAGTAGGACGTTTGTGCCCCATTTCCCTGTATTTTTAGTTGTACAGAGATGATGTATATAGATGATGATGTACTTAGGAATGTATGTACTATCTTCTATTCCCTGCATCATATTGCCATCTATTATCTATTATGCATGTATCATGTTATGTATATTTATGTATGTCCAGAGATATTCAGCATTGACCACTGGATGGTAGTATGATACGGCCCACACAGATGTCTTCTTCGACAGTCTGCCGCATAGATCACACCCCACCATTATTGGTGGCATCCCGTTTGAGATCCTGGTATGATAATATGTCACCCCCAGATAGGGTGACCGTAGATCATCTATTACAGCATTCTATGACCCTCATGATGTTTCAGGTTCCCACAAGCTTTGTAGAGGGTATGCTGGAGCATTAGATACCAGAGAGATAGGTTTTTCGGTTCGGTACCCAGGAGCTGACTCTGACTCTAGAGGAGTATGTACATTTGACGATGCTTCCACTTGACAAACCTTGTGTGCATATGGCCATTGGTGACGTGAGCCGGCGGTTTATAACTCTCACCGGGCTGAGGCAGAGAGTTGTACAGGATGAGATCACATCCGGCCACGTGATATCCCATCGTTTTCTGATTGACATATTTTGCTATGAGGACAGCTATGCTCAGTATTCTGGGGATTTCACCATACCAGAGGACCAGTGACATTTGGCCAGACTGGATTCATTGCTGCTGTGTGTATTATCATACGTATACATGCCACGATACATGGATGAGTTGGACATCGGCGTTATTATGGCAGTGAGAGCTCTCAGGGAGGGTCGTACCATTATTTTGATGATCATGGCAGAGACACTGAGGTCGGCCACATTCTGCAGGACTTACCCTGCAGGGGTATTCACAGATAGTTCGGTCATGTTGTACGTGTGGTTTATGTCACACCTGAGACCGATTGGCACATTCAGACGACATGGGTATTGTGTCACCCATGAGATAGCTATATCGTATTCCTTCCAGCTTACGGAGTGTACAGATCCTGCATCTTGGTCCAGTTTCCTAGCTGGGATTGGAGATCCGTTTGCTATCTTGTTGTGTACAGGGCTCAGTTCGCACTATAGTTTCATTACTCATGCTCCGGGCATGGATTATGTCCCTCTAGCTGGTTTGAGGGGCATGACTACTTACCATGCACTGGCCGTGATGTCATAGTTTAACCAGTTCCAGGATTTCCATCCTTTTGATGGGGCGTTAGGTCAGCGCTTAGCTTCTCGCCACTTGTCAGTAGAGGATCGATCCCGAGTGTATGCTTGTTAGGATCAGCGTGAGATAGCTGCTTTTTCTGTTAGCTATCCAGGTTGTTCGCCAGAGTATGCTGCGTGGATGGAGACAGAGACTTCATTAGCTGCGGCAGTATCCACAGTGCCGGGTAGTGATTCGGATAGTGGAGAGCCCATGGAGTACATTAATTATCACACCAAGGAGGAGCCATTTACTGGGTTTCCAGTAGCTCTCTTAGATTCTCCAAGTACTAGTACTATTGTGATCCAGCATTCGGCACAGTACTTTGAGCAGAGTCTTCATTTGATGACCTTTGAGAGAGATCATGCTAGAGCCCTGATGTTAACAGCTCTTGATGGGAGAGACGCAGCTCTATTAGAGATAGACGAGGCATTAGCTCGTAGAGATGCCGCTGTTATTGAGCGGGATGAGGCCATATCAGTCAGAGATGTAGTGATCATTGAGCGGGATGCTGCCCTATCTGATAGGGATATAGCTGTTACCGACAGTACTTCAGTGAGATCCCTGATCACTGGTATGCTTGCCGAGATGAGTGCATATATTGATGAGCATCGCATCACCATGCAGATGACCTCGGACTTGCTGGCTCGTGTGGATACCCTTGTACAGGAGACCACAACGTTACCTCCTTCTTCGGAGAGAGATGCTATGTTAGATCTGCTAGCCCGCATGCATACCGATTTATAGATAGCCTTGTATTTTCCTGCACATACTAGCTTAGCCATTTTGTCATGTACAGTTTATATTGTGTATATCAAACAGTATTATACATAGCAGGAAAATATATTTTTGATCACTTCCCTTTTTGATATTTCTGAATACTTGCTTGATATTTGCCTACTTTTTCAGGGCTTATGATCTTGATGTATTTTGAATTCCTCCTTACTGGATGGACATTGAGTTATCTTTGGATAGTTCAGAATGGATTATTGATATGTGTGTTCTCTACCATCTTTGGTGTCTTGGGATTAGTTTCTAGATGGAAATGTGGAGAGGATTGTGGCTTTCCTCTCTGAGACTGACCGCACCACAGATGGTCGCCAATACTCCTATTTAGGAGGAGCCTAGTGAATTTCATCTCTTATGGATTGGTATTTCTCTTCAAGGTACAACCGCAGCTTAGATGGTCGCCTAGTCACCCATTTACATGGGGAGGTCAGGTAATTCCATCCCTTTGGTTTGAAGCCAATGAAATTTGGTGGATTAAAGTTTGATCCCAGTACCGTTGACAAGTAGTTGTGTTTAGGTAGGGGGTTAGACCAAACCATAAATGGCTGCCTACATATTGAAGAGGAGATCAGGTCTTCGTAGTTCGAACCTGGTGTAAGAGGTTCAACGCTGTATATGGCAGAAAAGGTGCAGGAATGTTTTTGTTGTTTTTGTTTTTTTAAGGAGAAGGGTGTAGAAATGTTTTTGTTGTTTTTATTTTTGTAAGGAGAAGGGTGTAGAAATGTTTTTGTTGTTTTTGTTTTATTGAGACCGAGCCATATAAAATGGTTGCCTACGTACTCCCGTGTATCAAGGAGATCAGGTCGACGTAGTTCGCCCCTCAGGACGATTTCGTAGCCAACTAAAAGTTTGATCCTATGTGGAGGACAAACTGTGTAAGACCCCAACTTTTTATAAATAAAATCGAATTTTCTCTAATTATTATTGTGAATAACTGTGACGCCCCCAAAATAGGTATACATCACCAATTTTGAGTCGCCAAATACATGGTACAGAAACAAATACAACTTCATTACTACAATTGTCGTGCAGAATATGACAACACATAAATTGTGAGTTTAAATACAAATATTGTCTAATAGACAGTATTAAAACTCAAAAGGAATCCTCATTACAATTATTGATACACTATTTTATAAAAATAGTGAGGACTGCTAAAACAACTTTCTAGAACCATCACTCCATACCCCGACTAGTTCCTGCTATATTCTCACCTCCTGAGAAGAAAAATAGAACAAAAAAGAAAAGGGAGAGCTCAACTAGCCCATTAAAGAATATTATGACTAAGATAATATACAACAAATTATCATTAGTCTTCAACAGGAAAAAATCTGATAGAATATAATAGACAACAAGTTTTAGATCAACAACTGTAGCGGAAATAATAATTCATTAGAAGAGTTAAGTAGAGAATGAAATATACTATCATCTATGAATTTAAAAGTCCATCATCAATATTTTATCCCTGTAACATCAATCAATATACATCTTGAATCAAATATTCATCTTTGCACTACGGGCCAAAGATATTCATTTGTATCACCAGTTGGTTATGTTCATCTCAACACCTGTTCATCTTTGCAATACGGGCCAAAGATATTCATCAGGTAATCATTCATCTTTGCACTGCAGGCCAAAGATATTCATCAAGTATCACCATTAAGGACTGAGGATGATGAAAAATATTTTAGAGAACGAATCTAGTGAGACAGAAGGACAAATATTAGGAATTCGTATTTCAATTTATCCAAATTCAATAATACTCCATAATAACCAATTGTGAAGTAGAATTCAAAAATAAAGATCAAAACATGGATACAATCAAAGATAGTAACATAATAGACATCTTGGACAAAAAGGAAAATTTTCATTTTTTCGATGAATAGTGCCGTATACGTGAATAGTAACCCCGACACAAAAAGTTCCAAATTTAATAAAAAGTTCAGACCAATATTTCGGCATAATAATATTGAAGAAAATAATATCATTTAAGAAGAAAATAACATCCCTTACCTCAAAATAATGGTACTTCTGATCGAAATATCGGATATAAAGTCGAAAGAAGCTTGTACCGAACAACAACTCTCAAAGTATCTAAATACTCACAAAAATACGCTCAACAATATAGAGAGAAAAGAAAACTTGTTTCTGGTGTGATTTTCAATTATAACCTAAGCGCCTATTTATAGGAAAATGCTAGAATGTCAAAGGAGACTAAAATAATAAAATATAATATTTCTTTTCTTCATCTACGCACCAACCAAGACCAATTCAAAGCATGCCATCTTGGAAGAAAAAAAACAGCAGCCCACATGTTTTAAAAACAAAAGTGGGTCCCACCCAATAAAAATAATTTATTTTCTGAAACATCAATAATTCATAATAAATGGCTCTTTTATCAGAAAAATTCGAATCTCATGTCCTTTCCGTAGGAAATTTAATTCTCTACAACTTTGTAGAAGAAAATTTTTCCAAATTCCAAATCGAAAATATCCGAAATTCACAAACGGATGATTTTCAATACCTTATAAAATTTATAACAAATCATACGTTAATTTTTAACTGTTCAAAATTTGTGGACATATATTCAACTTATATATGTATAACATATCAAAAATCACAACGATCTAATGGTCGGATTAAAATTATAACTCACACAATAAAGCTTTAAGAACACTGTTTTGATTTTTAAAACCTCCATTCTAACAAAATACTGATAAAACACCTCAAAATTAAATCCTTCATTTAGATAAAAACAAATATTTCCTTATCAATAATTAATTATTCATAAATAATATTACAAAATCATAATTATGACAACCAGGTCGTTCCCAAGAAAGAGGGGGCTTTCCGATAAGGATTTCCGATAAGGATTTCTCTAAAAAGTTTTTCACCATCCTCAGTCCTTAATGATGATACTTGATGAATATCTTTGGCCTGTAGTGCAAAGATAAATGATTACCTGATGAATATCTTTGACCCGTAGTGCAAAGATGAACAGGTGTTGAGATGAACATGACCAACGAGTGATAAAAATTAATATCTTTTGTAAGACCCCAAATTATTAATAAATGAAATTTAATTTCCTCTATTTATTATTTTGAAATAGTAAGGGTTGATTTGATTAATGTGGTTAGTTATGGGTGAAATGCGCAAATATTTTAAATAAGCAAGTGGTTATAAAATATTCATTGTTGTCGAGGAATATTCGCTTGGTCGTGTAATATTCTTACTGTCGGAGAATATTCGTACGACGGCGCAGTCTTTTGTGGGCCCCATAACGGAAAGCGATTGGATGAAGAAAACGACAAAAATAAGTAGTTTATAAATAACGGCGTAGTTGTTACCGTTAATACTGTTGGAATACCCGGTGGTTAAAACGCAGTAATACGCGTTGTTGCACAGTAGCACACAGTATTGCACCAATTATTGATTCTTATGCAAGAAGGCACTACTCAATAATTGTTACAGTAATTACTGTTCAATATTGTATTTTATTGATTCAATAATTGCTGCGTTGATATTTTATATTACTGTTGTTTTAATAATTGTCACTACACAGTATTTTCTATTATCGAAATAATAATTCATATTATCTGAATAATATTATTAGATAACATTATTGGCAATGTCTAGAAAGTTCTGTCTAAGGAGAGGTTTGGTCATCCAATTGCGCGTCAGTAAGGAGAGATCCTTATTGGAAAGCCTCCTCTTTCCTGGGAACGGCTTGGTTGCCAGTACTGTGATTCTGTAATATTATTTGTGTATAATTAATTATTGATTTATATGATGAGAAAAATATTGATTTTATGTGAATATAGATGGAGAAAATTTTTAATGTGACAATTGTTGAAAATTAATATTTTATCTTTTTCTGATAAAATAATTCATTTAAATATATTATTTTAATAATATATTGATGGTGATATTTTTACAATGAACATGTGATATATGAGTATATGAGGAGGAAGAGTATTTTTGTGGCATTAAATGATTAACACATATTTTGTGTGTTGGTGGACACAATTCTTGACCGAAAATTTATTATAGACTGTTAAATTTTCCGTTTGTGGATTTTGGTCAATTTCTGTTTAGAATTTGGAAAAACTTTCTTCTGCAAAGTTGTAGAGAATTGAATTTCCTATAAAAACTCGCGAGATTCGAATTTTCTGATCAAAGGACTATTTATTATGAATTATTGAAGTTCTGAAGTTCCGAAATAATTGATTTTTGGGAGTTTAAGTTAATTATTTTGAGAAAAACGTTTTTTCTTACTTTTTCTAGAAGGTTAGCATGTGTGAATTGCTAAAATTCAGATTCAAGAGGTGGGCTTGACAATTATATAACTATATTATTATTTTATTAAATTTTCTGCTTTGGTGTTCTAAGCATTTTTCTATAAATAGGGTGCTTAGGTTAGAATTGAAAATTACACCAGAAACTGAAGTTTTCTCTCTATTTCTCTCTCTATATTATCGAGTGTATTCTTATGAGTATTTTGATATCTTGAGTGTTGCTATACGGTGTAAGTTCGTTCAGCGTTATTCCAGTCAGGAGTACTGTTCTTTTGAGGTAAGGGATAGTAAGGGATAGTAAGGGATGTTATTTCTTCTTAAATGATATTATTTTCTTCAATATCATTATGCCGAAGTATTGATCTGAACTTTTTATCAAATTTGGAACTTTTCATGTCGGGGTTACTATTCATGAGTTACTATTCACGAGTTACTATTCACGAGTTACTATTCACCGAAAAATAAAAATTTCTTCTTTTCGTCCAAAATATCTATTCTGGATACTAGCTTTGATTGTATCCATGTTTTGATCATTCTTGAATTTTACTTCACTATGATTATTTATAAGGTATTTTTGGACATGGATAAATCGAAATACGAATCCTTAATATTTGTTATTTTGTTTCACTGGATTCGTTTTCTTTAAAATATTTTTCATCATCCTCAGTCTTAAATGATGATATAACTCAATATCTTTGGCCTGTAGTGCAAAGATGAATGATTTCTGATGAATATCTTTGGCCCGTAGTGCAAAGATGAACAGGTGTTGAGGTGAACATGACCAACTGATGAATATCTTTGGCCTGTAGTGCAAAGATGACTATTTGATTCAAGATATTTATTGTAAGACCCCGAATTTTATGAAATAAAAGTATTCAATTTTTCTTATAATTACTATTCAGGAAATGGTTAAATTGATAAAAGTTTAAAGTTATGGGTGAAATATGATTTTTTTTCAAAATAAGCAAGTGGTTATAAAATAATCATTGTTGTTGGGGAATATTCGTTTGGTCGTGGAATATTCTTTCTGTCGGGGAATATTCGTACGACGGCGCAGCTATTTGTGGGCCCCATAACGAATAACTGTCGGGTGAAGAAAACGACAAATTTGAGTTTTACAAATAACGGCGTAGTTGTTACCGTTAACACTGTTGGAATACCCGGTGGTTAAAATACAGTAATACGCGTTATTGCACAGTAGCACACGGTATTGCACAGTATTTTTAAAATTATTGATTCTTACGTAAGAAGGCACTACTCAATAATTGTTACAGTAATTACTGTTCAATATTTTATTTTATTGATTCAATAATTGCTACGTTGAAATTTTATATTATTGTTGTTCAATAATTGTCACTGCACAGTATTTTCCATTATCAGATCAATAATTCATATTATTTGAATAATATTATTAGATAACATTATTGACAATGTCTAGAAAGTTCTGTCTAAGGAGAGGTTTGGTCATCTAATTGCGCGCCAGTAAGGAGAAATCCTTATTGGAAAGCCCCCTCTTTCCTGGGAACGGCCTGGTTGTCATAAATGTGATTCTGTAATATTATTTGTGAATAATTAATTATTGATTCATATGATAAGGAAATATTTATTTTATGTGGATATAAATGAGGGATATATTTTTGTGGTTAAAAAATGAAGGAGTTAATGTTGAGATTTTTATCTGTATTTTTGTCGGAATGGAGGAATTAAAAATCAGGGTTTTTGAGATATTTTGCGGGGGTTATAATTTTTAATCCGACCGTTGGATCGTGGTAATTTTTGGATATGTTATACATATATAAGTTGAGTATATGCCCACAAATTTTGAACCGTTAAAAATGAACGTATGATTTGTTATGAATTTTACGAGATGACTGGTTCAGAAATTATTGAATTTTTGGAGTTTATCATTTTGGTGAAAAATTCTAGATTTGGTGGGCCCCACTTGTGGTTGGTGAAGAAATGTGCTGAATTATATTTCAAATGTGGTGGGTGGGAATAGTAGCAGGTAAAGCCATCAGGTTGCAGGTCAAACCTACCAAAATTTTCCTATAAATAGAGGGCTAAGTTAGAATTGAAAATCACACCAGAAACATAAGCTTTCTCTCTTTCTCTCTCTATATTATGAAGCATATTTTGTGAGTATTTAGATACTTTGAGAGTTGCTATTCAGTGCAAGTTTCCTTCGGCTTTGCATACCGATCAGAAGTACTGCTCTTTTGAGGTAAGGGATAGTAAGGGATAGTAATGGATTTTAAGGGTTGTTATATTTTTCAGTTTCGAAATTTTTCTGAACTTCAAAAATTCTGGAAAAATTTGAAATGATATTTTGATGAATTTTATTGATTGTGTCCAAAAATGGTGATTTTTGGATGTATAGATTGAGAGTTATGAATTTTATGAGAAAAGACTATTTTAAAAGTAACAGCTTATAATTCCTTGTGGTTAACTCCAAAATTGATGAAATTTTTATTGGGAGTACATATATATGATAGAAGTATACTCTGTAAATTTCAGAATTTTTAGACAAAAGTACAATTTTTGACAAATGTCTAAATATTCGGCTATTTTGGCCATATGAAAAATAGTAAATGACTTTTAAAAATTCTGAGAAAAATATATGTTCACTATGGGACTATATTATGCTAAATCCCAGAAAAGAAATATTTTTGGAACTGATTTGGTATTTTTCATGAAAATGGTCTAGTTATGAGTAAATGAATTAAATATGTTTTGTGAAGAAAAAAAATTGGAAAATAGGATTTTATGGCTTGAGAATCCTATATGAGGTATATGCAGATTTTTGATGAGGGTTTTGGTTATTGATGATGAAATCTTAAGAGTTGGCATTTTATGATGATTAAATGCATTAATTAGTAAAGTGTAAACAATTTAAATAAATTGTTTATAAGCTTAAGAAATATTATTCTTTCAATATCATTATACCGAAATACTGGTATGGATTTTATTGTGGAATTTCTATCTTTTGTGTCGGGGTTACTATTAATGAGTTACTATTCACGATTTACTATTCATGAGTTACGAATATTACTCTTGAGATTAAAACTATATGTTGATCATATTATTTTTATCATCATATATAACATTTTTATAACCCTGATGTTGAAATCCTCTTTCACTGGAGTGTAAAGATGGGTAGATTATTAGTATGATCATGACTAGGGTTCTCTTTGGCCTGTAGTGCAAAGTTGAATTGTGACTGGTATGATCATGACCATTGAATTTATAATTGAATATCTTAAGCTTAAGTGCAAAGGTGAATTGATCAACATGGTTATAATTATTGTTTATATAAATTCTGAAATGATTATATATTTCTTTGAGATATGAATATATTTGGCCTGTAGTGCAAATATGAATTGTTGATGAATATCTTTGGCATGTAGTGCAAAGATGGCCTGTTGATGAATATCTTTGGCCTGTAGTGCAAAGATGAACTGTTGTTGAATATCTTTGGCCCGTAGTGCAAAGATGGTTTGTTGATGAATATCTTTGGCCCGTAGTGCAAAGATGGATTTGTTAGTATGATTATAAACAGGAACTGTGATTTGGTATAACCATGATCTTTGATGTTTCAGGTAAAGACAGGTGATGAAAATATTCTTCGTCCTGGGTGCGAAGAAAAATTTATAGTCACAATTATGATTATGAGTTATTCATATGATTGTGGAAAGGAACTGTTGAGTGATGTTACATGGATAAAATATTGTTGGTGGATTTTTAACATGGAGAAGATAATAGACTTTATGGTCTATTTGACTCTTCTAATGGATGGCTCGTTCCGCTGCAACTATGGTTGAAATTTTTATCATTTACCATATGTTCTAAATCTCTGATTTATTATTGATGAAGGCTATTGATAATTTAATTATCTTTAGTCATGATATTCTTTACTGAGCTAGTTGTGCTCACCCTTTTGCTTCACAATTCCTTTCAGGTAATAAGAGTGTAGCTGGGTCGAGCAGGGGTAACAAGGGAATAGAACGGTGGTCATCATTTAGTAGTTATATTTGGTGAAGAAAATAGGGTGAGGCGAACCCAACGTTGGAAGGGTGTTTTGTCACTATCATACAAGATGTCTAATGACATACAACCTCGTGTCATCATAGGACAGGGTTGTGCTCATCCACTTGCTGAGTATATCTATGGGCACTACCTATATAATCTTGGTGCTTGTTTGAAGTATAATTCTCAATTAGAGACAGTGGAGATAATGATAAGTCAAGAGAAGACTCACCATTGGGAAGAATATGATAGTAATCTTCTCGTTTTTCTTTGGGTCTATTGGGTCAACCAAGGATAATTCTGTGGCCATATGATATCTATCATAACCTAGACGCGTGGCCTCCCATGTACGAAGGTTTCCTTGAGCACTTTTCAAAGATTCTAATTTCTAAAACAGTTTTTGACTATACCTTTATATAAGGTGTTATTGTGAGGTGATGTCCACGGTTGGAACATGAGTCACATTTGGTATATATTTGTATCCAAACTCACAGCATATGTGTTGTTGTATTTTGCACGACAATTGTTGTAATAAAGTTGTAGTTGTTTTCTATACCATGTATTTGGCGACTCAGAATGGGTTGGGTGGAATGGACCTATTTTGGGGTCGTCACATTTATTGATTGATATTACAGGGATAAAATGTTGATGATGGGCTTTTAATTTCATAGATAATCGTAGATTTCATTCTCTACGTAACTCTTCTATGAATTATTATTTTTCGCTGCGAATATTGATTTAAAACTTGTTGTCTATTGTATTCTATTAAATTTTTCCCTGTTGAAGACTAACGATAATTTGTTGTATATTATCTTAGTCATAATATTCTTTACTGGGCTAGTTGAGCTCACCCTTTTCCTTGTTGTTCCATTTTCTTCTCAGGAGGCGAGAATGTAGCAAGTACTAGTCGGGGTATGGAATGATGGTTCAAGACAGTTGTTTTAGTAGTCCTCACTATTTTGTAAAATAGTGTATCATTAAGTATAATGAGTACTTAATTGAGTATGAATACTGTCTAGATGACAATATTTGTATTTAAACTCACAGTATATGTGTTGTCGTATTTTGCACGACAAATGTATTAATAAAGTTGTAGTTGTTTCTGTACCATGTATTTGGTGACTCAGAATGGGTTGGATGGATTGGACCTATTTTGGGGGCGTCACATCTTTGGCCTGTAGTGCAAAGATGAATATTTGATTCAAGATGTATATTGATTGATGTTACAGAGATAAAATATTGATGATGGACTTTTAAATTCATAGATGATAGTTGTGACAACCCGAGAATTTTGAATATTTTTAAAATTTTTATTATTTGATTTAAGGTTCAATATTAGAACCTAGACAGAAAATAAGTGTATGCGTTTGATATTTTTAAGATAGAATTTTAAGGATTTCAAAATTTTGTGAAGGATTTAAGTGAATATGTTCTGTGTATATGTGGTTAAGGGTCAAGGGTTGACCAGATAAATTTTATCTGTAACAAACCCTAGGTATATATTAAGAACGTCAACGTTCGGTTAGAAAACCCTAGCGATTAAAAAGAAACCCTAGAAACTAGTTCTAGAAACCCTAAATTGGGAACTTAGTGGCATAAGTGTAAATAATTATAATATTAATTAGGGTAAAGCTTAATTAATTAGCAAACCCTAATTTCAATTTTAGAAAACTCTAATTTCTGGATTAGAACCCCTAATTTATAATTAGGGAAAACTTAAATGTTAATTTAATAATTGTAATGATAATTAGGAAACCCTAATCATAATTTTCAAGTTAATTAATTAAAAAATCCTAATTTAATTAGGAAATCTAATTTCTAATTTTGAAAAATTATTTTTCTATTTAAAACCTTAATTCGTTGGTTGTAAACCCTAGTGACCAATTTTGCCCTTGAATGCTAAATTAGCAAGTTGAATTAGGGAATAATAATCCTAATTAGCTAGATTGAACTTATGATTAGGAAATCTAAATATAAATATAGAATCCTAATTAAAATTTTGGAAATTTTAATTTTATATTTCAAAAAACCCTAAACTTGTAATCCTAGAAAATTAATTATGGAAACATTAGGTTATAACCCTAAAGGGTTCAAACCCTAAACCCAAACCCAAACTCTAACCCTAAACCCTAAGGGTTTGGCTAATTGACAAGAATGACATTAAATATAAAATCAAAATGACTAGTATACCCTTTATTGCATAATTGGACATAACTTGTAAATGTTGCCCTATTTGAGTTGGTGAACCACTCCTAGCCCTAGCCTTGTGCTACAAACCACAACAATCAGCCATCTAGCCAGCCATATACATTGAATCAATAATACATATAGATTAAGAGAGAGAGAGAGAGAAAGGCCACTTGACATTTCATTTTTCTCCTAACCCTTCTCTCTCTAAAAATTCGGGAGTGAGACTAATATAGAGGGATGAGATAATTCATTATCAGTTCTTAGCTTAACAAGATCAGTTCATCAAGATCAGAAATCAAGATCAAAGCTTTTAGAGGTATAAACCCTAAATTTTGAAAATCATGTGATTCATGTTGTTTGATGTTAGTTGTTGGTTAAAGTTGTGTTTTGGGGTGTCATTTAATGATCTGGGTTGTCAAAATCTAGATCCATATCATCTTGATGCTCGAAATTTGATTTTTTAGAAATCTGGGAAATGCTTAAAAAATGGCCTGACAACCATATGTCAGAGGCCATAGATCTTTATCTGTTAAGTGTTAGTGTTGTTTTAAGTTTTAAACTTGTAGTATGTCATGTTGTCTATGATCTGGACTTGGAAATAGGGTCATATCATGTGTCGATTTCAAGTTATGAGTGGTCAAACTCAGTTGACCAACCACGAAAAGTGAGAATCTGGGCAGCCCATATTTGCCCAGATAGTTTCTGACAAGTTTTGCTAGCCCTTGATCTTGCAGTTGTTTGCCATTTTGGCCAAGTTTTTGTTGTTATGTTGTAGTCTGGTATGCGATCTACCTGTAAAAGTCATTATATCATCTATATCCATAACAAAATCAAGGTTGTGAGTGGTCAAATAGGCGTTGACCAACTGCCTGGGCAAAATCTGGGAAACCCAGAAATCGTCAAGAGCAGCTTCTCTGACAGTAGATTGACCAGCCTTAATCTTTCTTGTGTTATGATGTTATTATGTTATGATGTAATAAAGTTATACTCTGGAATGTGTTCTATACAATCAAATCATTATATCACACAAACCGAGTCTGGGAAGCTAAGATTTAAGGATCCAAAATAGGCACCTTTAATTATGGAAAACCCAAAAAGAATCCAGTAGCCTCTGACATGTAATTTGAGAGCTTAGATCTCTCAGTGGTGTTATTGTTTGGTCATGTAATCCGTTTGTAGATGTAGTATTACATTTATACTATGCCATGAACACTTAATCGGCCCAGAAACCTTAAAGATAAACGATCTAGCACTGGTCAAAGGGGGCACCTTGGTGTCTGACAAGCAAATCTGGGTTGATGACGAACAGGCTCAAGAACACTTAAGAACACCTATAGCGACGGTTATGATGCTATAGGGCCCATTACTGGCACTTATTTTTGAAAAATACATATTTTAATTAAATAAATAGAAAAAAATAGTTTTTAATTATTAAAAATACTAAATAAATTCTGAAAAATTATTTTAAATTCTGAAAAATAGTTTTTAATTATTTAGAGTATATTTCATAAATATTTAATATTTTTGGAAAATAAATGGTATTTAATTTATTTAATTATAATATTAAATAAATAATTTAAAAATATTTTTAATACATGAGAAATCATGAAAAATAATATTATGATATAAGAAAATATTTAAAGATATTTTCAGTGACTTTTAATATTTTGTGATGAATTTCATTAATTAATCAATATTAATGATAATTAGTTTATTTAATAAATATATTAAATAAATTATGGAAAAATAGAATTAGTGATTTATAAATCATATAAAAATTATTTAAGTGTTAGAAAAATATTTTAAGTTATAAAATATAACTTTTGATATTTTGTCATGAAAATATTAATATTTTAATATTAATAGCAATTATCGAATAATGAATTTAATTGTTTAAAAATCATATAAAGTTGATTTTAAAGTATTAAAAATACTTTGTGATATTATAAATATATTATAATATGATGACATGTATTTCATTAATATTTGATAATAAATAAATATTAATGATAAAAGAATTATGTGGTATTTAATTCATTTAAATACGTTATTAATGATTAAAAATTCATGATAAAATGATAATAATTATGTAGAAATTATTATGAGACTTAGAAAAATATTTTGACTGATAATAAAATTATTTAAGTTAATTGTTAAGTATTTAGACAGAGTTTAATTGAACTTAAACTCAAATTTTTGTCCGACTAGACCGTCGGGATGTCTGATTTGTGTCGGATTCAACTCAGACTGCAATAGTTTGACTTCACACCGAGTCTTATGTGTGTTATAGATGGAATGGGTTATATGTTATGTGTTTAGGTTATTCTCTCTCTCTCTATATATATATATAATAGTATTATATTGTGATGATATTATTCTGATATTGGAGATCTATATTATTAATATTAGGTCTTCGGATAAAGCGTTATAAATTGCATAGAGGTAATCAACGGTTCAGGTAAGCTTGTTTTTACTTAACTCTACTAAGAGTTGTTTCATTCGAATATGCTTATGGTTAATCATTGCTGATTGCCATGTAAAATTGTACTCTATACATATTGCATGTATAATTCAGGTATGAAAGGCTGATCACTTTCATTACCGTTTGGTCCAGATATATTTGTTCATGTTATATACTTGTTCAGTCAAAAGTTTGTTCCTGCTAGTTCACAATTATATTATTAAATTATAGCCAGCTTATTATTCAAACTCTTTCAATCATGATATATCGTTATATTATTGAATTTAAACTTGCTGGGCAATCCTTATGCTCACCCTTGCTATATCATGATAACCATTGCAGATTAAGACGAATGCGTCGGATACAAGGAAAGGTTAAAGACAGATCCAGATTAAAGTGAATGTGTGCGATTAGATTTGTAATAGTTGTATAATAATAATGTTATTGTAAGTTAAATAGGTTATGTATTGTGTATAAGTTAAGGTTACTCGATTTTGGGGAAATGTGAGTAAAGTGTATTGTATAAATAAATTATGTTTATATCTTTCGCAATAGTTATTGAATGATTGTACCAGATCTGTGGTGATTTGGGACCCGAATTTGGGGCCGCCACAATAGTAGATTTCATTCTCTACTTAACTCTTCTAATGAATTGTTGTTTCTGCTGCAGTTGTTGATCTAAAATTTGTTGTCTATTATATTCTATCAGATTTTTCCCTGTTGAAGACTAATGATAATTTGTTGTATATTATCTTAGTCATAATATTCTTTACTAGGCTAGTTGAGCTAACCCTTTTCCTTTTTATTCCATTTTTATTCTTAGGAGGTGAGAACATAGCAGGAACTAGCCGGGATATGGAGTGATGGTTCAGGATAGTTGTTTTAGTAGTCCTCACTATTTTGTAAAATAGTGTATCAATAAGTGTAATGAGGACTCCTTTTGAGTTTTAATACTGTCTATTAGATAATATTTGTATTTAAACTCACAGAATATGTGTTATCGTATTTTGTACAATAATTATATTAATGAAGTTGTATTTGTTTTCTGTACCATATATTTGACAACTCAGAATGGGTGATGTATACCTATTTTGGGGGCGTCACAGTTGGTATCAGAGCTTAGGGATATGGTCTCTGGTAGAGATCGGGGAATAGAACTAGGAAGGGAAAGATGAGTAAATCCTTCGCTAGTGTGTCATACCTAAGCTTATTTGTTAGTCGGTCATAATATAGGGATATTATGTGATATTTTAATTTGTTTAATTAACCCTTATTTTATGACAGTATTTAAGAATGGCAGCTGAGAACGTTAACAATGGAGCGTATGAGACTGTGGAAACACGTTTAGTCACCAATCAAGAGAATGTGCAACAGGAAGATAATATTCCTCCTGTAAACAACACTACTGAATAAACGATGAATGATGGGATGTTTAGAAACTTTTTACAGTTCATGCAAAATCAGACGAGGGAAACTCGTGTACAAAATACGGGTGGAAATGATAGCAGCACGCGGTTTGTTATAGCCAAGCAGTTCAAGGAGTTGGGACCACCAGAATTCTGGGGAAAACCGGATCCGATTAAGGCGGAAACATGGGTCAAGCAAATGACCAAGATATTCGATGTCTTGGGATGCACGGAAGAACAGAAGGTTCCATTCGCCACCTTTATGTTTCGTGGTGAGGCAGATTACTGGTGGGAATTTGTGAAGCATACCCAGCCTGCCGCACTCAGCATGTCCTGGGAAACATTTCAGAATCTGTTTAATGACAAGTACTTTTCTGAAAGTATTCGTCATATGAAGGAGGTTGAGGTTATTAGACTGAAACAAAATAACATGACGGTGTCCCAGTACGAGGTGAAGTTCGCAGAGTTATCCATGTTTGCACCTCATTTAGTAGAGAATAAGGAACGAATGACGCGGATGTTCCTGAGAGGTCTAAAACCCGAGATTCGGCAATATCTTATCTCTCCCAAATTTTTTTTATATTCAGATATTGTAAATAGGGCTCAATTACTAGAGCGAGATAATGAGTATATTCAACCGAGGGACCACAACCAGGGTCATACCGGTGACAGCAGTCATCGGAGCGATGATAACCATCGCAGAGGGAAAAATACAGACAAAAGCAGTAACCACTCGAGTGACGGGAAGACATCAGCAGCAGCACCAGCACTAACAATAAATTCTAGGGTAGGAGAATGACCGCCAGTTAGATGCTACAGATGTGGAGAGGAGGGATACATAAGTTCAAACTGTTCACAGACTTCTAAGGTGTGTTTTAGTTGTGGAAAAGACGGTCATATAGCCCGGTTTTGTCCGATAGCGAAGTCAAGTCTAGCTGGGACGGCAGAACCAAAGACGACTACAGACAAAACAAAGTCGGTGGTTCAAGGGAGGGCGTTTGTAGTGACTAGCCAAAATACGAGAAACCCGAACGAGGTGATCATAGGTAAGCTAATCTTGAACTCTTGCGAAGTTTATACCTTACTAGATACCGGTTCTACCCCTTATTTTATCTCACCTACTTGTGCTCAACGTTTAAACTTGACTCCGAAAAAATTGGACTTTGACTTATCTGTGGAGACTTCGTTAGAAGAAACTTTCATTACATCCACTGTTTATAAATCTTGCTCGATCCAAGTTGGCACCATCATATTACCTGTTGATCTTATCTCTTTAAAGATACTTGCTTTTGATGTGATTTCAGGGATTGATTGGTTAACTACTCATCATGCCAAAATTGATCATTTTCGTAAGGTTGTTAGTTTTCATATTCCTAACCAACCTGTTATGCGAATTCAAGCAACTAAACAACTAAAATCAATCACTGACATATCAAGCCATAAAGCCATTCATTTATTAAAAAATGGATATCAAGCTTTGTTAGCCCATGTTATGGACTTGAATAAAAACACGTCAGATTTGAATAATATTTCTATTGTTAGTGAATTTTCTAACGTATTTCGTGAAGAACTTTCTGGTCTATCCCCAGAACGTGAAGTTAAATTCTTTATTGACCTTGAACCTGGTATAAAGCCAATTTCTAAAACCCCATATCGAATGGATCCTATTGAACTTCAGGAGTTAAAAGTCCAACTACAGGAGTTGTTGGACATCGGTTTCATTCGTCCTAGTACATCTCCTTGGGGTGCTCCTGCTTTATTTGTAAAGAAGAAAGATGGGAGTATGCGACTTTGTATTGACTACCTAGAATTGAATCATGTCACCATCAAGAATAGGTATCCACTACCTCACATTGGTGAACTGTTCGACCAGTTGCAAGGAGCACAATTCTTTTCAAAGATCGATCTTCGTTTTGGATATCATTAGCTAAAGATTAAAACTGAGGATATTCTAAAGACTGCCTTCAGAACTCGGTACGAGCATTATAAATTCTTAGTTATATCTTTTGGATCGACTAATGCTCCGGCTGCTTTCATGGATATGATGAACCGTGTATTCAAGAAATATTTAATTCAGTTCGTTGTTGTCTTTATTGATGACATCCTCATCTATTCCAAAAGTATTGAAGATCATGAGCACCATTTGAAGCTGGTGCTTTAACGACTTCGTGACAACAAGCTATATGCCAAGCTGAAAAAATGCGAGTTCTGGCTTAAGGAAGTAGCATTCCTTGGGTACATGGTGTCAAAACATGGAGTATCTGTTGACCCGGCGAAGATTGAAGCAATATAAAGTTGGGAGCAATCGAAGTCGGTGACCAAAGTGCGTAGCTTTCTGGGCTTAGCTGGGTATTATCGGAGATTCATGGAAGGATTTTCTCAAATCGCTACCCCGTTAACTCAGCTGACTTGAAAAGATACAAAATTCGTATAGAGTGAAGAATGCGAGAAGAGTTTCCAATAGCTTAAGAGGAGACTCATTTCGGCACTTATTCTGACAATACCATCTAGTTCGGATGGATTTGTTATCTACATCGATGCTTCAGGCAAAGGGTTAGGATGTGTTCTCATGCAACATGGAAAAGTCATAGCCTATGCCTCGCGATAACTCAAAGAATATGAGAGAAATTATCCTACTCATGATCTAGAGTTGGTAGTAGTCGTTTTCGCGTTGAAAATCTGGAGTCACTACCTGTATGGGCAGAAAGTGGAGATTTATACGGATCATAAAAGCCTCAAATATTTTTTCACCCAAAAGGAACTCAATATGCGGCAACGACGTTGGCTCGACCTGTTAAAAGATTACGACCATAGCATTTAATATCATCCTAGAAAAGTAAACGTTGTAGCTGACGCATTGAGTAGAAGATCGTATGCGGGTATGAGTGCAATGTTGTTAACACAAAGACCCATTTTGTACGACTTACAAAGGATGGAGATAGAGTTAAAGGCTCCAAGTACCCACGTGAGGATGTCAAACATACGAGTAGAACCGACTTTAATCGATAAAGTTAAAGCTGCTCAAGCTACGAACCTGGGGCTGATGCGTATGAAGAAGAAAGTGTAAGAAGGTGCTATTCCAGAAGCAGGAATCGATGAAGAAGGAATACTTCGAGTCAACTCCAGACTTTGCGTTCCTAACGATTCTGACTTGAAGCATAAAATCATGATGGAGGCACACAATACACCGTTTGCAATCCATCTTGGGAGTACCAAAATGTATCATGATCTTCGACATACATTTTGGTAGAACAATATGAAGAGAGAGATCGCGTAGTTTATCTCGAAGTGTTTAACTTGTCAACGAGTAAAGGTGGAGCATCAAGTGCCAAAGGATCCATTGCAACCACTTGAGATTTCAAAAATGGAAGTGGGAACACATTACCATGGATTTCTTTGCGGGTCTTCCCAAAGTTTCTCAAGGCATAGATGCGATTTGGGTTATTGTATATAGATTAACCAAGTCTGCTCATTTCTTGCCTATAAGTGAGACTTATTCCCTTGAACGTCTTGGTCGTACGTACGTAAATGAGATTACGAGATTGCATGGCATGCCAGTATCCATAGTTTCGGATCATGACCCACGATTCACTTCACGATTTTGGGTTAGCTTGCAGAAAGCTATGGGCACGGATTTATGATTTAGTTCGGCATACCATCCTCAAACGGACAGGCAATAGGAAAGGACTATTCAAACCCTTGAAGATCTATTAAGACTCTATGTCCTAGATTTCAAAGGAAGTTAGGATAAGTACTTTTCATTGGTGGAATTCTCCTACAACAACAGTTGTCAGGCAAGTATAGGTGTGGCTCCATTTGAAGCATTATATGAACAAAAGTGTCGCTCTCCAGTATGCTGGAACGAGGTAGGTGAAGCAATATTGTTAGGACCAGAATTGGTACGCATGACTACCAAAAAGATCCAAACAATTTGACAACGTATACAAACGGCACATGATCGACAAAAGAGTTATGCAGATCTTCATCGAAAGGACGTGGAATTTAATATTGGGGATCATGTATTGTTACGTATTTCTCCATGGAAGGGAGTTACAAGATTTTGGAAGAGAGGAAAGCTCAATTCACGATTTGTTGGTCCATTTGAGATTCTTGACCGAATAGGAAATGTGGCCTATAGACTCAGATTACTTCCAAGCATGTCTCGTGTTCATAATATTTTTCACATATCTATGCTTCGTAAATATGTGAAAGACCTGAACCATATTATTGAGTTAGAACCAGACGAGATATCCGAAGATTTAACGTACGAGGAGGTACATGTTAAGATCTTGGATAGGAAAGAGCATGTCCTACGCACCAAGGTTATACCACAAGTCAAGGTTTTGTGGAGGAACCATGCTATTGAGGAAATGACTTGGGAGTTGAAAGCAAAAACAAAAATGAGGTACCCTCACCTTTTCGAAACATCAGGTACGTACGTCAATTTCGAGGACAAAATTTTATAAGGAGGGAAGGTTGTAAGACCCCAACTTTTTATAAATAAAATCGAATTTTCTCTAATTATTATTGTGAATAATAAGGTGTTAATTTGATATAATACTTTGGTTATAGGTGAAATGTGCAAATTTTACAAAATAAGTAAGTGGTTATAAAATATTCATTGTTGTCAGGGAATATTCGTTTGGTCGTGAAATATTCTTGCTGTCGGGAAATATTCGTACGATGGCGTAGCCATTTGTGGGTCCCATAACGAAAAACGGTCGGATGAAAAAAATGACAAGTTTAGGTTTTTATAAATAACGACAGAATTGTTACCGTTAACATTGTTAGAATACCTAGTGGTTAAAATACAGTAATATGCGTGGTTGCACAGTAGCACACGGTATTGCACAGTATTTTTAAATTATTGATTCTTACGTAAGAAGGCACTACTCAATAATTGTTACAGTAATTACTGTTCAATATTTTATTTTATTGGTTCAATAATTGCTGCGTTGATATTTTATATTATTGTTGTTTCAATAATTGTCACTACACAATATCTCCATTATCAGATCAATAATTTAAATTATTTGAATAATATTATTAGATAACATTATTAGTAATGTCTAAGGAAGTTCTGTCTAAGGAGAGGTTTGGTCACCTAATTGTGCGTCAGTAAGGAGAAATCCTTATCGGAAAGCCCCCTCTTTCCTAGGAACGGCCTGATTGTCATAATTGTGATTCTGTAATATTATTTATGAATAATTATTTATTGATTTATATGATAAGAAAATATTTATTTTATGTGGATATAAATGATGGATATATTTATTGTGGTTGTAAATGAAAGAATTAATCCTGAGATATTTTATCAGTATTTTTGGCAGAATAGGGGTGCTGAAAATCATCCGTATATGGATTTCAGACATTTTCTGTTTGAAATTTAGAAAAATTTTCTTCTACAAAGTTGTAGAGAATTAAATTTCATATGGAAAACACATGAGATTCGAATTTTTCTGATAAAAGAGTTATTTATTAAAATTAAATATTTTTTAAATTATGGGTGGGACCCACTTTTGTTTTTTTTGAAAACATGTGGGCTGCTAATTTTTTTCAAAGATGGCTTGCTAGCTTGTTCAAATGAAGCATGCGTAGAATATGAGAATAAAAATATATTAATTTATTAATTTAGTCTCCTTTGGCATTCTAGCATTTTCCTATAAATGAGTGCTTATGTTAGAATTGAAAATCACATCAGAAACAAGTTTTCTTTCTCTCTATATTATCGAGCGTATTTTTGTGAGTATTTAGATACTTTGAGAGTTGCTATACAGTGCAAGTTTTCTTCGACTTTACACTCGATATTCTGATCAGAAATACTGTTATTTTGAGGTAAGAGATGCTATTTTCTTCGTAAATGATATTATTTTCTTCAATATCATTATGCTGAAATATTGATATGAATTTTATTATGGAATTTCTACTTTTTTTGTGTCGGGGTTACTATTCACGTATACGGTACTATTCACGTATGTGACACTATTCACAAATACGGTACTATTCACCGAAAAATAAAATTTTCTCTTCTTTGTCCCAGATGTCTATTATGGTTACTATATTTGATTGTATCCACGTTTTGATCTTCATTCTTGAATTTTACTCCATTATGGTTTATTATGGAGTATTTTTAAACTTGAATTATCTAAAGTACGAATCTCTAATCTTTGTCCTTTTATCTTACTGGATTTGTTCTCTAAAATGTTTTTCACCATCCTCAGTCCTTAATGATGATACTTGATGAATATATTTGGCCTGTAGTGCAAAGATGAATGATTACCTGATGAATATAGCAGGAACTAGCCAGAACTAATCGGGGTATGGAGTGATGGTTCAAGATAGTTGTTTTAGTAGTCCTCACTATTTTGTAAAATAGTGTATCAATAATTATAATGAGGACTCTTTTTGAGTTTTAATACTGTCTATTAGATAATATTTGTATTTAAACTCACAGAATATGTGTTGTCGTATTTTACACGACAATTGTATTAATGAAGTTGTATTTGTTTCTGTACCATGTATTTGACGACTCAGAATGAGTGATGTATACCTTTTTTGGGGGTGTCACAAACTGCGGGGGAAGAAAGTTTAATCCTAAGTTCAGGATAAACTGCATGTGTGAAAAGTTTGATCCCTTGTTTGGGGACAAACTGCAAGTGTGAAAGGTTCAATCCCTAGTGGGATAACTGAAGTTGAGTAAGGGTTAAAAAACTGAATGAAGGGGAAAGGATGTGATGATTCGAAATCTTGGCCGCTAGCTTGGAAAGTGTGTTTCCCTGAGGGGCGCAGTGTGAAAAAAAGAGTTGTATATAGTAAAGGGCTAAAGAACCGGAATGACTGGTGATCTGATGATCCAACACCAGGATGTTTGCTTGATGGTAACTTCAGACATAGTACCGTTTCACGGTGTTCAAGTTAATGAGTTGCGAAAATTCATCGCCGTCCATTTCCTGCAATCTGAGAGCACCTCTTGTCAATACCTCCTTGACAACAAATGGGCCTTCCTAGTTAAGAGCGAATTTTCCCTTAGACTGATCTTGGTTGTCGATGATCTTCTTCAAAACCAAGTCATGTTGTTTAAATTGCCGTAGTCAGATTTTTCTGCTATAGGATCGGGCGATCCTTTGTTGATATAACTGACCATGGAAGATAGCCGCAGTTCGCCTTTCGTCTATTAGAGACAATTGGTGATACCTATCTTGTACCCATTGGTCTTCATCCAGCTGAACGTCTATCAACACTCTGAGGGATTCCATTTCCACTTCTACGGGTAGCACTGCTTTCATCCCGTAGGTTAATGCGTAGGGGGTTGCCCCAGTTGAAGTGCGCATTGATGTTTTGTAGGCTAACAGAGTAAGAGGCAATAAGTTAGGCCAGTCTTTGTGGTTGGCGGACATCTTTTGCATGATCTTCTTGATGTTTTTGTTAGTCGCTTCAATAGTACCATTCATCTTTGGATGGTAGATGATAAAGTTAAGATGTTTGATGTGGAATTTACTGCACAACTCCTCCATCATTTTGTTGTTGAGGTTCTTAGCATTGTCTGATACAATCACCTCTGGTTGTCCATATCGATAAATGACATTGTTTCTTATGAAAGCAATGATGGCTTCTTTGGTAACCCTGGGGAAGGAGGCTGCTTCTACCCACTTGGTGAAGTAGTCGATCATGGTGAAGATAAAGCGATGTCCATTACTGGCTTTGGGCTCGATGGGCCCGATCACGTCCATTCCCCACATTGAGAAGGGCCAAGGAGAAATCATATTGTGGAGCTGCCGTGGAGAGGCGTGGATAGCATTCCCATGAATTTGGCATTGATAACATCTCCTGACGTGGTCATTGCAGTCAGCTTTGAGATAGAGCCAGTAATGTCCCGTTCTAAGGATCTTCTTTACAAGTAGAGAGCCACTCATATGTGGGCCACAAACTCCACCATGGACCTCATCCATGAGTTTTTGAGCTTTATCCTTATCCAGGCATCTGAGGAGACCTAATCTTGCATCTCTTTTGTAGAGTGCATGTGACAACCCGAAAATAGGTCCATTCCACCCAACCCATTCTGAGTCGCAAAATACATGGTACAGAAAACAACTACAACTTCATTATCACAATTCTCGTACAAAATACAACAACACATATGTTGTGAGTTTTGATACAAATATATACC
This sequence comes from Panax notoginseng, assembly GCA_016801055.1. Lineage (NCBI taxonomy): Eukaryota > Viridiplantae > Streptophyta > Magnoliopsida > Apiales > Araliaceae > Panax > Panax notoginseng. Next base: position 94,703,268 of record CM029022.1, read on the forward strand.
AACTGTGACTCTCATCCCAACATTGGATAGCACGTCACAATGGCACCTTACATAAAGGTATAGTCAAAAACTGTTTTAGAAATTAGAATCTTTAGGAAGTGCTCAAGGAAACCTTCGTACATGGGAGGCCATGCGTCTAGGTTATGATAGATATCATATGTCCACAAAATTATCCTTGGTTGACCCAATAGACCCCAAAGAAAAATGAGAAGATTACTATCATATTCTTTCCAATGGTGAGTCTTCTCTTGACATATCATTATCTCCGCTGTCTCTAATTCAGAATTATACTTTAACCAAACACCAAGATTATATAGGTAGTGCTCATAGACATACTCTACAAGTAGATGTGCACAACCCTGTCTTATGATGACACGAGGTTGTACGTCATTAGATATCTCGTATGATAGTGGCAAATATCCCTTCCAAAGTTGGGTTCGCCTCACCCTATTTGATTCACCAAATATAACTACTAAATAATGTATACAACACCTTTCTATATTGCTTAGGGAGAACCTCCACAGCTAGAGACCACCGTTCTATTTCCCCGTTACCCTCGCTCGACCGAGCTACACTCTTATTACCTGAAAAGGAATTGTGAAGCAAAAGGGTGAGCACAACTAGCTCAGTAAAGAATATCATGTCTAAAGATAATTAAATTATCAATAGCCTTCATCAGTAATAAATTAGAGATTTAGAACATATGGTAGATGATAAAACTTTTTAACCATAGTTGTAGCGGAACGAGCAATCCATTAGAAGAGTCAAATAGACCATAAAGTCTACTATCTTCTCCACATTAAAAGTCCACCAACAATGTTTTATCCCTGTAACATCACTCAACAGTTCCTTTCCACAATTATATGAATAACTCATAATCATAATTGTAATTCTAAATTCCTCTTCGCGTCCAGGACGAAGATAATTTTCATCACATGTCTTTACCTGAAACATCAAAGATCATGGTTATACCAAATCATAGTTCCTGTTTATAATCATACTAACAATTTCATCTCTGCACTACGGCCAAAGATATTCATCAACAGACCATCTTTGCACTACAGGCCAAAGATATTCAACAACAGGTTATCTTTGCACTACGGGCCAAAGATATTCATCAACAGTTCATCTTTGCACTACAGGCCAAAGATATTCCTCAACAGTTCATATTTGCACTACAGGCTAAATATATTCATCAGCAGTTCATATTTGCACTACAGGCCAAATATATTCATCAACAGTTCATATTTGCAGTATAGGCCAAATATATTAATATCTCAAAGAAATATATAGTCATTTCAGAATTTATATAAACAATAATTATAACCGTGTTGATCATTTCACCTTTGCACTTAAGCTAAAGATATTCAATTATAAATTCAATGGTCATGATCATACCAGTCAACAATTCAACTTTGCACTACTGGCTAAAGGGAACCCATAGTCATGATCATACCAAAAATCTACCCATCTTTACACTTAAGTCAAATAGAAATATCATCATTAGGGCTATAAAAATGTTATATATAATAGTAAAATCAATATAATCAAAACATCTAGATTTAATCTCAAGAGTAATATTCATAAATCAACTATAATTTGGTTAGAAAAAGAAACCAATTTTGTCATGAATAGTAACCCGTGAATAGTAACCCATGAATAGTAACTTCGTGAATAGTAACTCGTGAATAGTAACTCATAAATAGTAAACCCGACACAAAAAGGTAAAAATTCTATAATAAAATCCATACCAATATTTCGGTATAATAACATTTCTTAAACTTATAAACAATTTATTTTAATTGTTTACACTGTACTAAATAATACATTTAATCATCCTAAAATTCCAAACTCATAAGATTTCATCACCAATAACCAAAACCCTCATCAAAAATCTGCATATACCTCATATAAGATTCTCAAGCCATAAAATCCTATTTTTCAATTTTCTTACTTCGCATAACATATTTAATTTATTTACTCATAACTAGTCTATTTTTATGAAAAATACCAAATCAGTCCCAAAAATATTTTTTTTTGGGATTTAGCAGGATATCGTCCCATATTGAACATATATTTTTCTCAGAATTTTTAAAATTCATTTACTATTTTTCATATGGCCAATACTGCCGAATATTTAGACATTTATCATAAATTATACTTTTGTCCAAAAATTTCGAAAATTACAGAGTATACTTCTATCATATACATGTACTCTCAATAAAATTTTTACCAATTTTGAAGTTAACCACAAGGAGTTATAAGCGGTTACTTTTAAAATAGTCTTTTCTTATAAAATTCATAACTCTTAATTTATACATCCAAAAATCACCATTTTTGGACACAATCAATAAAACTCATCAAAATATCATTTCAAATTTTTTCAGAATTTTCTGAAGGTCAGAAAAATTACGAAACTGAAAAACATAATAACCCTTAAAATCCCTTACTATCCTACCTCAAAAGAGCAGCACTTCTGACTAGATATCGGATATGACGCTGAAGGAAACTTGCACTGATGAATAGCAACTCACCAAGTATCTAAATACTCACAAAATACACTCGATAATCTAGAGAGAAAAAGAGAGAAAACTTATGAATTCTGGTGTGATTTTCAATTCTAACTTAGCCCTCCATTTATAGGAAAATATTAGCACGCCAAAGCAGACTTGACCTGCTACCTGATGGCTTTATCTGCTACTATTTCACCCACCAAAAATCAGCCATCTTCCCCAACAACCATAATTGGGGCCCACCCATTTCTAGAATTTTCCACTAAAATCATTTATAAACCTAATTTTCGAATCAGTCACCTCTTAAAATTCATAACAAATCATTCGTTCATTTTTAACGGTTCAAAATTTGTAAACATATACTCAACTTATATATGTATAACATATCCAAAAATCACAACGATCCAACGGTCAGATTAAAAATTATAACTCACACAATAAAGCTGTAAGAACACTGATTTGATCTTTTAATACCTCCAATCCGACAAAATACAGATAAAATACCTCAACATTAATTCCTTCATTTATAACCACATAAATAAATCCATCATTTATATCCACATCAAATAAATATTTCATTATCATATAAATTAATAATTAATTATTCACAAATAATATTACAGAATCACATTTATGACAAACAGGCCGTTCCTAGGAAAGATGAGGCTTTCCAATAAGGATTTCTACTTACTGGCGCGCAATTAGGTGACCAAACCTTTTCTTAGACAGAAATTTCTAGACATTGCCAATAATGTTATCTAATAATATTATTCAAATAATATGAATTATTGATCTGATAATGGGAAATACTGTGCAGTAACAATTATTGAAACAACAATAATATAAAATATCAACACAGTAATTATTGATTCAATAAAATAAAATATTAAACAGTAATTACTGTAACAATTGTTGAGTAGTGCCTTCTCACGTAAGAATCAATAATTAAAAAAAAATACTGTGCAATACCGTGTGCTACTGTGCAAGTACGCGTATTGCTGTATTTTAACCACCAGGTATTCCAACAGTGTTAACGGTAACAACTACGCCGTTATTTATAAAAACTCAAATTTGTCGTTTTCTTCATCCGACAGTTATTCTGTTACGGGGACCACAAATGTCTGCGCTGTAGTATGAATATTCCCCGACAGAAAGAATATTCCACGACTAAACGAATATTCCCCGACAACAATGAATATTTTATAACCACTTGCTTATTTTGCAAAATTTGCACATTTCACCCATGACCAAAATATTATATCAAATTAACACCTTATTATTCACAATAATAATTAGAGGAAAATTGATTTTATTCATTAATAAGCTGGGGTCTTACAACCTCCCCTCCTTATAAAATTTCGTCCTCGAAATTGACGTACCTAGTATTTCAAAGAGCTGAGAATACCTTGCTTTCAGATTCCATCTTCCTTGTCATCATGATTTCTCCATTGCTCATCTCCTGTATTTCAGATATCATTCTAGAATACAGATTCAAAATAAAGGTTAATTGACATATCACAATTTGTCAATTTATCAAATAAGAAATTTCAGCTTAGGTAAGTCACACTAGCGAAGAATTTACTCATCTCTCCCCTCCTAGTTCTATACCCCAATCTCCGCCAGAGACCATATGCCTAAGCTCTGATATCAACTGTGACGCCCCCAAAACACGTCCATTCCACCCAACCCATTCTGAGTCGCCAAATACATGGTACACAAAACAACTAGAACTTCATTATCACAATTCTTGTACAAAATACAACAACACATATGCTGTGAGTTTTGTTACAAATATATACCAACTGTGACTCTCATCCCAGCCTTGGATAGCACGTCACAATGGCACCTTATATAAAGGTATAGTCAAAAACTGTTTTAGAAATTAGAATCTTTGGGAAGTGCTCAAGGAAACCTTCGTACATGGGAGGCCATGCGTCTAGGTTATGATAGATATCATATGTCCACAGAATTATCCTTAGTTGACCCAATAGACCCCAAAGAAAAATGAGAAGATTACTATCATATTCTTTCCAATGGTGAGTCTTCTCTTGACATATCATTATCTCCACTGTCTCTAATTCAGAATTATACTTTAACCAAACACCAAGATTATATAGGTAGTGCTCGTAGATATACTCTGCAAGTAGATGTGCAGAACCTTGTCTTATGATGACACGAGATTGTATGTCATTAGACATCTCGTATGATAGTGGCAAATCACCCTTCCAAAGTTGGGTTCGCCTCACCCTATTTGATTCACCAAATATAACTACTAAATAATGTATACAACACCTTTCTATATTGCTTAGGGAGAACCTCCACAGCTAGAGACCACCGTTCTATTTCCCCGTTACCCTCGCTCGACCGAGCTACACTCTTATTACCTGAAAAGAAATTGTGAAGCAAAAGGGTGAGCACAACTAGCTCAGTAAAGAATATCATACTAACAATTTCATCTTTGCATTACGGCCAAAGATATTCATCAACAGACCATCTTTGCACTACAGGCCAAAGATATTCAACAACATGTCTTCTTTGCACTACGGGCCAAAGATATTTCTTAACAATTAATCTTTGCACTACAGGCCAAAGATATTCCTCAACAGTTTATATTTGCACTACAGGCCAAATATATTCATAAATAGTTCGTATTTGCACTACAAGCCAAATATATTCATCAACAGTTCATATTTGCACTACATGCCAAATATATTAATATCTCAAAGAAATATATAATCATTTCAGAATTTATATAAACAATAATTATAACCATGTTGATCATTTCACCGTTGCACTTAAGCTAAAGATATTCAATTATAAATTCAATGGTCATGATCATACCAGTCAACAATTCAACTTTGCACTACTGGCCAAAGAGAACCTATAGTCATGATCATACCAAAAATCTACCCATCTTTACACTCAAGTCAAATAGAAATATCATCACTAGGGTTATAAAAATGTTATATATAATAGTAAAATCAATATAATCAAAACATCTAGATTTAATCTCAAGAGTAATATTCATAAATCAATAATAATTTGGTTAGAAAAAGAAACTAATTTTGTCATAAATAGTAACTCGTGAATAGTAACCCATGAATAGTAACTTCGTGAATAGTAACTCATGAATAGTAACTCGTGAATAGTAACTCATAAATAGTAAACCCGACACAAAAAGGTAAAAATTCTATAATAAAATCCATACCAATATTTCGGTATAATAACATTTCTTAAACTTATAAACAATTTATTTTAATTGTTTACACTGTACTAAATAATACATTTAATCATCCTAAAATTCCAAACTCATAAGATTTCATCACCAATAACCAAAACCCTCATCAAAAATCTGCATATACCTCATATAAGATTCTCAAGCCATAAAATCCTATTTTTCAATTTTCTTACTTCGCATAACATATTTAATTTATTTACTCATAACTAGTCTATTTTTATGAAAAATACCAAATCAGTCCCAAAAATATTTTTTTTTGGGATTTAGCAGGATATCGTCCCATATTGAACATATATTTTTCTCAGAATTTTTAAAATTCATTTACTATTTTTCATATGGCCAATACTGCCGAATATTTAGACATTTATCATAAATTATACTTTTGTCCAAAAATTTCAAAAATTACAGAGTATACTTCTATCATATACATGTACTCTCAATAAAATTTTTACCAATTTTGAAGTTAACCACAAGGAGTTATAAGCGGTTACTTTTAAAATAGTCTTTTCTCATAAAATTCATAACTCTTAATTTATACATCCAAAAATCACCATTTTTGGACACAATCAATAAAACTCATCAAAATATCATTTCAAATTTTTTCAGAATTTTCTGAAGGTCAGAAAAATTACGAAACTGAAAAACATAATAACCCTTAAAATCCCTTACTATCCTACCTCAAAAGAGCAGCACTTCTGACTAGATATCGGATATGACGCTGAAGGAAACTTGCACTGATGAATAGCAACTCACCAAGTATCTAAATACTCACAAAATACACTCGATAATCTAGAGAGAAAAAGAGAGAAAACTTATGAATTCTGGTGTGATTTTCAATTCTAACTTAGCCCTCCATTTATAGGAAAATATTAGCACGCCAAAGCAGACTTGACCTGCTACCTGATGGCTTTATCTGCTACTATTTCACCCACCAAAAATCAGCCATCTTCCCCAACAACCATAATTGGGGCCCACCCATTTCTAGAATTTTCCACTAAAATCATTTATAAACCTAATTTTCGAATCAGTCACCTCTTAAAATTCATAACAAATCATTCGTTCATTTTTAACGGTTCAAAATTTGTAAACATATACTCAACTTATATATGTATAACATATCCAAAAATCACAACGATCCAACGGTCAGATTAAAAATTATAACTCACACAATAAAGCTGTAAGAACACTGATTTGATCTTTTAATACCTCCAATCCGACAAAATACAGATAAAATATCTCAACATTAATTCCTTCATTTATAACCACATAAATAAATCCATCATTTATATCCACATCAAATAAATATTTCATTATCATATAAATTAATAATTAATTATTCACAAATAATATTACAGAATCACATTTATGACAAACAGGCCGTTCCTAGGAAAGAGGGGGCTTTCCAATAAGGATTTCTACTTACTGGCGCACAATTAGGTGACCAAACCTTTTCTTAGACAGAAATTTCTAGACATTGCCAATAATGTTATCTAATAATATTATTCAAATAATATGAATTATTGATCTGATAATGGGAAATACTGTGCAGTAACAATTATTGAAACAACAATAATATAAAATATCAACACAGTAATTATTGATTCAATAAAATAAAATATTAAACAGTAATTACTGTAACAATTGTTGAGTAGTGCCTTCTCACGTAAGAATCAATAATTACAAAAAATACTGTGCAATACCGTGTGCTACTGTGCAAGTACGCGTATTACTGTATTTTAACCACCAGGTATTCCAACAGTGTTAACGGTAACAACTACGCCGTTATTTATAAAAACTCAAATTTGTCGTTTTCTTCATCCGACAGTTATTCTGTTACGGGGCCCACAAATGTCTGCGCTGTAGTATGAATATTCCCCGACAGAAAGAATATTCCACGACTAAACGAATATTCCCCGACAACAATGAATATTTTATAACCACTTGCTTATTTTGCAAAATTTGCACATTTCACCTATAACCAAAATATTATATTAAATTAACACCTTATTATTCACAATAATAATTAGAGGAAATTTGATTTTATTCATTAATAAGTTGGGGTCTTACAGTGCATCTCCGCTCATGTAGAATTTCATAGCAAGTCGATGAATCTGCCTTTTCTCAGTCAGGCTCACCTCAGCGGGTGTAGATCCATCTCGCAAGTACTCCTTGATATGGTGATACCAAGGTTATAGGATGGGAGGTAGCTCATCCGATACTTTTCCAACATAGTTCCCATAGACTGTTGCCTTTTGCAGGGCCAATGTGACGCTTGGCATGTGTTCCTTGTCAGGTATGTAAATCAAGGAGGCCAAAGTTGGTAGTGCGTCTGCGAAGTCATTCCTATTACTAGGAATGTGTAGAAAAGAGATCTCTTTGAACTCCGAAGCCATCTGCAAAGCTTGCCGATGGTAAGGCAGCAAATGTAGTTCTTTGGTTTGATAGATTTCCGTGGATTATTTGACTAACAACTCTAAATCTCCAAAGACAGTTAACCGTCTGATGCCCATTGAACGGGCAACCTTTAGCACCATGATACAACCTTCATACTCAGCTGTTTTGTTGGTGCTGACAAACTACAATTTGACGGCGACGGGATACTGCTCCTCCGTACCGGATACTAGAACTGCTCCAGCTCCAGAACCTTCCGTATTGATAACTCCATTGAAATACATGTTCCATGTTTGGCGTGTATCGTACTGATGGTGTTGCTAAATTGTCATTACTCATTCATCGGGGAAGTATGTTTCCAAGGGTTTGAAATCTCCTGAAGGCGCGGCCGCCAGTTGATCCGCGATTCCATGACCTTTAATGGACTTTTGTGTCACGTAAATGATGTCAAATTATTACAGAATCAACTGCCATCTAGACAGTCGACAATTCAGTATGGGCTTACTGAACACATACTTAATAGGATCCATGCGGGATATGAGATGAGTTATGTGCCCATGGAGGTAATGCTGTAACCTCATGGCAGACCATGCTAAAGCACAACAAGTCTTCTCAATTAGAGTGTACTTGTATTCACTGCTGCTGAATCTTTTGTTGAGGTAATAGATAGCTCGTTCTCGACCTCTATCGTCTTTCTAACCCAGCATGCAACCCATGGCCTTGCCACTTATGGATAGGTACATGAATAGGGGAACATCATCCGTGGGTGGTACCAAGACAGGAGCTTTGACTAGCTGCTCTTTGATTATAAGGAAGGCCTCCTGGCACTCATCATTCCATTTCATGGAGGAGTTCTTCCTTAATAGCTTGAAGATAAGCTCACAGGTTGCTGTGAGTTGAGAAATGAACCAACTAATAGAGTTGACTCTTCTCAAAAATCCCCATATTTCCTTCTCTGTCTGAGGAATGGGCATTTCAGTGATGGCCTAAATTTTTATGGGATCCAACTCAATCCCTTTGTGGCTGACTAGGAATCTTAGCAACTTGCCTAATTTAACGTTAAAGGCGCACTTGGCTGGATTCAACTTCAAGTTGTACTTACGCAACCTGTTGAAGAGCTTTCTGAGATGGTCTAAGTGGTTTTCCTCCCTTTGGGATTTGATAATGATGTCATCCACATAGATCTCTATCTCTTTGTGCATTAAGTCATGGAAAAGAGCCATCATAGCTCGCTAATAGGTAGCTCCGGCATTGATGAGGCCGAAAGACAATCGTGTGTAACAAAAGGTTCCCCAAGGCGTGATGAAAGCAGTTTTTTCACGATCCTCCTCAGCGACCATGATCTGATGATGCCCCGCAAAGCAATCAGCGAAGGAGTACATGTTGTATTGAGCAGTATTATCAATAAGAATATGGATAAAGGGCACGGGAAAGCTATCTTTAAGGCAAGCTTTATTCAGATATCAATTGTAAGACCCCAACTTTTTAATGAATAAAATCGAATTTCTTCTATTTATTATTGTGAATAATAAGGTGTTAATTTGATATAATATTTTGGCTATGGGTGAAATGTGCAAATTTTTCAAAATAAGCAAGTGGTTATAAAATATTCATTGTTATCAGGGAATATTCGTTTGGTCATAGAATATTCTTTCTATCGGGGAATATTCGTATGACAGCGCAACCATTTGTGGGCCCCATAACAGAATAACTGTCGGATGAAGAAAATGACAAATTTGAATTTTTATAAATAACGGCGTAATCGTTACCGTTAACACTGTTGGAATACCCGGTGGTTAAAATACAGTAATACGCGTGGTTGCACAGTAGCACACGATTTTACACAGTATTTTTGAGTTATTGATTCTTACGTAAGAAGGCACTACTCAATAATTGTTACAGTAATTACAGTTTAATATTTTATTTTATTGGTTCAATAATTGCTGCGTTAATATTTTATATTATTGTTAATTTAATAATTGTCACTGCACAGTATCTCCATTATCATATCAGTAATTCATATTATTTGAATAATATTATTAGATAGCATTATTGGCAATGTCTAGAAAGTTCTGTCTAAGGAGAGGTTTGGTCATCTAATTACGCGCCAGTAAGGAGAAATCCTTATTGGAAAGCTCTATCTTTCTTGGGAACTGTCTGGTTGTCATAATTGTGATTCTGTAATATTATTTGCGAATAATTAATTATTGATTTATATGATAAGGAAATATTTATTTTTTGTGGATATAAATGGTGGATTTATTTATGTGGTTATAAATGAAGGAATTAATGTTGAGATATTTTATCAGTATTTTGTCAGATTGGAGGTATTATTAGATCAAACCAGTGTTCTTAAGCTATATTGCGTAAGTTATATTTTTTAATTCGATCGTTGGATCGTTGTGATTTTTGGATATGTTATACATATATAAGTTGAGTATATGTCCACAAATTTTGAACCGTTAAAAATGAACGTATGATTTGTTATGAATTTTAAGAGGTGACTGATTTGGAAATTAGGTTTATAAATGATTTTGGTGGAAAATTTTAGAATTGAGTGGGCCCCACTTGTGGTTGGTGAAGAAATGTGCTGAATTTTATTTCAAATGTGGTGGGTGGCAATAGTAGTAGGTAAAGCCATCAGCTAGCAGGTCAAGTCTGCTTCGGCGTGCTAACATTTTCCTATAAATAGAGGGCTAAGTTAGAATTAAAAATCACACCAGAAACATAGACTTTCTCTCTTTCTCTCTATATTATCGAGCGTATTTTGTGAGTATTTAGATACTTTGTGAGTTTCAATTTATCAGTACAAGTTTCCTTCAACCTTATACCGCTATTCCAATCAGAAGTACTGCTCTTTTGAGGTAAGGGATTTTAAGGGTTATTATATTTTTCAGTTTCATAATTTTTCTGACCTTTAAAAATTCTAGAAAAATTTAAAATGATAATTTGATGAGTTTTCTTGATTGTGTCCAAAAGTTGTGATTTTTGAATGTATGAATTAAGAGTTATGAATTTTATGGGAAAAGACTATTTTAAAAGTAAACCCTTATAACTCCTTGTGGTTAACTCTAAAATTGGTAAAATTTTTATTGGGAGTACATGTATATAACAGAAGTATACTCTGTAAATTTCGAAATTTTTGCACAAAAGTACAATTTATGATAAATGTCTAAATATTCGACAGTTTTGTCCATATAAAAAATAGTAAATGAATTTTAAAAATTCTGAGAAAAATTATATGTTCAATATAGAACTATATTCTGCTAAATTCCAGAAAAGAAAATTTGTTTGTACTGATTTGGTATTTTTCATGAAAATGGACTAGTTATGAGTAAATAAATTAAATATGTTATGTGAAGTAAGAAAATTAGAAAATAGGATTTTATGGCTTGAAAATCCTATATGAGGTATATCCAGATTTTTGATGAGGGTTTTGATTATTGGTAATGAAATCTTATGAGTTTGACATTTTAAGATGATTAAATGTATTATTTAGTAAAGTGTAAATAATTAAAACAAATTATTTATAAGTTTAAGAAATGTTATTCTTTTAATATCATTATACCGAAATATTGATATGAATTTTATTGTAGAATTTTTACCTTTTTCATGTCAGAGTTACTATTCATGAATTACTATTTACGAGTTACTATTCACGAGTTACTATTCACGGGTACTATTCACGACAAAATTGGTTTCTTTTACTTACCAAATTATCGTTGATTTATGAATCTTACTCTTGAGATTAAATCTATATGTTGATTATATTGTTTTTATTATCTTATATAACATTTTTATAACCCTAATGATGATGTTTCTCTTTGACTTGAGTGTAAAGATGGGTAGATTATTGGTATTATCGTAACTATGGGTTCTATTTGGCCAGTAGTGCAAAGTTGAATCGTTGACTGTTATGATCATGACCATTGAATTTACAATTGAATATTTTTAGCTTAAGTGCAAAGGTGAATTGATCAACATGATTATAATTATGATTTATATAAATTCTGAAAGGATTATGTGTTTCTTTGAGATATGAATATCTTTGGCCCGTAGTGCAAAGATGACATGTTGTTGAATATCTTTGGCCTATAGTGCAAAGATGACCTGTTGTTGAATATCTTTGGCCTGTAGTGCAAAGATGATCTGCTGTGAATATCTTTGGCCAGTATTGCAAAGATGAACGGTTGACGAATATCTTTGGCTCGTAGTGCAAAGATGAATTTATTGGTATGATTATGAATAGGAACTGTGATTTGGTATAGCCATAATCTTTGATGTTTCAGGTAAAGACATGTGATGAAAATTATCTTCTTCCTGGATGCGAAGAGGAATTTATAATCACAATTATGATTAAGAGTTATTCATATGATTGTGGACCATAACTGTTGATTGATGTTACAGGGATAAAACATTGTTGGTGGATTTTTAACATGGAGAAGATAATAGACTTTATGGTCTATTTGACTCTTCTAATGGATTGCTCGTTCCGCTGCAACTATGGTTGACAAAATTTATCATCTACCATATATTCTAAATCTCTGATTTATTACTGATGAAGGCTATTGATAATTTAATTATCTTTAGTCATGATATTCTTTACTAGGCTATTTGTGCTCACCATTTTGCTTCACAATTCCTTTCAGGTAATAAAAGTGTAATTGGGTCAAGCGAGGGTAACAGGGAATAGAACGGTGGTCTCTAGCTATGGAGGTCTAAGCAGTATAAAAAAATGTGTTGTATTTTATACATCATTTAGTAGTTATATTTGGTGAATCTAATAGGGTAAGGCGAACCCAACGTTGGAATAGTATTTTGCCACTATCATACAAGATGTCTAATGACATACAACCTCGTGTTATCATAAGACAAGGTTGTGCACATCCACTTGCTGAGTATATCTACAAGCACTACCTATATAACCTTGGAGTTTGGTTAAAATATAATTCTCAACTGGAGGCAGTGGAGATAATGATATGTCAAGAGAAGACTCACCATTGGAAAGAATATGACAGTAATCTTCTCGTTTTTATTTAGGGTGTATTGGGTTAACCAAGGATAATTCTGTGGACATATGATATCTATCATAACCTAAACGCATGGGCTCCCATGTACGAAGGTTTCCTTGAGCACTTCCTAAAGATTCTAATTTCTAGAACAGTTTTTGACTACACCTTTATGTAAGGTGCCATTGTGACGTGCTATCCAAGGTTGGGATGAGAGTCACAGTTGGTATATATTTGTATCAAAAATCACAGCATATGTGTTGTTGTATTTTGCACGACAATTGTTGTAATAAAGTTGTAGTTATTTTCTGTACCATGCATTTGGCGACTCAGAATAGGTTGGGTGGAATGGACCTATTTTGGGGTCGTCACACCAATAATCCACGCAAACTCGCACCTTTCCTCCAGGCTTAGGCACGGGAACGATGTTGGATATCCATTCAGGATATGTGGACACCATGATAATACCAGCTTGAAATTGTTTCACAATTTCTTCTTTCACCTTTAAACTCCACTCATATTTCAATCGCCTGAGCTTTTGCTTAACTGGCTTGAATCCCTCTTTAATGGGAAGGTGATGAAGGACAATGTCAGTGGATAAACCCACCATTTCTTCATGAGACCATATAAACGCATCCTAGATTTGGGTTAGTAGTGTAACTATGTCATTCCTCTGGTTTGGGGTAAGGTCTGAACCAATCTGGATTAAATTAGGGCTTTCTAAGGTTCCGAGATTGATGGAGGTGGTTTGATCAAGGTTAGGTTTAGGTTTTTCTTTGACCCATTCTTTGATCTCCCGAGGCACCTCAATGTCCTCTTGTATTTCCATCAAGTCTGAGTCCAACTTTTCATCAAAGTTATAATCCTTGTGGAGAAGAGGCATCTTATCAGCAAGTACATGCACATCTAAGTTCAGAGTCCTGAAACAAAATATGCTTTCACTTAATATATATGAAACTGTTTAATCATACAAAATGTTAGCATGTACGGACAAAACAACTACTAATATTGTACAGAAAAGTAAGCAGTTATTATATCTACAGGGCAGAAAGAAGTCCTGCCTGTTTTACCCTTGTCGACCAATACAAGAAGTGCTGCTCCAATTGGCAAGGGCAAAGTGCTGGTGGACTGCAGTAATGGAGGGACTGTCATCGTCCTCCTTTTCCCGAATGATGACCATTATGTCTGGGCAATTATCGTCTGGGGTGTATATGTTTGTATGTTCATCATGGGCTATGATGCGTATGCCTGACATCATTCGGACGATGTCTTGTTTAATTCTTCGTTCCTCTTCTTCCACCTTGGGATCTGGAACAAAGACTTCCTTTTCCTTTATCAGTATTGGTATGGGAAATAACATAACCATTACATTGGCTGGCACCTTTACCGGAGGTTGTGCGGACTCCGGATTTACAGGTGGAGATAATCGACGTGTGGCTGAAACTGAAGGAATCTGCTTCTGCTTATGTGGATTCCTGTGATTGGAACTGGTAGAATAGCCTAGTCCGGCTATCCCAGTTTGACTGGCCACTTTAATCGGGTGCTTAATACCCTAATGACTTTTACGCAACCCTTGTCCCGGCTGGTGTCCCAATGACATCATTTCTTGAGTAGCTGCCATCACTTCGGCAGAAATCTTGGGTATGGGAAATGGCGTCCCAATGGAATGGTACTGAGTGTTGCTCACTTCCAAAGCATGAAAACTGACCGGCTCAAAATCAAAATTAAAACTGATGAGTGGCATGTCACCCTATTGAGGACATTCCGGCTTAGCATTGACTGTGACTAAGCTATTGCTGATAATGTATCCACGGTCTCCCCAGAAGTAGGTTGTATCCTATATCTATTTTGAACACGTGAAAAGATACACAGAATGTATGGGGACCAATCTCAATTGGCAGCTTAATCTCTCCGACTGAATTTCGGCGGGATCCATCAAAAGCTGTAATAACCATATGGTTGCTTCGGATCCGTTTAAGATTAACATTCATCTTCAGCAATGTAGCGTAAAGACATATATTCAGAGACGAACCTACATCTATCAAGACTCCAACTAGAATGTATCCAGAGGACAAAACCGCAATGTGTAATGGCTTACAATGACCGGTCCCTTCGGGCGGTATGTCATCATCAGTGAAAGATATCACATTGTTGTTAAAAATGTGATCAACCAGATGTTGAAATTATTCTACATCCACTGATTTCGGCAAGTATGCTTCTTCCAAAACCTTCAATAGAATCTTCCGGTGATCATCATAAGTTAAAACCAAGTCCAGTATTAAAATTTAATGTGGAGCTTCTGTTAAGCTTAAAACCACCTTGGCTTCATTATGACCCATAGTACGGAGGAATTTTTTAATCTTCTCCATGGGAATTTTCCCCTTTGATTTGATGGTAGGCTTCAATACCCATTGGAGAAGATACAGTGTATTTTCCTTCAACACTGCAGCAGTCGTATAAGAGGTGGATCCTTCAGCTTCTCCATAATTCTAGGGGACTTTTTGTAAGCTGATAGCAGGATATTGTGGTCTGAATGGTAAGTTGATTAGCTCTGGAGTAGCTACTTTCAAAGGATTATCAATTCCTTTGAGTTGAATTGCTTGTATTGTGAATGGTTTGACAGTTCCATCAGCCTCAGCGGATATAACTACTACTAGTCCCTTCCATTTAGTAGGACAAGTATTTTCACTCTCAAATAACACAATATCATTGTCTGCCAGTTGCAGGACACCGCTATCAATTAGATTCTGAATAAGGTAGCATAGTGCCCAGTATTCATTCGTGATGTGATCGCGAGAATGGGAGTGATACTGACATACTCCATCAGCATTAAACCATCCTGAACAAGGATTGATTGGAGGTAAAATGGAAGTGATCCTTCCTTCATTGATTAGCATCTGAAGGGTCTCCTCCATAGGTTGTCCTAGGTATGTAAATTCCCTTCTATTGGCAAAATCCTAACGGCCTTTGGCAGTGGCTCTCTTCATCACTTTATCCTCCAATATTTCATATTTTGAAGGTGACGAGGGAGTATTCATAACCAAGGGGAGGAGACTAGCATACTCCTGGCTAACTAATTGGTGTGTGACTTGATGTTGATAGGTCACCAATTCGGCCAATTTCTCAATCTATTTACACAAAGCTTTCATCTTTCGTTCCATCATAAACTGAAACTTTGCATAATCCCATTTGTCAACACCGTCTTTGATGGTCTGGGAGGATTCACAGTTAAAATTGGAACTCTGTCCACTGCTTCAATTAATCATGTTGACTTCTTCTTCTTTGTGTTAAGGAAGAGGGTTGTCTTGTACGTGAGGTTGATCTGGTTTGGTGACCACGATCTCACCGTTGTCTATCAAATCTTGGATCTTGTGTTTCAAGGCCCAACAATCTTAAGTATCATGTCTAGGTACCCCGTCATGATAAGCACATTTCCGAGCAGCATTGAAACCCCTCCCATTAGGGTTGGTTAGTGGAAGAAGATGCGTAATTTTCTTCTGAATGATCAGAAGATTGAGAATGTTCTCGAGCGAGTCCCATAAGGGTGTGAATACTCGAGGGCGTTTGGCTTCTCCACTTTTAGGCAATGGAGGGTTTGAAGACTGTGCTTGAAAGGGAGTGTAATTCCTTCTCTGAATAGGCATATTCTGATTGCCCTTTTGACCTTGTAGTATCAAGGAAACATCCTCCTCTTTCTTTTTATGGACCCTCTGGGGGTTGTTTCCATAAGTTCTGAATTGGATATGTTCAACAACTGCTTTAAGAGCTGCTAGGTCTTGAATCTTTCCTGATTTTAACCCCATCTCAACCATCTCTCCATATTTGGTCATTTCAGAAAATGGTTTACCAATGAGAGCTAAAACTCTCTCATATAAAGGAGCTTCTTGTATGTCGATAAAGGTCATAACCATTTCTGACTCTGTCATAGAAGGAATCGCTTAAGTAGCAAGGCGCTTCCACCTTTGAGCATACTTTCTGAAAGACTCAATAGTCTATTTCTTGACCTTGGTAAATTGGTACCGGTCAGGAGCCATCTGAGACTGGAAGCTGTATTGTGTGAGGAAGGCATGAGCTAGTTCTTCCTAACTATGAATCTTTGAATTGTCTAATCTGGTATACCACGAACGGGCTTCTCCAGTCAGACTCTTTTGGAACAGTTGCATTCTGAGCTTCTCGTCCTCTGGATAAGATCTAAGTTCTCCAATGAACACCTTTAAATGTGTGTAAGGATCTCCTAACCCGTCATATTTTTTGAAGTCAAGAGTTTTGAACTTCTCTGGATAATGAACACCGGGGAATATACAAAGGTCAAAATATGAGACACTCCCATGTGCTCCAATTCCTTTGATAGAGCGAAGGGTTTCTTCCATTTGAAGAACCTTTTTCCTGATGTCACCGGTGTCTAGATCTCCTTTGAGATTGGTGGTATCATAAATTTTGTTAGTTGTATCCAACTAGAGCTCAGGCACTGTAATGACTTTATCAGAACCTTGGGTTTCTCCTTGTGTAGAGGATTCAGCATGTATGGGTATCTTCGTACCTTGAGTAGATTGATGTAATTCTTTAAGCAGAACAACCAAATTTGTAATTTGTTTACTTAATCCGTCAAATTCTTCGCGAGAAACTAGATTAGATTGGTCAGATGAAGACATGATTGGTTGTAGGCTCGTGGCCTTTTTGGATTTTGACCAGGTAATAGGTCTGAATGCTTCCCTACGACAAAACTTGCATAGTTTAGTCTAAGGGATTGTGTAAATGTCTACATGCTATGTGATGTGTCCGTTTTAGGATTATTATCCTGCAAAACGGATGTTAGCTGTTTGTGATACAGGATAGCATGTTAATTTAGATATGCACATTTTTCTTCATATTTCTCATTACATGGAGATGAATATGGAAGGAAATTACAAGTAATTGACTTTACAAGTAATTTGAAATGAGAAAGCATGAAGAGACTTTTCTCCGTGTTTGATTTATCAGAGGCTGGCCTATCTTAGGTTACTCTCGCGACTTTTTGGCATGAAGGTTCCCAAATCATAACAATTTACTCAATGGAAAGTTAATCCGGTCTTTCAACTGGAGCGAATTTGGGTGGTTCCTTTGCTGAGCCTCGTTGGAATTAGTCTTCCTACGAGTCCAGTAATCAAACACCGACTGGATAGCCTCCTAGTGGAGGAACCACACAGCATACATTCACATACAACGTGTCTCACCATTTATGAAAATGATGACATGTGCGAAGCACTAATATCACATATAGATATTTTGCAGTGCAGTTAAAAAATGCATTCATACACATTCATCATAAATATAAATGCAACATTCACACAC
The DNA here is from genome assembly GCA_016801055.1 of Panax notoginseng. NCBI lineage: Eukaryota > Viridiplantae > Streptophyta > Magnoliopsida > Apiales > Araliaceae > Panax > Panax notoginseng. The sequence goes on from CM029022.1 coordinate 94,721,750, forward strand.
AAGCATATAACAGTTTTAAAAAGCTTGTAATAGCGGCTTAAGTCCTCTTACTATTTTCCCCAGCAGAGTCGCCACCTGTCAACGTCGGGATTTTTATTTGTCCCTTTTCTATTCTTGTTCTTTTGTGTTCTCATGTTAGGTGAGATTTGTTTGAAAAAAACAAGCGAAAAAGGTCCGACATGTATATGTCGACGATTGGACTATAAGAGTCGCCAGTTGGTTTTTTAACTGGTTGTACCAACACAATCGATAAAAGGTTTGCACATTGACCCAGTGATGTGACACTGCTAAACGGGTCTGTGAAACCAAGATTCATTAGGTTCGAGGACTTACTTATGCGGAGGGAAGGTGTTAGACACTCCCCGACATCCGTGTTGCCATGATGACCGCCATTTTTCAAGAAACTGTTATATGAATGTGTGTGTGTGTGGATCAATGTGCAATTATTTGGAAGTAGTGCTATGCCTCGTTCACACCTATATACAAAGGTTTTGAATTTGTATAAAAATTCAGTTTTAAACAAGATATAGTAGTGATATTTTATAAAAGAGGTTTTTCAAACCCTTGTGCTCAATAGTAATTGAGGCCTTTGATACTTCCATTTTATTAAATGTTCGGCTTGATTGTTTTTATTTTCGAGATGCGAAGCATCTTTGAGAAAATAATGTACAAAACAGTGCCGAACTCCTCGTGGGCATGAAAACCATCTGAGGAAATCCAAACACCGTGAATAAATTTACAAGCTGTTTACAGCTGAAAATGTCCACCACAGGAACCGAATATAGATTCAGTAAACTGAATCTGTGATCACATGATTCCTAGGCTCACATGATGCCGCAATTGATATGAACGTAGTAAGCAGTTATATATAAAAGCTGTAAATATATATATACAGACATGACCAACCACCATGAAGCACCTCCATGGGGGATCGAAAATGTAAATATATAAAAGCGGTAAATATATATATGTGTGCAAACAATCAACCACCACGAAGCACCTCCATAGAGGATAGCAAATGTAAATAAAGCAATAAAACGATCAACCGCCTTGAAATAAACTCCAGGCGGGACAAAATGTAAATAAAGCTGTAAAAGCTATCAACCGCCATGAAGTAAACTCCAGGCAGGACGAAACGTAAATAAAGCAGTTAAAATGGTCAACCGCCACGAAGTAAACTCCAAGCGGAACAAAATGTATGTATATATATATATATATATATATACAAACTGAAATGAAACCACGGACCGAAGTCGGGCATACACATGCAACACGACTCTCAATGTGAAGAATAGTGTGTGCAGAGATGAAGAGAAAGGCTTTAAAGTGTGTAAGAAGGCTTACATTGGGCTGCCAAAGAAGACTTCCATAGCTTTAAGTGGATTAACACTCGGCTCCCGCCGGTAAAAAGTAGTTATATATAAGCTTACAAGTGTTTAAAATGAGAAAGCACTCAGTTTAGGGTGTGTACAGAGTAAATTAAACAGGGCTTCCTCGCCTTTTTCTCTTACAAAATGGCCACCCAAGCCCTCTATTTATAAAGGGGGGTGCCGCAGGTGTACATGTGACTGCCCGGGGTGCCCCAGCCTCCGCGGGTCCCGCCGTCTCAAAGTATGTGCACGCATGCAAGGTGATGTCCGCTCAAACTTTCAGAACTTCAATCCGGGCATCCGACTGAGGTGTATAAGACCTATTTTGGACCGCCGTTGTCGAGAGTTACGCAATGACATGGGATTAGAGGTTGTACGAAATCAGGAAGATGGGACCATGCCCTCCGGTCTTCAAGCTTCAAATTCTATCCGTTATCCTGCCTAATAGTCACTCAGGATTGGACTTCCTTGGTTCTTGTGGGACATTTATGAGTAGAAATGTATGTCTAAAATGTTGAGACGGTGCGATGTGGCGTCAAGGTGGCAAGATGACGACTTTGGCCCTCACCAGGGTTATCTCCGGCTTGGACTGATAAAGTAGGCATTGCTCATGGTTATCTCTGAGATTGGACTGTTGCATGTGTTGAAGGTCCTTAGTGTCATCTTTGAGGTGTGCCTGTCTTCCCGGTGTTATCTCCGGGTCTTGTATTAAGTGCCTCGATGTGAGTGTCGAGTGTTCTGAAGTTATTTGTATGGCTTTGAGACAAGCATTTTCGGGGTTATCTCCGGAACTGCAACTACACTCCTTGGGGTTATCTCCAAGGTTAGTGCTGCTATTCCCGGTGTCGGGACTGAGACTGAATATCTCAGGGTTATCTCCAGGATGAATCGGCCTTCCCCAATGGAATTTCTGGTATTGGAACTGCATGCCTCGGGGTTATCTCTGAGATTAGAACTGATACTCCCAATGTGTTCCGGGGTTGAAACTGAACTTCCGATAGTATCCGGACTGGATATGAGCTGTCTTCCAGGGTTATCTCTAAAAGACGAATCTGCCATCCTGCAATGTCAGTAACAGGTGTGCAGAAAATTTCGAGTGTCTACAGGTCCTAACATATTTCCCCTAGTTTACTAACTTATTAGCCCAAATTGACTTAATAAGTTATAAACACATACATACTCATTTCAATAATCAATTACTTAAGGATTGTAAATCCTTTTAATTTAATAATCAAGGTTAACATTCAAGCTATGTTAATTTCTTACATAACTTTCATTACTCTTCCTTGAGAATAATTAAGTATACTTCTTAGTTAATAAATTAACTATCTAGCTTAATTATCATATACACTTATATGATTCAAGTACTTTCTTTTATTATTTTCTAAAAAAAATGTATTCGAAAAAATTTGAATTATGTGAAATTCTGGGTTCTCACATTCTCCCTTCCTTATAAGGATTCTGTCCTCGGAATCACCGCTTTCTTACTCTCTAATATCCTTTAAAGTTGTATAATCAATTCATTTATATCAACACAATATTAATTTGTGTTTTATATACTAACTTGTGACTTGGAATCTATAACAGAAAACCATTCATAGCTATATCTACCCAATATTTCTCGCGTAATTCATTTACTCAACTAAATCATTACCTATCACCACCTCATGGGCAACTACTACATCTTGCAACGTCATGTTGAACGTGCGCATTGTCGGTCTTCCCGGCTGAGCAGGTCCTTTGATCGCCAGTGTTCCACTGTTGTTTCCTCTATTGTTACTTCCTCTTTCTGCATTCATCTTTTGACAGTTACTAATTTGATGTTCTAGCGATCCACATGAAAAATAACTGGTATCTTCTTTGGACTTGGACAATTTGGAGAGATGTGTCCCTCTTGTCCACAGTTAAAACACATCCTTTTCCCTTCAAACATACTCCCGGACGCTTTTTACCGCAATTTGCACATGCATCACCTCTCTTCCTATTATCTCCTGACTTATCTCCAGATTCAGTATTGTCCTTCCACTTACGCTTATTAGAGTTACTTCCTCCACTGCTACCTCCTTCATTCCTCTTTTTCTTCTTCTCTTGATGATACCTTGACACAACTTCACTTCCTCCTTCGGCGATGATTGCTTTTTCTAACAGGGCCAAAAATGTCTTAATCTGCAACACAGCTACCTTGCTATATATCCATGGCTTCAGTCCATTCTCAAACCTTCGTGCCTTTCGTACCTCAGTGTTCACCTGATGTGGAGCAAATCTCGCTAGTTCGTTGAATTTGGCGACGTATTCTGCAACCGACATATTCTCCTGCTTCAACTCTAAAAATTTTACTTCCATTCTTGCTTGCATACTTTCTGAGAAATAATTTTCGAAAAATAACTCCTTAAACCTTGTCTAGGTTACTACTGTTGTACCAGCTCTAGCTTTGTTTGTCTCCCACCAGTAATTCACCTCACCCTTCATCAAATAGGTAGAAAAATCTGTCTTTTGCTCCTCTTCTACTCTAGCAGTAACAAAAGCTTTCTCCATCTCCTTTACCCATGTCTGGGCTTCTATAGGGTCAGTGGTTCCCTTGAATTCCGACGGTCCTACAGCCTTAAAGTCTTTAAAGTTAGCCAATGGATTAGTTGGTCGATTTCTTGCTGCTGGGGCTCTAGTTTGCATAGCTTGAGCTAGCATGTCTGTGAAGTTTTGCATTGGATCAGCTTGATCTCCTTCATTATTCATAGACCGCTCCTCCCTTTGGTTACGATTTTGTCGTCTTGGCGGCATTATCTAATGAAATAAAGACTTACATTAATACTATATCTTTATGCCACATCTTATTAGTACTATACAAAATTTTAAACTCAAACCAATTTCAGCTTTCTGGATTATCTAATTCAGCTTACTAAATTATCAAATTCATCAGATAATCATCTTAATAATTTAATTACTTATTCAAACATATAATCATATCATTGCATTTATATTCATGCAAACAGTACATAGTACTTTTCAGTACATAGCACATACTGCTACAAACGGTTACTATCCCCTTGTGACAAAAGTCGAGCTTCATTACTACAACTTTACACAAAAAGTTGAGACATACTAAAGTTATCTTGATATTCATACCAAAGCGAATATTACACTCCAAAAGATTATACTCCTCACACTTAATCTTTCTTCCGTCCGTTTCCTCTACCTGTCTTCTTTTTAGGACAATTCTTAACCCTATGACACTTTCCACCACATGCAAAACATCCTCCTTTCTTTGGTTTAGGACAATTTGGTGATAGATGTCCTTCTTGACCACAATTGTAACACAAATTCTTACCCCACATACATTCCCCCGAATGGTTCTTTCCACACTTGCCACATGCTTATTTCTTCTTTGAATGTGAATTCTCTAAGTTTTTGTCACTGTCGTTGTTCTTTTTCCTTTTATTACCCTTCCTTTTCTTACTTACATCTTTAGATGATACATTACACTTAACCCTCATTCTATCAACTTGTGCCTTCAGATTATTTCGTTCTTCTGTCATCTCGCGTAATGCTCTTTCTGTCTTCCATAATTCCTCCAGGAGAAGTACTTTAGTCCTTAAATCTTGAACTTTCGCAGATGCTTGACCTTCTTCGATTGCTACTTTGCCTTCTTCCCCATCTTTGATCTTTATTTCTGGCTCCACCTTAGTGTCTTTGGAATATACTTCTTCCTCTTCATCCAGCTCCATCTCGGGGTACTCGTCATGATCGCTTGGTAGATTTACCGCAGGTTAGTCACTTAAAACTTCCTCAACTGACTCACTCTGAGCTGGCACCTCGGCTAATGGCATTGGTGCAGCTGTTAACATTTTCGTAACCATCTTATCATCTCCTGACATCCTATCACCAGTTTTAAATAACTTCATTAGTACATCACTATCAAACATAATCCATAAACACTGAGTGTCCCCATATCTTACTGTTGATGAATTTTCCTAATCCATCACTTAGAACTCTAAACGAGTTTTCTCTATCCTGCTTATGGTTATATTCCTAAGGATTCCCCCCCACCTAAGGTTTATAACCTACAGCTTTGATACCAACTTGTGACACCCCCAAATTCGGGTTCCCTAACCTCGGGTGTGGTGCTCACGATCCATCATATATATCACATCTAACTACTCATTCATTAATGAAAAACATCATTCATAATACTCCTTAATACAACTTATAACAATATCCCAGGTTAACTAACCTTGACATAACTTACATACCCTTATATAACCAAAAGGTTTACATAATTAATTACATAATAAAACATAACCATTAAAAATTGACACTAACTACTCCTGAGCCTTACATTTGCCTTTGTCCCTGTTAGAACCTTCTGATACATCGACATTAGCTGAAATATTTTATTTAAGCAAGGGTGAGCAACAAGTTTGCTCAACAAGTTAAAATATACAATAAATGATATATATCAAGAATAAAAGAGTCTAGTTTATATAGAACTTCAGTAATAATCAAAAGATTTCGAAGTAGCGAAATAATAATTCAATCTCAATAATAAAACTTTCTCCCATTTCGTACTGAATAACATATCAGAGATGAAAGAGTAAAATTCTTTCAAAGATTCAATAATATTCAATTGAATAAGAATAATTAACAATATTCAATAAAGTGGGATATACCCAAATTTCATGCTGAGTGATCACAAAAGAATCATGAACTAATAGAGGAATCATTTAGTTATTAAAACTAAATTACCACAAGAATATAAATTAGTTATAAAAACTGAACTATACTCTTCTACAAGTACCTGGAGTGGTCAACTCCTTTGTACCCTATATTATGCATAATACTTAATAATAGCGCATAAGTCAATTTACCACATTAAAATTTTTTCATCTCAGTCTTACGTCACGAGTTCGTACCACAACAATATGGTTTGGATTACTTTCAAAGAAATACTATAATTTCAATAATTAATAACAATACTAATCTAGCCAAAACCAATGGCATAAATCTTCCAATAACAATTCAGTTCATAATAAATAGAACATTTCATGTTTTAACAAATATTAGTCTCGCCAAAACAATTAGCTGAGACATGATTTATAAACAGTTCAAATAATAGAACAAGAATCAATTGCACTACGTGTGAATTACAACAATCATTATAGATGTGAATAACTATCAATAATTATTCACTACCATGCTTGAAAAATAGTAACTCAAGTTGAGTTAGGAAACTTGCCTGATTCGTTGACTACTATTACGCAATTTAAGTTAACTTCTTTTGTAAGACCTATCATTAATAAGATTGGTCTTTTAATCAGCATATCATACTTTGTATCATAATACAATTATTTTATCAATCAATTATTGTATCATAATACAATTATTTTATCAATCAATTATCTAACACTTAAACACATAATTAAATATTAGATAACACCTTATAATATTAGTATTATTATCATCCTTTGATAATTCCTTAATCACTATATCAAATATATTATGATTCAACGCTCTAATCTTATATATTATAAGTTCTTCTTTAAACTCTAATAAGTCAAATACCAAACCAGCAACCTGGATTCCAAATCCAGCATCTAGATTACAATCTAGCAAACCAAACTACAATCCAGCAAACTGGATTCCAAATCCAGCAACCAGATTACAATCCAGTAAGTTGGATTCAACATATTTTCAATTTATTAAACTTCTTTTCAATCCAGCAAGCTGGATTCATCAGATTTTTCAATCCAGTAAACCGGATTCATTAATTATTCAATCCAGCAAGTTGGATTCCATACCCTTTTTACGAAAACACCAAATCAGCTTATTATTTTTTTATCATTTGTCCAAACACACACACACACACACACACACACACACACACACACACACACACACACACACACATATATATATATATATATATATATATATATATATATATATATATATATATTTCATACACAAAAAGTATTTTTTCATAATTTTCCAACTACCTTTAGTATTTTTCAAAAATCATTTTTACTGTGTAGCTTAAGAATTTAGCCCCATCATGCTCAACTCCAGAAATTCCCATATCTTGACACAATCTTATATGTGTTAACGTGAGCTTATAGTTTAAATTTCAAGGCCATCGGAGTTATAGAACTCCGGTTATAGTGATTTTTATCTGAAAAACCCAAATATTGAAATGGTCATAACGTGCTCATTTTAAGTTGGAATGAGCTCGTTTTTGGACAGGAGCTACTTAATACCATATATTTTCATGTCCCAAAAGGCTGGATTTTATTTCACAATTTAAGTGGCCGAAACAGCTCGTACAAAAACTTTGGCAGTATACTTTTGTCATTTTTCTGTTTTTGACTCATTTGCTAAAATCAGTCCACACAAAAATCTACAACACCTTTTCCAGTGATTCCACTTGAATATGTTAGAAAACTTATATATCTAACTTTAGGACTTAACCGTACTCAAAAATTCAAAATATAATAAGAGATATGGTCATTTGAATTTCATGTTTCGTTTTCACAAAAATCTGATTTTCAACCCTTTGTGGTTTCTAAGAAAACTTCTATGTTCTCACATAATAACCAACATAACTCATCATAATATCTACTAATACTTCATATACCCCTGAAACTACCATGATACATGATCTATTTCATCAAACAAGCATCAAACACAAGATTAAACACAATCAAGGATAATAAAAATTAGGTTTTCTACCTTTTGAAAAACCTAGTTTCCATTTCATACTTTAGATCTAACTTTTAAGACACAAGATGGATAGATCCGCACAAAACACACTCTAGATCATGTAAATCTAGAGTTTTTAAGTTCAAGATCATAAATTAAGTTTTCATTTTGAAAAGTCAACATTAAATTAAATAATCTAGTTTAGGGTATACATTTACTTGATTTTCTTTTTCCTTCTTTCTAAGCTTTGATTATGGGGCAAGATGACTTGCAAAAACTCTACCTCTCTCTCTCTCTATGGCTGATCGAAAATGGTCTTCCTTTTCTCTCTCTCTATTTGGTTTTCTTTGGGTTAGCTAATAAGAGATGAGAGAAAAATGGAATGGGTTTTGGGTGTTAGTAATTTGTGTAGATATATTTTGTATATCTAAGTTTTCTCCTACCATAATCTGCTTTCTCTCTCTCTCTCTCTCTCTCTCTTATCATCTCTAAGATTACTTGAAGACTTAGATTACATGTAACTTTGGTGAAAGATGGTGGCTTAAAGATAGCATGACACATATGGAGAGTTGGTAAATTCCATCATTACATGCCTCCCCCCTTTTTTTCCTCACTAAATTTCGACCAAGTGGCCTTTCTCTTGTCCAAAATTGGTTTCATTTTATGCTTTAATTAACTTACTTAATATCCAACATGTACCCTCCCACTTGGGCTAAAGGTTGGGCCACTCCTTTAATTCTTTGGGCTAGCAATTTTAGTTCTATGGACTTGCAAATCAACATAGTTTCATACTCTTTAATTTTTATCTTATCCTAATCCTTTAGTTCGGGTTTCCATTTACTCAAGTATAATCTAAATCCTTACTCATGTACATTTCATTTCTTAACGAATTAGATTTGCTATAAATAGGTTATAAAATTAATTAATGTAGATGTATAAAATAAATCTCTTGGGATTAGTATATCTTTTTAAATACTATCATTCTCTTAAATTATAACTCATTAGGTTATTTAATTATCATACCTAATATATGTATTAGGTTACATAACTTTATTCTTTATCTGTTTACAAAATAAATGTATACACATTATATAATACATATTTACTCAATCACGTACATAATTCACATATGTCCTAACATATTTCCCCTAGTTTATTAACTTATTAGCCCAAATTGACTTAATAAGTTATAAACACATACATACTCATATCAATAATCAATTACTTAAGGATTGTAAATTCTTTTAATTTAACAATCAAGGCTAATATTCAAGCTATGTTAATTTCTTACATAACTTTCATTTCTCTTCCTTGAGAATAATTAAGTATACTTCTTAGTTAATAAATTAACTATATAGCTTAATTATCATATACACTTATATGATTCAAGTACTTTCTTTTATTATTTTCTCTAAAAAAATTATTTGAAAAAATTTGAATTATGTGAAATTCTGGGTTCTCACAGAAATAAAGTCGACTACCTGCCCGAGACATCAAAGTGACATCTTTGACGGGGTAGGTGAAATAGTAGGCTGTAGTGTCAGAAAGTCATAAAGGGGATGTCATGTCACATCTGCAGTCTACACCAAATAACGCGAGATCTGTGAAGCAAATCAAATTGCTTTCAACGGCTATATCCCAATGGGAAGATTGGGAAGGAGTATATATCAGCTGGAGCTTCAAAGATCAAAAGTTGATGATAGAGCTAAAGTTGCAGAATCGTTGAGGTGTTGGAATGCTATTATTGACTCTACGAGTTCCACAAGAACTAAACAGAACAAGTCTCAGTGACAGTGAGATTACAAAGGTGAAAGTGAAGCAGCTTTGAAGAAGGACTTGAACAGACTAAAGCTTCATTCAACAAAGATGAGAATGCCATTGAAGATGGCAGCTAAGCTGAGAGCCGAGAAGGACAAGAAGATAGCATTCAAAAAAGTGGCAGAACACAAAGAAGATCCAAAGAGCCACTCTACGAATCACCATGAACCAAAAGCTGAAACAGAACAAGTGCAAAACCATGTCTGCAAACCAGTCGAGAAGGGTTTAGGGAATTCTAAGTGCCAGACGAAGTCTACCAAAAGCTCAAACACTTAGAAAAACCCAAATGGTGATGGTGTAGAGCTGACATCAGATGAAGATGAGCAGAATAGAATGAAGATCAGCTGCACCAGAAGAGATGTGGTCTAGACTTGAAGCAGAATGCAAAGAGGACCACGCCAAGCTGCTAAGTACAGAAGATGTTCAAGCTTAAAGACATCTTAGCAGCAAGGCACCAACAACAACGACAACGACAAGAACAACAAGTATCCAGGGCCTGAGGGGTCCTTGTCCAGAGGGACTAAATAAAGTTCCAAGCCTGCTGGGCTTGAAGAGTTCCTAGGGAACTAGAGGAGTTCCAAGGCTGCTAGCCTTGAAGAGTTCTTAGTGAACTGAAGTTCCAAGGCTGATGGCCTTGAAGGAATCTTAGTGATTCAGGGTGCTGCCCTTCCTTTGAGGAAATCCTGTTAGTTGAAAGCAGAAGAGTGGATTAGGAGCTTAAGTCTCTGAACCACTCAAAATCCCTTGTGTCATTTACTTTATGTCATTTATATTATGTACCTAACTGCTATAACTGCTATGCATGTATTTACTGCTTATAACTTAACTAACTTTAAGAACAATGTATGTATGATTATGAATATATCAATGAAGGAGATCTTTTACTTATTCCGTTGTGCTTGAAAAGATTCTTATGTTTGTCATATTTTAAATCATTAGCAATACAAAATAAACGAGAAAATTTTTTGAAATTAAAAGTATCTATTCAACCCCCCCTTATAGATCTATTGTGTTCCTACTGGGAACTAACAATTGGTATCAAAGCAGGTTCTCACGCTATATTCAAAAGATAATCGCTTTGAGTCTGATCCTAGACACAAACATTGTTCTAAACTTAGTTTAGTAGTAAGTCACTTGTAAATGCAGATGACCTCACACTTTGGAAATATTATGTATAGGTAAATGTGTATATACACCTGAAGCTGCTCCGATTGGTCAATGTTCTTAAATGTCATACCAACAAGACCAATCCTTGGCCAAAGTCAATCTTATAGTCTGAAGACCAGTCAAGGAAGCTCAAGAAGCATCAAAAGCAAATAGTCAAGCATCCACCAGTCTGAAAGATGAGATAGCCATATATGCTAAGAAGCACGTATCCAGAAAGGAAAGGAGAATTTCTCAAATATGTATGTGGCTAACAAGAAGCTGAATGTGAATCTTAAGGTTCAAAGTTGTCAAAGAACTAAAGATGTCAAGAGTCTCTTAGCCTACATCTTCAAGACTATGACTGATTAATCGAAGGATAACTGGAGCAACAAGCTGTCTGGAGTGAATGGAAAATTATGCACATCAATGCCTAACCTCAGTATATCAAAGATAAATGACTGTTAAGAAACTGACAGTGAAAAGGTAAGGTTCCTCACTAATATAAATGTGTACATCATGTTGCACCTCCTTATGCACTATAATAGTATTCTATCAAGAAATCATACTCTACCTAAAAGGGGGAAGAGAGAAAGTACACTGAGGTTGGAAACTCAAATGCCTACAAACTTTTTCTCCATCCAAGTTTTAGGTTGAAGATAACATCTAGAAAGAAATCTGAAATAGATCATAAGCATATCAAGGTTTAAATTAATCTTATGTGGAACAATCTTTGCTGATGGGTTACTATATATATGTACAAACCTATGTTCTAAGGTTTTGATAACGCATAGAGTATGATCAGTTCTATAAGAGTATCTTGAAGATTCGTAGAAACTGATCACCTCCATGAATTAACCAAATGCAAATAAGTGATAGAGTTGATTCTTACTCTGTGAACAGTTAAACCCTGTGAACATAACTGAGCAAATGATGAAACCATCAAAGAAAAAGAGTGTTTTGTTAAAATGACTAATCTTACACACACTCATCATCATGCATCTTAAGATGTCATATCTAAATTGGATACATGGATGAATATGATTGCTGATGATCAATATGATGATTATTCAAATATATGAGGAATAGGGAGTTTGAAAGCTAACCTGGCAGGACCCACTCAACCGTGGGTAGCACAAATAGAAATCTATCTAACCTGCAGGTGCTTGGTCTATCTGACCACACTAAGGAATGCTGAAGCAGAAGACTTCAGTCAAGAAGATTCAACCAGCAGAAGGCTTAAGACATTTCAGAAATGTTTCTGACAAAATCCTTATTTGTCAAAGCTTGTCCTTGAAGACATGATGAGCTAACATGAATGAAGCTCACATGGCTGCTGATCTCCATATGGACGCAGACCATTCACTCTAAGATCAAAAGGGTCTTATATGCTCAATTATGCAAAGCATTTCATCTGAGAATAACCCTCAAGGAACCCATCATAAGAAGCATAACTCCACAAACACAAACTGTTAAAGAAGACTACGTTCGTAGTTCTGTCAAATGATCGTGGAGTGAGCAGTCCTGAAGATATCCATTTCTATGATACAAGAAGATTTAATGACTTCGGCCAGAAGGAGATATGCAAGGCTGCCTCCCGATGCATATGAAGAAGAAGAACTCACACCTCTTTGAGAATATAGTATCAACCATGGGGGAGTAGTGATCTGGTAAGGAATAGCAGCACTAAATGTATCAAAAACACACTATGAAGTAATATACCAGTTAAAAGTCCCAAAACTTTATGGCTAATGAACCAAATGAAGATCCATAGTCAGTAAGAACGTCTCAAAATGTACTACTGATAACCTTGTCAACCACCCAACTCAAAATCGTGGAGCACCTACGATCAAACATCTGACGTAGTATAAGAACAGGATGACACCACGATTACTGCCAAGGCAAATGTCTAAAGTTGGTAGAAGAACTCCCCAGCCGAAAAGGTCAAATGACATAACAGTACAAATCACTTCTAAAGTTTTTCATCTGGAAAGCACCTTAGGGACAAACCTGACCCTTAGTTCACTCTAAGAGGTTAGCCCTTCCTAAGCTACCTCAACCTAGAAGGAATGCTTAGTCAAGTTCATCTCAAGGACCAGGTCAGACAACGATCGTAGAGTTGATTCTGAAGTAAACTCGACAATCGTAGTACGACCTCAACGATCGAAGAGTAGGCTCGACGATCGCAGCCTTCCGAGAGGATATACTAACTCATAGGGAGAACTAGACACATGCCGAACTATAAAGATCATGTAGAGTTAAGTACGAATACATTTTGGAAAGACATCTTGCAAACTCACCTCAGAACTTCAGTGCCCAAACTGTCTTGGTGTACATCAGTGGTAAGGCAATACAACATCAAGATCAGGATTAGTGTTAAATCATCCACTACAGTATCTCTCAAAAGAAGATCGTTCAGTCGACAAAGAAAAACGTAGAGTCTATAGCTACTCTACGTGCCGAAAAAGGTCAACGGTCAATCCACGTCAGTAAAACAATTATTCTCATAAAAGAAACATCAAACTGAAGAGTTTGTGGGAAATTACAGTTTCTTACTGGGCATCGTGCAACCAATGAATGATTGACACATCACAGCTTATACAAAGTCAGAAGGAAATGTCATAAAGATAAATTCAAAATCTCAAACCAGTTATCAGAAACTATCGAGCCTCGCTCCCTCTCTTTTTTAAACCCTAGAATCCTCTTCAAAGCCTAAATCCATCAAACGTCTAGATTCGCCCAAATCCCATTCACCTATCTCTCATAAGAAGTCTAAAACCAAATACCCATATATTTTAAACCCTCATAATGGAAGAATGGCGAGTTATAACCGGAATCTAACTCGGCTTCAAGAAGTTCGAAAGATCAGAAAAGAAGTTTAAGGACATACTTAAGCACGTAAAGAAAGCTGGGTTTTCTGAGTGCTTGGAGGCCGACACTCTAGTCTATACAGAGTTAGTGAAGCAGTTCTACTCCAATGCATCAATTAATTTTGGGCTCCTATCCACGAAGGTCAAAGGAGCAAGTCTGAAGATAAGGGCATCAGACATCAATTAATGTCTAGGGTTTCCCAACCAAGGTCTGATAAACCTCGACAAAGTTGGCATTGAAGAAGGCAAGAGATTAATGCGTTACAAGAGGAACGTAAATCTGAAGGATATGAAGAAGAAGGAATTTCCTAAAGAATTTGAATTTCTAGCTGAGATTACTAGAAAATGCATTCTGTGCAAGGATACTGCACATGATACTGTAAGTGATCTTCAACTGAGAATAATGACTGCAATCGTCATGAAGCAACAGGTGAATTTTGGTGCCATTCTAATCGATTGGCTGACCAAATGGGTGGAGAACGCTGAGATGAAGAAGTCTACAAATAAACCCCTGAGAAAGGTTTTTCATGGAAGACTGTTGAGTATTGTGCTGAAGAAGAAACTGGGAAGCAAGATAAAGGATGATGAGGGAGAACCACTGAACGTTCATAAAGTGATGTTCCCTCAGCTGTTTATAAACTGGAAGAAAAATCCCAAGGAAAATAAGAGGCTAATAACAACTGGGAGCAGCAATAAGGTCACTGCAAAGAAGAGGAAGGCACAAGAGGTGGAAAGCTCTCATTCTGATGACTCTGTATCAGTAGCAGTCACACCAGTAAAGAAGAAGCCTAAAGGTGTGAAGAATACAGAGGCTTCAATAAGTAATCTCTCCACTGACAATAAGAAACCTAGAGCAGGAGAAGAGAAAGTATCAGCTGCAGAAACCTCAAAGTGAAGGAGTAACAGATTACTCCAAGGGCTGTCTAAAAAGAAAGCAACAGCAACAAAGAAATCAGTTCCAGCTTCTCAAGAAAGTTTATCTATTGATGAAGAAAACGTAGAGTTAGAAGATGAGAAGGGAACTGAAAGCTCTAAGAATGAACCCTAAAAGAGCAAGTCCAACAATGAAGAAAAAGCTGAGTTTATGAAAGAAATAGCCAACTCCGATGATGGAGAAGAATATGCAAGCCCTATGCCTAACTCTCAGAGCATCCACTCTGATGATGAAGAAAGGTTGCAAGTTGACACAACTGCATCTCCTACAGCAAATGCTCCAACAAGCTTATGTGATGATGTTGAGTTCAAAGGAGAAGGACCTGCCCCTAGTGTTGCTAAACATCAAAGAAGCTTGTCTGATGATTCAGAGGCTTCAAATTTTGAAGAAGAAAAAAAGACTGACTCTTCTATAGATGAACCTCCAAGGAGAAGAAAGAGCAAATGACTGCTTGCTAAATTTGTCCCAAAAAAGCAAGGTGAACACTCTACTGCAATCATTGGAGTAAGTGATGATGAATCTGAATCTAAGGAAGAAAATGATGAAGAAGGTACTAGTGATGAAAATCAGTAAGAAGGGTTCACTGATGAATCTGATGAAAGTAGTCAGCATGATTCAAGCTCAGAAGATGAAGAAATGGAGAAAGATTCTAGTTTTGCAAATAAGAAATTAGAGGAAAATCTACAAAGGTCTAACTCCAGTTTAGAACAGAGAGAAGGTTGAAGAAACTCCAGCTCTACAAAAGAAGAACCAGAAGTTTTTCACATTCCTCACCTTGTTCATCATAAGAGAAGAATTGTAGTGGAAGTCGATGAAGAACCACTAGATGTGCTTCCCGGCAGATGGATTAATCATGGAAATGAAAGGCTAAATGTGGTAATGATGACCTCAAAAAACTTGCTCAACAATCATAGAGCTATGAAGCTGGACACTTCAACTGTGATTTGTGAGCCTGAAGCTAAGAATTATGCAATAAGATGGTTTTACTCTCATATGCCATGGGTAAAGTCATCCCTCACCAAAGACAATAGCTATCTCACATAGGTCTTCTCTCACCTTCCCAACATAGAGCTGGTGGCTAAAAACTTCCCGAGAGTAAAGAAGTTTACAACTTAAATTATAAAGGACCAGTCTCACTACAAAGTCTACCAACATGCTGGCAACCAGTACATTCCCTATAATAGTAAAGTGGGTTCTGATGGCAAAAGAATGATAGCCAAGCATATGATCATAGAGTTCCTTCACTCTAACACTGATGATGAACAAACTCAGGTTGAAAAGCCTCCCTCTGCCCTAGCACAGTTGCCTGATATTCCTTCATCCTCCAACAGTGAGTGGCACTCAACAATTTATCAGATTCTCATAGCTTTCCAAAATTTGTCCAAGAATGAAAATAGTGGAGTCCTGTGATGCCCCCAAATTTGGGTATCTTCCAACCAGACATATGGTGCTACACGGTATTACAGTTCACACATACATTCAATTGAAATGCCTCAAAAGAATGAATATGTATTATATATATTCCAAAATAATATTACCATTCCCAGGTTCTTTATAACCATTACATGTGTTCTTGTCATAATATCAAATATAACAACATTCAACCTATACTATTACAAAGGCAACCTATTGGTTAGCCTTAGCCTTCCCTTTATCCTTTTCAGATCCTTCAGTCCGTTCGGTCTTAGCTGCATTCATATGGTTCAAGTAAGAGTGAGCATAACTAGCTCAGCAAGTATGACAATTTCGTTTAAACAATAGACTTGAATCATATAAATCGTATATCTTCAATAACTGAAACAATAATTATGAAGTACTATCGATAATTCAAAATAGCACTTCTCTTTTCTGTAAAATATTTAACAATGAATATCATTCAGTAAAACATCAATTTTGGTCCAATACCTTGAGCATTTCATTCTTTCTTTGAAAAGGACAACCCGGCATAAAGTCCATAAGTCCGATATATCTTACGAGCATGTCTAGGTGATCAGCCTATAGTACTCTATGCTGTACAACACTACTACGTATTTACGTTTAAGGTTTGGCAGCCTCACGTGCCTGTCGTTTGACGACAAAACATTTATTTATCATACTAAGTCTTTCTTTGAAATCAATACCAAAACAGTTTGGCAAAAGATAGCAACATTGACAATGGTTTGATAGATTAACTGGAAATCCACAAAATACCTTAAGTCTAGCCGAAGGAATTGGCTTCGACTTCATTATACATCAAGTCATGCATAAAATAAATGAATTACAATGCTTGTCGAAAAGAATATAGACAAGGGTCAGAATACTTGCCTTCAGCGACTTCTATATTTAATACAATTTCCTTTTGAGTCTTTATGGATTCTACAATACATGATCACATAACATACCACATTAGGTCATAAACAAGAATGTATGGTCACTACTGTATCTTACCCTCCTTCTCAATCTAATCATGTTTTAGATTGTTTATGATTCGTTACAGCTTATCGTCTTACATTGTATTTACATTTACGTAATCATTTGTCAACTTTTAGTTGTAATCTTAAGGTTATAATCATCCTTAAGGATGTCATTTCAAGTCAACTAAGTATACAATTCATAGTTAACTAGTTTCCCTTTGCTTTACATACATGAGCATTCTTTTCTGGGTCTTTCCTAGTGATGGCGCTGCGACGCTAGCTTCTTATATAGAGCTCACGTTGCGGTGCGACTATTCAGTAGGTATGCTCTAGTCTTGGCGTTGTGGCGCCACTCCCCTTGCTATGGGCCACGCTGCGGCGACACTTTGCAGTGGATAATGGTCATGTCTGGCGCTGCGGCGCCAAGGACAATGCTTTGGGCAGCGCTGCAGCATCGGCCCTAAGCCTCAGAAAATTTTGACAGAAAATTTCTTGTGTGAATTTTCCCAGCTCATAACTTAATCGTTTTAAGTCCGAATTAGCTCGTTTAAAACCCATTAGCTCACAAATTACATGTTATATGATTTCATTAGAAAATAATTCACTTTCAAATCTTTTAACTCAGAATTCACCGATTAGTTCATTATTACGAAAACGTTAAACGTTCGGGAGCGCTCAAAGCTCGTTTCTTCGTTCTAAGTCAAAATTTGATCATTTTTGTGTCTGCAACTCTAGAATGCAAATTGAGACTAATCTCCATCGAAAACCATTATTTCCAAGTTAAATGCTAACTTTTAACTTTCATTCTGAGAATTTAACGATTTCGACGATTATCGTCTAATCTCGCAAATTTCGCCATAACTTCGTTACGCGTTCAAAATGG
The DNA here is from genome assembly GCA_016801055.1 of Panax notoginseng. Lineage (NCBI taxonomy): Eukaryota > Viridiplantae > Streptophyta > Magnoliopsida > Apiales > Araliaceae > Panax > Panax notoginseng. Next base: position 94,739,851 of record CM029022.1, read on the forward strand.
ATTCATTCCATCATTCTAACATCCTAACCAAACATATTTTATCAAATCATATATATGAGAAATTCTTACAAGTTCTTTATTAGTTCATTACTTAATTAAGTATGAATTACTTGAACATGGCTTATTAAGGTTTAAGTCCACTGATTAGCCATCTTATCACTTCTTATCATACATGCTCCACAAATCCACACTTCTCTATCAAATTACTATTGAAGAGATGGAAGATTAATGGTCTAGGATTCTTACCCTTGAAGTTCAACTTGGTTCTTCTTCTTTCTTCTTGATAAAACAAGATTAGCTCTTACTTTTCTCTCTCAAATATAATCTAAGATGTTGGTGAAATGAACAAGGCAAGAAATGAAAATCCAAGCTCTCTATTTATAGAATTTCCTAGGTGAGGGTAGTTTAGTCCTTTAGGCCATCCACCTCCTTAATCACGTCCTTACTAGTCATTACTTGCTCCCCACAACTATTATCTCTTGTTTGCTCTCCACCCTTGGTCAACTATGACTCACCTATGGGGCCCACATGGGTTGCCCCATAGGTTTTCTTACCAGTTGACCCGTCGGTTTGACCCACAAATCCGGTTCTTAGTTTGGGCTTTAGGTTTAATTACCTTGGGCCTAAAGATGGGCTTGCATTATATTTCATTGGACCTTAACATAATACCAATTGGGCTTTCACAATTCCTACACAAATCCTACAAGTTCAATGCAATAGGATTTAAGTGTTTAATGTAAAATCCTCGTATCCCTTACGTATACTAGTTCGTATAATCTTTCGTCATACACGTTATACTATCACTCGTATATACTCGTATAATACATCGTATCATACTCGTATTCATTGCTTCGTATAATACTTGCTATTATACGATCGTCCTTTATACAAATCCTTACGTTCCTTAACATTTTCAAATTTAGTACGCAGACAAAAAATTGCGTTTGCCATAACTAAAATATTATTACATATTCCATCCTCCCTTATTATTATATCGTTACATATTTCTCTGAAGTTCAAAAATAATTCCTGAGTAGAAATCAATTAATAGTGTTTTTCGAAAAATTTCTCGGAAAGCTTTTATTTTCGTCTTAGAAATTCAAACACTATAATTCCTTAACGTAGCTAGAATACTACGATATTCCGACACAATTAGGTTATAGAACGACCTTCATCTTACTAACACACAATAATAACATATAAGAAAATTTTATTCATTATTTAGTTAAATAAAATTATTTTACAATAAATCTGAATTTCTCGGTCGTTACATTCTTCCCCCCTTATAAGGATTCTGTCCCCAGAATCTCGTCTTACATTAAATAAATAGCTGAGGGTAATTCTTCTTCATTTTTTCTTAAAGTTCCCATGTTGCTTCTTCGGCATCGTGGTTCTTCCATAACACCTTTACCGAAGGTATAACTTTGTTCCTCAGAACTTGCTCTTTTCTATCAATGATTTGAATAGGTACTTCTTCGTACGTCAAGTCCATCTCAATATGAATAGGCTCATATTCTATCACATGCTTATAATCTGGCTTATAAGGACGTAACAGAAATACATGGAATACATTATGTATTCTTTCTAAGTCTGGAGGTAATGCTACCACGTAAGCTACCTCTCCTACCCTTTTTAATATTTCAAAATGTCCTATAAACCTTGGAGTTAACTTTTCCTTCTTTTCAAAGCGTATCTTTCCTTTCCAAGGAGATACCTTCAGAAATACGTACGAGCCTACTTCAAACTCTCTGTTCGCTCGATGTGAATCTGCATACTTCTTTTGTCTGTCTTAAGCTACCACTAGACGCAATCGTATCAGCTTGAATATATCTACTATCTGCTACACCAATTCAGGTCCTAGCATTCGGCATTCTCCCACTTCATCCCAACACAATGGTGTTCTGCACTTCCGTTCGTATAGAGCTTCGTAAGGCGGCATACCTATGCTCGCATGATAACTATTGTTATACGCAAACTCTACTAGAGATAGATGATCATCCAAACTACCCTTGACATCCATGACGCAAGATCTCAACAAATCTTCTAATGTTTAAATTGTCCTCTCGCTCTGCCCATCAGTTTATGGATGATAAGATGTACTTAACTTTAACTGAGTCCCCATCTGTTCTTGCAGACTCCTCCAAAAGTTTGATGTGAATCGTGGACCACGATCTAACACTATAGAAACTAGTACTCCATGTCTGGAAATGATTTCCTGAACATAAAGTTTAGCTAACTGATCTAAATTATACTTAACCCTTATTGCCAAAAAGTGAGCCGACTTCGTCAACCGGTCCACTATTACCCAAATCGCATCGTACCCCTTCTGAGTAATTTGAAGTTCTACCACAAAGTACATCGTGATATGCTCCCACTTCCACTTCAAAATCTCCAAGGACTGCAACAAGCCTCTTGGTCTTTGATGTTCGGCCTTAACCTTTTGACAAGTTAAGCACCTACTTACGTATTCTGCTATCTCTCTCTTCATGTTCGGCCACCAAAAACTCTGTCGAAGGTCTTAATTCATCTTATTACTACCAGGATGAATCGAGTACCTTGAACTATGAGCTTCTTGTAACACTTGCTCCATTAATTTCGTCTCATTCGGAACCCAAATTCTTCCTTCAAATCTCAATAATCCCTCATTATCAAGACTGTACTTTAAATCTTTTTCATTGGTTAACCGCTTCTGTATCTGGCCACACTCCTCATTTATGAGTTGTACCTCCTTGACTCTCTCTACAATGGTAGATTGAATCTCCGCTGGAAATAGTCTCTGTCCCGACTCACTCGGTAATTTCACCTCCATCTCCATCCTAGCCATCTCTATTATTAACTCAGTTTAAGCTGTTAACATAGACAACTTCTCCCGACCCTTCCTACTCAAGGCGTCGGCCACTACATTGGCTTTTTCGGGGTGATACAGGATTTCACAGTCGTAATCATTTATCAATTATAGCCATCTCCTTTGTCTCATATTCAAATCCTTTTGTGTGAAGATATATTTTAGACTCTTATGGTCCGTGTATATCTCACATTTCTCTCCATACAAGTAATGCCTCCATTTCTTCAAGGCAAACACTACCGCGGCCAGTTCTAGATCATGAGTAGGGTAAACTTTCTTATAATCCTTCAACTGCCGTAATGCATACACAATGACCTTGCCATGCTGCATGAGCACACAACCAAGTCCTCTATGCGAAGCATCGCTATAAACTACAAAATTTCATGTATCATCGTGTAAAGATAATACAGGTGCTTTACTCAGCCTTTTCTTCAGTTCTTGAAAATTGTCTTCACACTTCTCCGTTCATACGTACTTCACCGTCTTCCTCGTCTAGTTAGTTAACGGAGTAGCTATCTTTGAAAAATCTTGAATAAATCTCCGATATTATCCCGCTAACCCTAGGAAACTCCGCACCTCAGCCAGCGTTTTCAGTTGTTCCCAACTCATCACTGCTTCCACCTTCGCTGGATCCCCTGAAATTCCTTCTCGGTCGATAACATGACCAAAAACTGTACCCTTTCTAGCCAAAATTCACACTTAGTGAATTTCACATACAACTTCTCCTACCTTAGTGTCTCCAACACTACCCTTAGGTGTTCAGCGTGATCTTCTGGCGTCTTAGAATAGACTAGAATATTATCGATAAACACTACGACGAACTTGTCTAAATACTGTTTGAACACTCTGTTCATCGTATCCATAACTGCAGCTGGTGCATTTGTCAACCCAAACGACATCACCAAGAACTCGTAATAACCATAACGAGTCCTGAATGCCGTCTTAGGTACATCCTCCTTCCTAACCTTGAACTGATGATATCCCGTTCGTAAATCTATCTTAGAAAAATACTTTGCCCCTTTCAACTGATCAAAGAGATCATCGATCTTGGGCAATGGATATTTATTCTTTATCGTTAACTTGTTCAACTCTTGGTAGTCGATACAAAGTCCTAACGATCCGTCTTTCTTCTTCACAAATACTACCGGTGCTCTCCACGACGAAACACTCCGTTGAATGTTCTTCCTATCCAACAGTTATTACAACTGCACCATCAACTCCTTCATCTCCACTGGCGCCATACGGTACGGTGCCTTGGAAACTGGTGCCGTTCCTAGAACAATGTCTATTACGAATTCGGTCTCCCTATCCGGTGGAAGACCCTGCAATTCACTTTGAAATACATCCATAAATACTTTGACTATAAGTATTTGTTCCATTGTTTCTCCCACTCTTTGGGTATCAACAACATGACACAAATAACCTACACATCCCTTCCTCAATAATTTCCTCGTTTGTGTCATAGTAAGACAACACGAACGTCCCGGCGATTTATTACCGTAAAACACTACATTTGGTTGTCTCAACGTTCTAATGTTTACACATTTCTTTTGGAAATCTATTATTGCACCATGGTTGAACAACCAATCCATCCCGAGAATTACATCGAATTCTCCCAACTTTATCGATAACAGATTTATCGATAATTTACAACCTCGTATATCTACGCAACAACTCCTATAAATATTTTCAACGGGAATTATTATTTCTTTATTTGAAACCTTGATATTCAAAGGTGCAGGCAATCTTTCAGGAAGTAACCCTAAGCGTCTAGCAAAATCACATGCTATAAAAGAACAAGTAGCACCCGAATCAAACAACACATAAGCATTTATATTGTTGATCGAGATAATACCTGCAAACTGTATTTTGGACCGTCATGTTAAAGGTTCGGGTCATCAGCCTACCTGTCGGTGCTGGACCACCAATAGCTAACTTACCGCTATTAGCGCCCTTATTCCCGTCTGTCCCCTTCTTCGGGCAGTTTTTCGCTATGTGATCAGTTGATCCACACACAAAACATCCATGATTTTTCTTTGGACTTGGACAGTTAGGCGAAATGTGCCCCTCCTATCCACAGTTATAACACACCGCCTTTCCCTTGAGATAGATTCCTAAGTGAGTCTTCCCACAGTTCTTGCACGCCTCTATCCTCTTCTTAGGATCTCCACCTCTTCTACCTTTTGCCACAACCACTGGCTCCTTCCATCTTCACTCCCCCATCCATCTTATTCTTGTTCTTCTTCTCCTTGTGGTATTGGCTTAGAGCCTCGTTACCACACTCAGTAATTATTGCCTTCTCTAGTATGGTCCCATAAGAGTTACTTTGGAACACAGAAATTCGGCTATAGAGCTAGGGTTTCAAGCCCTACTCAAACCTCCTAGACTTCCTCACTTCTGTGTCCACCTGATGTGGAGCAAACCTCGCCAGTTCATTGAACTTGGCAGCGTATTGGGGAACCTTCATCTCCACTTATTTCAGTTCTAGGAACCGCATTTCCATCCTTCCCTGCATACTTATGGGAAAGTAGTTCTCAAAAAATATCTCCTTGAACCGCGTCCACGTAAGGTTTTCTATCCCAGCCCTAGCCTGGTTTGCCTCCCACCAGAAATTGACTTCTCCCTTCATCATATAGGTAGCAAAAGCAACCTTTTGCCCCTCATCGACATTTGCAATAACAAATGCCTTCTCTATTTCTTTTACCCAAGTCTGGGCTTCTATGGGGTCCATAGTTCCTTTGAACTCTGGTGGACCGGCACTCTTAAAATTCTTAAAAGTAGTAGCTCGTACTACTGTAGGATTCATAGAAATATTCGCCCCATTCCTATTAAAAGTGGTCCTTAACAAGTTAACGAACTCTTACATTGGGTTAACCGGAGCTCCTTCCGGTTGATTCACATTAGCATCTTGATTTCGTTGTCTTCTTCTTGGTGGTATTTTGTTGTTAAGATAAACAACACATCATTATTACTTCCTCCTTGTTAGTTAGTTATTATTCATTATTAAACAATAACTTCAACTCATTGCACAATATGTTCCATAAAAAGGCTTATATTGATTTACTTCTTATAGTATAATACTACATCATTCGTTCATTACACAGCCTTAGCTGATTACATTACTATCCCGCAATTGCTTTCCAAAAATCAGGATTTACAAAAGACTACCCTTTGATATACAAAAGAGGGTTTTACGTCACTACTAAATACATCATATTTACATCTTTAACTCTACTCTAGTTACTAACTAGTCTACATCTGCCTTATGCCATTCTCAAAATCTGCGTTGGCAAGACCAGCAATAATATCTTGGTTGATAGTATGCCGAGTATGCCCTGCCTCTATTGGATACCCAGCTACTTGTTGCTGAAAATCCGCATGAGAACTCCTATGTATATAGGACATCCTCTCAATCTTCTGCTTCTTGACCTTTAGCTCCTGCCTGAGCTCAAAGGTCTCCTGTTTCAGCTCATGGACATTGTCCTTTGCCTAAACATGCTCATCATGCTCCTCTTCCCACATTGATTCCATGCTCTTTTTATCTTCCAGTATTTCTTGGACCTCCTCTTTCAGTTCCCTAACCTCCTTTCCCAGCTGAATATTTCTATCCAATAATGTCATGAACAATGCCTTCAATGACTCCCCCGAAGTCATCTCTTCTGCATGTGCTATGGTGTTAAATGACATCGCCTCCACCTCCTCCTCCGACATGCCATCAAGCATGGACATGAGGTATAAGTCTTCCGAGTCTCCAGGCTCGATAACAACCACCTCTGGCTCTTCTACTATAGGGTTTGGTAAGATCTCTATTTGGTTCAACGATTCCTCACTTACAACATATATATCCCTATACATCTCATTATTTCTTAACATCTACAACAAAATAATTTAGTTTGATTAGTACACGTCAGTAGAATAATAAAAACACATATCATATTTAATACATTTTTAGGGTTAACTTCATCTTTTACTTCTTTAAATTTTCTTAAGGTTATGACTTAAGGTTCTTCCCCCCCCCCTTAAGTTTTATAACCTACAGCTTTGATGACAACCTGTGACGCCCTCAAATCTGGGTATCTTCCAACCCGACATATGGTGCTACACGGTGCTACAGTTCACACATACATTCAATTGAAATGCCTCAAAAGAATGAATATGTCTTATATATATTCCAAAATAATATTATCATTCCCAGGTTCTTTATAACCATTACATGAGTTCTTGTCATAATATCAAATATAACAACATTCAACCTATACTATTACAAAGGCAGCCTATTGGTTAGCCTTAGCCTTCCCTTTATCCTTTTCGGATCCTTCAGTCCGTTCGGTCTTAGCTGCATTCATATGGTTCAAGCAAGAGTGAGCATAACTAGCTCAGCAAGTATGACAATTTCGTTTAGACAAGAGACTTGAATCATATAAATCGTATATCTTCAATAACTGAAACAATAGTTATGAAGTACTATCGATAATTCAAAATAGCATTTCTCTTTTCTTTAAAATTTTTCACAATGAATATCAATCAGTAAAACATCAATTTCGGTCCAAGACCTTGAGCATTTCATTCTTTCTTTGAAAAGGACAACCCGGCACCAAGTGTGACGCCCCCAAAATAGGTCCACACGACCCATTCTGAGTCGCCAGATATCACACTATAAAAATCAAATACAAACTTTATTTATACAACTGTTGAACTGTCGTACAAAATACGACCACAGTTAAACTATGAGTTTCAATACAAAATCTATGTAACTCTCATGGTGCCTCGACCACAACACCTTACAAAGGTACTTTACATAAAAGTACAATCAATAACTGTTTTAAAAATTAAAATCTTTGGGAAGTGCTCAAGGAAACCTTCGTACATGGGAGGCTATGCGTCTAGATTGTGATAGATATCATATGTCCACAGAATTATCCTTGGTTGACCCAATAGACCCCAAAGAAAAATGAGAATAATACTATCATTTTCTTTCCAATAGTGAGTCTTCTCTTGACATATAACTATCTCCACTGTCTCCAAGTGAAAATTATATTTCAAATAAACTCCAAAATCATATAGGTAGTGCTCGTAGATATACTCAGCAAGTGGATGTGCACAACCGTGTCTTATGATAACACGAGGTTATATGTCATTAGACATCTTGTATGATAGTGGCAAAACACCCTTCCAAAGTTGGGTTCACCTCACCCTATTCGGTTCACCAACATTAAATATCAAATGATGTATACCATACGATACACTTATCTAAAGTTCTCAATAAAATTATTTTCATACTATTTAGGGAGAACGTCAACAGCTATAAACCACCGTTCTATTCCCCTGTTATCCCCGCTCGACCCAGTTACACTTTTATTACCTGAAAGGAATTATGAAGCAAAAAGGGTGAGCACAACTAGCCCAGTAAAGAATATCATGACTAAATATAATTTACATCATCAATAGCCTTCATCAGTAATAAATCAGAGATTTAGAACATATAGTAGATGATAAAACTTTCCAACCATAGTTACAGCGGAACTAGCAATCCATTAGAAGAGTCAAATAGACCATAATGTCTATTATCTTCTCTATGTTAAAAGTCCACCAATAATATTTTATCCCTGTAACATCAATCAACAATTCCTATCCACGATCATATGAATAACTCATAATCATAATTGTGATTCTAAATTCCTCTTCTTACTCAGGACGAAGATAATTTTCATCACATATCTTCACCTGAAACATATAAAATCATGGTTATACCAAATCACAATTTCTGCTCATAATCATACTAATAAATTCATCTTTGCACTACGGCCAAAGATATTCATTAACAATTCATATTTGCACTATAGGCCAAAGACATACATTTGTATTTTAGAATAGTCAAGTAGAGCATGATATCTACTATCTTTTACGAATTAAAAGTTTATTATCAATATTTTATTACTGAGACTCAACTTAATAAATAATTCACATCATCGAATCACCCTTGCACTACGGTCAAGGATATTCGTTAATATCACATCCATGAATTAATATTTCATTGTTGAGACTCAGCTCAATAATTAATCCACATCATCGAATCATCCCTGCACTACATGCCAAGAATATTCGTTAATATGACGACTACGAATTATCTATGCACTACGGGCCAAAGATAATCATGTTTTCATCAACGGTCCTGATCATGCCATAAAACAATTCATCTTTGCACCCTTGGACGAAGAGAATCCATAGCCATAATCATACCAAAAACTGTCCATCAATGCACTACGGGTCAATGAGGACTTTTACCATATCATTTGTAACATTACGTTCATGATTATACCGAATAATCCCTGGTCATAATCATACCAAGTCCATCTATGAACTACAGGCCACAGATGACTTTCATCATAATATAAGCTTGAAGATAATGACAATGATATAAAGAATCAATCAAATGAGATAAAGGATAAATATTAAACATTTATAATACAATTTATCCAGCGTTCAATAATAACCAAATGTTATTAATTACTTAATAATCTCATAATCTAATATCATTAATATTATAATAATATTTTAATCATTTCTTAAACTTATAAACAACTTATTTCAATTGTTTACACTTTATCAAATAATGCATTTAATCATTCAAAAATGTCATACTCATAAGGTTTCATCATCAATGATCAAATCCCTCATCAAAAATCTACATATACCCTATATAGGATTCCCAAGCCATAAAATCCTATTTTTCAATTTTATTACTTTACATAACATATTTAATTCATTTACTCATAACTAGTTCATTTACATAAAAAAATACCAAATCAGTCCCAAAAATATTTTTTTTTGGGATTTAGCAGAATATTGTCCCATATTGAACATATATTTTTTTCAGAATTTTTAAAATTCATTTACTATTTTTCATATGGCTAAAATTGTTGAATACTTGTACAAAAATTCCGAAATTTATAGGATATACTCCTGTTATATACATGTACTCCCAATAAAAATTTTACTAATTTTGGAGTTAAACACAAGGAGTTATAAGGGTTTACTTTAAAAATAGTATTTTGCTATAAAATTCATAACTCCTAATCTATAAATCTAAAATTCTCCATTTTTGGACACAATCTAGAAAACTCATCAAATTATCATTTCTATTTTTCCAGAATTTTTGAGGGTCAAAAAAATTACGAAACTGCCCCTAGCAGAAACCCCTTTTGAATAAAAATACTATTCATATGAATACGAAGGATCATTCACCATGCATGCGATAATCCACATAGACAGGTTATTTCAACAGAATAATAAAGAATGGAATAACAGAAGAATTCACCATGCATACGGTAATCCATATAGACAAGTTATTCCAACAGAATAATAAAGAATGGAATAACAGAAGAATTCACCATGCATGCGATAGCCCGCACAGACAGGTTATTCCAACAGAATAATAAATAATAGAACCAGGTCATGCGTAATACGCACAGACAGGATATTCCGACAGAATAATAAAGAATGGAACCAGGTCATGCGTAAACGCACAGACAGGATATTCCGACAGAATAATAAAGAATGGAATAATTGAATAATTTCACCATATATGCAGTACTTCGCATAGACAGGTTATTCCAACATAATAATAAAGAATGGAATAGCAGAAGAATTTCACCATGTATGCGGTACTTCGCATATACAGGTTATTCCAACATAATAATAAAGAATGGAATAATAGAAGTTCTCTTTATGAATACGAAAGAAATAATACCCCTTACCTTAGAAGAAACTGGATATAGGAGTAGTGAAGTAGCATAATACTTTTCTTCTTCCTCTCTAGAGTTTCAGTGAATTCGTAAGAAATAATGAAGGAATGAGCATCTATTTATAGGAGAATGGACTGAATAGTAATAAATTCATGAACGGTCCAGATTGATTTACTTTTAAACGGACGGTCTATATTGATTTACTATGCAGTATTAATAAAATATTCTAATAAAATAAAATCTTTAAAATAAAATATAATATATTCTATTTATAATCTAATAAAACGAATAACTTTATAAAAGTATGCTGTTTTATATAAAAAGATTTTACTATGTAAACACTATGCAGGCACTGTAAAATCCCAAATTATTAATAAATAAAATTTAATTCCTCTATTTATTATTTTGAAATAGTAAGGGTTGATTTGATTAATGTGGTTAGTTATGGGTAAAATGCGCAAATATTTTTAAATAAGCAAGTGGTTATAAAATACTCATTGTTGTCGGAGAATATTCGTTTGGTCGTGGAATATTCTTGTTGTCGGGAAATATTCGTACGACGGCGCAGCCTTGTGTGGGCCCCATAACGGAAAGCGATTGGATGAAGAAAACGACAAGTATAAGTTGTTTATAAATAACGGCGTAGTTGTTACCGTTAATACTGTTGGAATACCCGGTGGTTAAAACACAGTAATACGCGTTGTTGCACAGTAGCACACGGTATTGCACTAATTATTGATTCTTACGCAAGAAGGCACTACTCAATAATAGTTACAGTAGTTACTATTTAATATTTTATTTTATTGATTCAATAATTGCTACATTGATATTTTATATTACTGTTGTTTCAATAATTGTCACTACACAGTATTTTCCATTATCGAAGTAATAATTCATATTATCTGAATAATATTATTTGATAACATTATTGACAATGTCTAGAAAGTTCTGTCTAAGGAGAGGTTTGGTCACCTAATTGCGCGCCAGTAAGGAGAGATCCTTATTGGAAAGCCCCCTCTTTCCTGGGAAAGACCTGGTTACCAGTACTGTGATTCTGTAATATTATTTGTGAATAATTAATTATTGATTTATATGATAAGGAAAAATATTAATTTTATGTGAATATAAATGGAGAAAATTTTAAAGTGACAATTGTTAAAAAAATTGATATTTTATCTTTTCTGATAAAATAATATTTTATTATATTATATAATAATGATGATATTTTTACAATGAATGTGGGACATATGAGTATATGAGGAGGAAGAGTATTTTTGTTACATTAAATGATTAACACATGTTTTGTGTGTCGGTGGACCCCAATTCTTGACTGAAATTTGATTATAGCTTGTAAAATCGTCCGTATGTGGATTTCGGTTAATTTATGTTTGAAATTTGAAAAAACTTTCTTCTGCAAAGTTGTAGAGAATTGAATTTTCTATTAAAAAATTGCCAGATTCAAATTTTCTGATAAAATGGCTATTTATTATGAATTATTGAAGTTCTAAAGTTCCGAAATAATTGATTTTGAAAGTTTTAATTGTTTTAATTAACAAAAACGTTTTTGTTGTTGTTATTTGAGTAGATAGTTGATGTTGGATTCAATGAGTGTGCGTAGGCAGTTGTGGAATAATAATAATATTATTATATTAAATTTTCTGCTTTGGTGTTCTAAGCATTTTCCTATAAATAGGGTGCTTAGGTTAGAATAAAAAATCACACCAGAAACTACAAATTTCTCTCTCTTTCTCTCTATATAATATCGAGTGTATTTTGTGAGTATTTTTATACTTTGAGTATTGTTATACGGTGCAAGTTCCTTCAGCACTATATCCAGTATTCCAGCTAGAAGTACTATTCTTTCTGAGGTAAGAGATGTTATTTTATTCAAAAATGATATTATTACTTCAATATCATTGTGCCGAAATATTGGTTGGAAATTTTTATCAAATTTGAAAAAAAATTCATGTCAGGTTACTATTCATGAGTTACTATTTATGAGTTACTATTCACGAGTTACTATTCACGAGTACTATTAACGAAGCATGATGATTTTTTTTGTAAAATTTCTATCTTTTAGTGTCGGAGTTACTATTCACGTATACGATACTATTCACGTATACTACACTATTCACGTATACGGCACTATTCACGAATACGATACTATTCACAGAAAAATTAAATTTTCTTTTCTGTGTCCAAGATCGTCTGTTATGATTCCTATCTTGGATTGGATCTATGTTTTGGTCTTCATTCTTGAATTTTACTCCACTCTGGTTATTTATGAAGTATTTTTGAACTTGGATTGTTTAAAGTACGAATCCCTAATATTTGTTCTTTAGTCTCACTGGATTCGTTTTCTTTAAAATATTTTTCATCATCCTCAGTCCTAAATGATGATATTACTAAATATCTTTAGCCTGTAGTGCAAAGATTAATGATTTTCTTGATGAATATCTTTGGCCCGTAGTGCAAAGATGAACAGGTGTTAAGATGAACATGACCGACTGATTAATATCTTTGGCTTATAGTGCAAAGATGACTATTTGATTCAAGATGTATATTGATTGATGTTACATGGACAAAATATCGATGATGGACTTTTAAATTCATAGATGATAGTAGATTTCATTCTCTACTTAACTCTTCTAATGAATTATTATTTCCGCTGCGAATGTTGATTTAAAACTTGTTATCTATTGTATTATACTATATTTTTTTTCTGTTAAGGACTAACGATAATTTATTCTATATTATCTTAGTCATAATGTTCTTTACTGGGCTAGTTGAGCTCACCTTTTTCCTTTTTGTTCCATTTTTCTTCTTAGGAGGCTAGAATGTAGCGGGTACTAGTCGGGATATGGAATGATGGTTCAAGATAGTTGTCTTAATAGTCCTCACTATTTTGTAAAATAGTGTATCAATAAGTATAATGAGGACTTAATTGAGTATGAATACTGTCTAGATGACAATATTTGTATTTAAACTCATAGTATATGCGTTGTCGTATTTTGCACGACAATTGTAATAATAAAGTTGTAGTTATTTCTGTATAATGTATTTGGCGACTCAGAATAAGTTGGGTGGAATGGACCTATTTTGGGGGCATCGCAGTTGGTATCAGAGCTTAGGGATATGATCTCTGGCAGAGATCGGGGAATAGAACTAGGAGGGGAGAGACGAGTAAATCATTCGATAGTATGTTCTACCTAAGCTTATTTGTTGGTTGGTCAGAATATAGGGATATTATGTGATATGTTTAATTAACCTTTGTTTTATGGCAGTATTTGAGAATGGCAACTGAGAATGTTAACAGTGGAGTAAATGAAACCGTGGAGACGCCTGTACTCACCAACGAGGAGAACGTGCAATAGGCTAGCAATGTTCCTCCTGTGAACAACACTAATGAGCAGATGATGAACGATGAGATATTTAGAAACTTTTTGCAGTTCATACAAAATCAGACGAGGGAGACTCGTGTACAAAATACCGGTGAAAATGATAGCAACGCACGGTTTGTCACAGCCAAACAGTTCAAAGAGTTGGGACCACCAGAATTCTGGGGAAAGCCGAATCCGATTAAGGTGGAGACGTGGGTCAAGCAAATTACCAAGATATTCGATGTCTTGGGATGCACGAAGGAACAGAAGGTTCCATTCGCCACTTTTATGTTTCGTAACGAGGCAGATTACTGATGGGAATCTGTGAAGCTACCCAGCCAGCCGCACTCAGCATGTCTTGGGAAACATTTCAGAAACTATTCAATGACAAGTACTTTCCTGAAAGTATTTGTCATATGAAGGAGGTAGAGTTTATTAGACTGGAGCAGAACAACATGATGGTGTCCCAATACGAGGCGAAGTTCGCGGAGTTATCCAGGTTTGCACCTCATTTGGTGGAGAATGAGGAACGTATGACGCGGATGTTTTTGAGAGGTTTGAAACCCGACATACATCAATATCTCATTTCTCATAAATTTTCTCTATATTCAGATGTTGAGAATAGGGCTCAGTTATTGGAGCGCGATAATGAATCAACTCAATCGAAACTCGATGATAATCGTACCGATGGCAACGGTCATCAGAATAAGGATAACCATCGTGGAGGAAATTATCGTGCCAGAAATGATAGCCACTTTGGTGGTAATCATGGCCAAGATAATAAAAGAAATAACTCAAGTGGAAATTTCAAGAAGAGAAGATTTAACGATGACGGGAAGATGTTGGCAGCAGCACCAGCACCAGCAACGAATTTTAGAGGAGGAGAAAGACCGCCAGTTAGATGCTACAGATGCAGAGAAGAGGGACACATAAGTCCAAACTGTTCACAACCTTCCAATGTATGTTTTAGTTGTGGAAAGGACGGTCATATAGCTCGAGATTGTCCTGTAGCGAAACCAAGTTCAGCGGGAATGGTGACTCCAAAGGCTGTCCCGGACAAGTCAAAGTCAATGGTACCTGGAAGAGCGTTTGTCGTGACTGGTCAGAATGCGAGGAACCCGAACGAAGTTAGCACGGATTAGTTAATTATAAATTCTTACGAAGTTTATACCTTATTAGATACCAGTTCTACCCATTCTTTTATCTCTCCTGCTTGTGCTCAACGTTTAAACTTGACTCCGGAGAAAATTAGACTTTGACTTATCTGTTGAAACTCCGTTAGGAGAAACTTTCGTTACATCCACTGTATATAAATCTTGTTTGATCCAAGTTGACACCATCAAATTACCTGTTGACCTTATTTCTTTAAAGATACTTGCTTTTGATGTGATTTTAGGGATTGATTGATTGATTAACTACTCATCATGCCAAAATTGATTGCTTTTGTAAGGTTGTTAGTTTTTATATTCCTAAGCAACCTGTTATTTGAATTCAAGCAACCAAACCACTGAAGTCAATCCTTGTTATATCAAGCCATAAAGCCATTCGTTTACTGAAAAATGGATGTCAAGCTTTCTTACCCATGTCATGGACTTTAATACGTCATATTTGAATAATATTTTGTTTCCTGGCGTATTTTCTAAAGAATTTCTTGGCTTACTCCCAAAGTATAATATTGAATTTTGTATCGACTTTGAACCCGGTACAAAACCCATTTCTAAAATCTCATATCAAATGGCTCCTATTGAACTTCAGGAGTTAAAAATTCAACTATAGAATTTGGTACCCGAGCCTTTATCTGGTGACTTTCTTTGTGGAATACACCGAAGCCAGACTCTCTGTAGGGGACGCCATATTTGTGTGGTAGTAAACAGATAGGTGTCATTGTGAGGTGCTATCCAAGATTGGGATATGAGTCACAGTTGAGAGCGACCTAAGTCAGTAATCGACATACGTAACTTTCTATGCTTAGTTGGTTATTATCGAAGATTTTGTGGAAAGATTTTCTCGAATCGCTACTCTATTAACTCAGCTGACTTGAAAAGATACAAAATTTGAATAGAGCGAGGAATGTAGAACTCAACATGCGGCAACGACGTTGGCTCGAGCTGTTGAAAGATTACGGCCATACCATTCAATACCATCCTAGAAAAAGCGAACGTGGTAGCTGACGTGTTGAGTAGAAAATCGTATGTGGTTACGAGTGCGATATTGTTAACACAAAGACCCATTTCGTACGACTTACAGAAGATGGAGATAGAGTTAAAGATTCCAAGAATCTGCGTGAAGATAACGAATATACGATTAGAATCGACTTTAATCGATATAGTTAAAACCACTCAAGCTACACACCTGAGCTGATGAATATAAAGAAGAAGGTGCAAGAAGGCGTTATTCTAGAAATAAGAGTTGATGAAGAGAAGAAATCTCAACCTTTGAATTAGTAGTCCATTTGAAATCCTCGATTGAATAGGAACCATGGCCTATAGACTCGCTTTACAGCCAAGTATGACGCGTGTTCATAACATTTTTTTGCGTATCGATGTTACATAAATATGTGGACGACTCGAACCACATTATTGAGTTAGAACCAGACGAAATAGTCGAAGATTTAACGTACGAGGAGGTACCTATCAAGATCTTGGATAGAAAGGAGCATGTCCTACGCACGAAGGTCATGCCACAAGTTAAAGTTTTGTGGAGAAACCATGCTATTGAGGAAATGACCTGGGAGTTGGAAACGAAAATAAAAGCGAGGTATCCTCATCTTTTCGAAACACCAGGTACGTACGTCAATTTCGAGGACGAAATTTTATAAGGAAGGGAGGTTGTAAGACCCCAAATTATTAATAAATGAAATTTAATTCCTCTATTTATTATTTTGAAATAGTAAGGGTTGATTTGATTAATGTGGTTAGTTATAGGTAAAATGCGCAAATATTTTTAAATAAACAAGTGGTTATAAAATACTCATTGTTGTCGGAGAATATTCGTTTGGTCGTGGAATATTATTGCTGTCGAGAAATATTCGTACGACGGCGCAGCCATTTGTGGACCCCATAACAGAATAACTGTCGGATGAAGAAAACGATAAATAGTCCCATATTGAACATATATTTTTCTCAGAATTTTTAAAACTCATTTACTATTTTTCATATGGCCAAAATCGCCGAATATTTAGACATTTATCATAAATTGTATTTTTATCCAAAAATTCTGAAATTTACAGAGTACACTGATATTATATAGATATACATCCAATAAAAATTTCATCAATTTTGGAGTTAACCACAAGGAGTTATAAGCGGTTACTTTTAAAATAGTCTTTTCTCGTAAAATTCATAACTCTTAATATATACATCCAAAAATTACTATTTTTGGACACAATCAATAAAACTCATCAAAATATCATTTCAAATTTTTCCAGAATTTTCTGAAGGTCAGAAGAATTACGAACTGAAAAACATAATAACCATTAAAATCCCTTACTATCCCTTACCTCAAAAGAGCAACACTTCTGACTGGATATCGAATATAACGCAAAAGAAAACTTGCACCGATGAATATCAACTCATCAAGTATCTAAATACTCACAAAATACACTCAATAATCTAGAGAGAAAGCTTATGTTTCTGGTGTGATTTTCAATTATAACTTAGCCCTCTATTTATAGGAAAATGTTAGCACGCCGAAGCAGACTTAACCTGCAATCTGACTCTCCGTAAGGGACTCTATATTTGTGTGGTGGTAAAACAATAGGTGCCATTGTGACGTGCTATCCAAGATTGAGATATGAATCAAAATTGAGAGCAACCGAAGTCGGCGACCAAAGTACGTAACTTTCTGGGCTTAGCTGGTTACTATCGGAGATTCGTGGAAGGATTTTCTCGAATTGCTACTCCATTAACTTAGCTGACTCAGAAAGATACAAAATTTGTATGGAGCGAGGAATGCGAGAAGATTTTCCAATAGCTCAAGAGGTGACTCATTCGGAACCTGTTCTGACCATACCATCTTCGAAAAACGAACGTGGTAGCTGACGCGTTGAGTAGAAGATTGTATGCGAGTACGAGTGCGATATTGTTGAACACAAAGACCTATTTTGTATAATTTATAAATGATAGAGATAGAGTTAATGACTCTAGGGACTCACGTGATGATATACGAGTACAATTGACTTTAATCGATAACGTTAAAGCTGCTCAAGCTACAGACCTGGAGCTGATGAATATAAAGAAGAAGATGTAAGAATGTGTTATTCTAGAAGTAAGAGTCGATGAAGAGAAGAAAGCTCAAGCCTTCGATTTATTTGAAATCTTCGATCGAGTAGGAACTGTGGCCTATAGACTCGTCTTAACGCTAAGTACGTCGCGTGTTCATAACGTTTTTCACGTATCGATGTTACGTAAATATGTGGACGACCCGAATCATATTATTGTGTTAGAACCAGACGAGATAGCCGAAGATTTAACGTACGAGGAGGTACCTGTTAAGATATTGGATAGGAAAGAACATGTCCTATGCACGAAGGTTATACCACAAGTTAAGGTTTTGTGGAGAAACCATGCTATTGAAGAAATGACTTGGGAGTTGGAATCAGAAATGAAAGAGAGATATCCTCACCTTTTCGAAACATCAGGTACGTACGTCAATTTCGAGGACGAAATTTCATAAGGAGGGGAGGTTGTAAGACCCCAACTTATTAATAAATTAAATTAAATTTTCTCTATTTATTATTTTGAAATAGAAAGGGTTGATTTGATTAATGTGGTTAGTTATGGGTAAAATGCGCAAATATTTCAAATAAGCAAGTGGTTATAAAATATTCATTTTTGGTCGGTGAATATTCGTGTGGTCATAGAATATTCTTTCTGTCGGGGAATATTCGTACGACGGCGCAGCTATTTGTGGGTCCCGTAACGGAAATCGATTGGATGAAAAAAATGATAAGTATAAGTTGTTTATAAATAACGGCGTAGTTGTTACCGTTAATACTGTTGAAATACCCGGTGGTTAAAATACAGTAGCACACCGTATTGCACCAATTATTGATTCTTACGTAAGAAGGCACTACTCAATAATTGTTACAGTAGTTACTATTCAATATTTTATTTTATTGATTCAATAATTGCTGCGTTGATATTTTATTGTTGTTTCAATAATTGTTGCTGCACAGTATTTTTCATTATCAGATCAATAATTCATATTATTTAAATAATATTATTAGATAGCATTATTGGCAATGTCTAGAAAGTTCTGTCTAAGGAGAGGTTTGGTCATCTAATTGGGCGCTAGTAAGGAGAAATCCTTATTGGAAAGCCCCCTCTTTCCTGGGAACGACCTGGTTGTCATAAATGTGATTCTGTAATATTAAATTGTGAATAATTAATTATTGATTCATATGATAAGGAAATATTTATTTTATGTGAATATAAATGTTGGATATATTTTGTGGTTAAAAATGAAGGAGTTAATGTTAAGGTGTTTTATCAGTATTTTTGTCAGAATTGAGGTATTAAAAATCAATCAAGGTTTTTGAGATATATTGCGGGGGTTATAATTTTTAATCTGACCGTTGGATCATTGTGATTTTTGGATATGTTATACATATATAGGTTGAGTATATGTCCACAAA
This sequence comes from Panax notoginseng, assembly GCA_016801055.1. NCBI lineage: Eukaryota > Viridiplantae > Streptophyta > Magnoliopsida > Apiales > Araliaceae > Panax > Panax notoginseng. The sequence goes on from CM029022.1 coordinate 94,759,456, forward strand.
TTTTGAACCGTTAAAAATGAACGTATGATTTGTTATGAATTTTACGAGATGACTGGTTCAGAAATTATTGAATTTTCGGAGTTAATCATTTTGGTGGAAAATTCTAGAATTGGTGGGCCCCACTCTTGGTTGGTAAAAAAATGTGCTGAAGTTTTTATTCAAATGTGGTGGGTGGGAATAGTAGCAGGTAAAGCCATCAGGTTGCAGGTTAAGTCTGCTTCGACGTGCTAACATTTTCCTATAAATAGAGAGCTAAGTTAGAATTGAAAATCACACCAGAAATAAGTTTTCTCTCTCTCTCTCTAGATTATTGAGTGTATTTTGTGAGTATTTAGATACTTTGAGAGTTTCTATTCATCAAAGCAAGTTTCTTTCAGCCTTATACCGGTATTCCGACCAGAAGTACTGATATTTTGAGGTAAGGGATATTATTTTCTTCTTAATGATATTATTTTCTTCAATATCATTATGCTGAAATATTGATATGAACTTTTTATCAAATTTGGAACTTTTGAAACTTTTTATGTCGGGGTTACTATTCACGTATACGTTACTATTCACGTATACGGCACTATTCACGAATACGGCACTATTCACCAAAAAATAAAATTTTTCCTTTTTGTCCAAGATATCTATTATGGTTACTATCTTTGATTGTATCCATGTTTTGATCTTTATTTTTGAATTCTACTTCACAATTGATTATTATGAAGTATTATTGATCTTAGATAAACTGTTATACGAATCCCTACTATTTGTCCTTCTGTCTCACTGGATTCGTTCTCTTTAAGATATTTTTCATCATCCTCAGTCCTAAATGATGATATTACTGAATATCTTTGGCCTGTAGTGCAAAGATGTATGATTACTTGATGAATATTTTTGCCCTGTAGTGCAAAGATGAACAGGTGTTGAGATAAACATGACTAACAGGTGATACAAATAAATATCTTTGGCCTGTAGTGCAAAGATGAATATTTGGATAAAGATGATTATTAATTGATGTTACAGGGATAAAATATTGTTGATGGACTTTTAAATCTTAGAAGATAGTAGAATTCATTCTCTACTTGACTCTTCTAATGGTTTGATGTTTCCGCTGCAGATCTAAAACTTGTTGTCGATTATATTCTATCAGATTTTTTCCTGTTGAATACTAATGATAATTTGTTGTATATTATCTTAGTCATAATATTCTTTACTGGGCTAGTTGAGCTCACCCTTTTCCTTTTTGTTCCATTTTTCTTCTCAGGAGTGAGAACATAGCAGGATCTAGTCGGGGTATGGAGTGATGGTTCTAGAAAGATGTTTTAGTAGTCCTCACTATTTCTGTAAAATAGTGTTTAAATAATTATATTGAGGACTTATTTGAGTGTGGATATTGTCTAGAAGACAATATTTGTATTTAAACTCACAGTATGTGTTGTCGTATTTTGCACGACAATTGTATTATTGAAGTTGTAGTTTGCTTTCTGTACCATATATTTGGCGACTAAGAATGGGTGTTGTATACCTATTTTGGGGGCGTCACACTAGGATTCTTACCCTTGAAGTTCAACTTGGTTCTTCTTCTTTCTTATTGATAAAACAAGATTAGCTCTTACTTTTCTCTCTCAAATATAATCTAAGATGTTGGTGAAATGAACAAGGCAAGAAATGAAAATCCAAGCTCTCTATTTATAGAATTTCCTAGGTGAGGGTAGTTTAGTGCTTTAGGCCATCCGCCTCCTTAATCACCTCCTTACTATTCATTACTTTCTCCCCCACAACCCTTATCTCTTGCTTGCTCTTCACCTTTGGTTAACTATGACTCACCTATGGGGCCTACATGGGTTACCCCATGGGTTTTCTTACCCGTTGACCCGTCGGTTCAACCCATGGATCCGATTCTTAGTTTGGGCTTTAGGCTTAATTACCTTGGGCCTAAAGTTGGGCTTGCATTACATTTCATTAGGCCTTAACATAATACCAATTGGGCTTGCACAATTCCTACACAAATCCTATAAGTCTAATGCGTTTAACGTAAAATCCTCGTATCCCTTATGTATACTAGTTAGTATAATCTTTTGTCATACACGTTATACTATCATTCGTATATACTCGTATAATACATCATATCATACTCGTATTCATTGCTTCGTATAATACTTGCTATTATACGATCGTCCTTTATACAAATCCTTACGTTGTCATAACTGAAATATTATTACATATTTCATCCTCCCTTATTATTATCTCGTTACGTATTTCTCGGAAGTTCAAAAATAATTCCTGAGCAGAAATAAGTGAACAGTGTTTTTCAAAAAATTTCTCAAAAAGCTTTTATTTTTGACTTAGAAATTTAAACACTATAATTCCTTCGCGTAGTCCGAATTGTAACAACCTGATATTTTCTACATAAATAAATATGAAATTTTGCGTATAATTTTTTATTTTTTTTATTTAAAGATGAGGATTTGTACAAGATAATGTGTATGTATATTTATGTGGTAAATAAAAATATATTTATTACATAAATATTTACAAATAATTTTATTTTAGAATTATTGATTATTATAAAGTACATTCTTATAATAATTAATTTTATAGTAGAAATATTTTTATTAATTATTTTCCATAAAAATATAATCATATATTATTTAAATGATATATGAAGTAATTTTTAGAATAATTATAATAATTATTGTATTATATGAATTTTAGTACAGGCTATTAAGTTAATTATTTTACCTTAATTATTAAGGTTAAATAGGAAGAATAAATCAGATATGGAATCCAAACCATAATTTTGGATTATTGTCAAGGTATGATAATAATAATATAATATTAATTATATTTTTGATTTTTCAGTGCTATTAATATGTACTGTATTTTCGTACTGATAATAATTGGTTAATTATGGGGTATTATGATAAAACCCTAATTTTTACTGACAAACACTAATTTCGAAGTCACATGAGACTTTAAAATCTGTTAAGAAACTATGTTATGTGGTGTATGATGTGTATTATAAATATTGGATGCTATTAGGAAAAACCCTAATTATAGGAGATATTAATTGTAAATTAAAACCCTAATTTTGTAAATTAGAAACCTTAAATCAATAATTAACTTATAGATAAATGAAAACCCTAATTTAAAACTCAGTATGAGTTCGACCCTGTTATATAACTGTGTTACATGGTGCATGCATGCTATGTATTATATGACTTTTTGATTAATTAGGTAAACCCTAATTAATAATTAGAAATATTAATTTCTAGAAACCTCAATATTTATTTTATAAACCCTAATTTATTTAAATTGTAAACCCTAAGTGTTGATTTGGAAAGCTTAATGCTAATTAGTGTATCTTAAACCTAATTAGTAAGGTGTTAAGTAATTAAAAACCTAATTAATTAAGAAACCTTAATTTTGTAGTCTAGAAACTAAAATTTTATTATTTTATTATTTATTTTCAAACCCTAAATTGGAAATTCTAGAACTTTTTTTTAAAACCCTAAATCCTAGTCCAAACTCTAAACCCTAAGGGTTTGGCATGATTACCATAATCCCATTTTTTTTAAAAGTCAAAAGACATTTTTGCCCCTCTTGTATTATTTAAGGTAACTTGTAAATCTAGCAAGATATGGAGTGGGTAACCAACTTAGATCACCCCATGTGATAAATCTCAGCAGCCCAGCCAACTCACCAGCCAAATACATTGCATTCAAGTTGTATAAATAGATTGAAGGAGAGAGAAATTCATTTGTTACTTACTTTTTGCCCAACTCTCATCCTTGAGCCTCTCTCTCTAAAACCAACGAAAAACTATAGTATATCAGTCATATATTGAAGCCCCACGTTTATCATAACCAAATCAGAAACATAGAATCAAGAATTGCTCATTTAAAGGTATAAACAAACTCTAGTATTTCTGTCCAAAAATCTGTTGATAGATGTTATGTTTAAGTGTTAGAATATGTTGCTTATGTTGTCTAATGTTGATCTGGGTTGCTAGATGTTAGATCCATAACACCTAGAGGCTCAGATTTAAGTTTTAAAGAAATCTGGAGAAAAAAAGATTTTGAGCTCTGACAATGAATGTCAGGCCTTATAAATCATTGCTCGTTTATTGTTTGTGTTGTTTTAAAGCTTCAATATGTAGCCTGGTATATGGTCTTTAAAAGGCAAGTGGTAGAATAGTCATTTGATGTCTAGATTTGTTGTTATCAACGGTCAAAGGCCGTTGACCGGCATTGACCGGGCATTTTCTGGGCAGCCCAAAAAGCCAAGAACTGCCTCTGACAAGTTTTTCAAGCGTTCAGATCTGTCATGTTATTGTTGATCTGTGTTTATGGATGTATCTAAGTTATACTATGTTGCTTGTACTACATTCTCATGCCTTAAGATCATATATATAGTAAATAGATTGAAATTTCTGGCCGGTCAAACTAGTGAAGCCGATCATGTTTTCTGTTTTCTGGGTAACCCAGAAAACGTAAGAACATGACGACTGACATAGTTTGACCAGATTAGATCTCGCGATTTTTATGTTGTTGTTATGATTTTATGTAATGGATCTCTAGACTTACATGTGTTCTACAACCTGAAATCTTTAGATCACTAATACCTTACATGTATTGCAAGTTGTGGAAGCCCAAAGTAGGCCTCACGAACTGTTCTTCATTTCTGGGTAACCCAGAAATGAAGAACAGCTCTGACAGCCACTTTGGACGGTCAGATCTGCTTTGTTATGTATTATATGATTATGATTGTTGCTGTATCGTGTAGTACTATATTAGTTCTATAATCTGTGAGCAATAGATAGTCCAGAAACAGCTTGGTATGATCATAAATCGCGGTCAAGCTAGGCCACATGATCACTGACTTGATTTCTGGGTTTGGACTCAAGAACACCTATAGCGACGGTTCTGTCGCTATAGGTGGTCTTTAGTGACAGATAATATATTATTTTCCAAAAATTAATAAAAAAAAATAGAAAAAATTAGTTTTAAATTATTAAAAATACAAAATAAATTATTAAAAATTATTTTAAATTTCAAAAATTGGTTTTTAATTATTTTAAATATATTTCTTAAATATTTAATATTTTTAAAATATTAAAAGTATTTATTTTATTTAATTATAATATTAAATAAATTATTTAAAAATGATTTTAATATTGGAAAAAATCATTAAAAATTATATTAGGATATAAGAAAATATTTTGAGTTATTTTTAATGACTTTTAATATTTTGTGATAAATTTCATTAATAAATTGATATTAATGGTAATTAATTTATCTACTAAATGAATTAAATAAATTAATTAAAAATGATTTTATTATATTAAAAATCATTTTAAATAATAATAAGGTATTTAAGAATATTTTAAGTTATAAAATATAACTTTTAATATTTAAAGATAAATTTCATTAATTAATTATTATTAATGATATTAAAGTTATTTAATAATTATATTAAATAATTTAGTTTAAAAATAATTTTAATATTATAATAATCATTTTAAATGAAAATAAAGTGTTTAAAGATATTTTAAGTTATAAAACATAACTTTTAATATTTAAAGCATAATTTTATTAATAGTTTAATATTAATGATTATTAACTTATTATTAAAAATAGTAAATTTGTTTAATAATTATATTAAATAAATAGTTTAAAAATAGTTTTATTAAGTTAAAAATCATTTAAAAGGGATATAAATGAATTAAAAATATTTTAAGTTATGAATAATGACTTTTAATATTTTGATAAATAGAGCATTAATACCTTAATATTAATGGTAATTATTTAGAAATGATTTTAAATATTTTAAAAATTATTTAAGGGTAATATTAATACTTTAAAAATATTTTAAGTTATTATAAATAACTTTAATATTTTGGAAATGGTTTCATTAATAGTTTAATACTAATTAAATATTAATGATAATAGAATTGATTAGTATTTAAATCATTTAAATATGATTCCAATGTTTGAAAATTTATGATAAATCATAATAAATGTTTTAAAATTATATTAAGTCAATTAAAAATAATATGACTGATATTAAGTTACAGAATAGAGTCTTAGACTCGATAATTACCCGATAAAATTGTCGGTACACCGACATGTTTCAGAAATTGATCTGGACTTAGATAATGTGATTAGATAAGTGATTATTTGTGATTCAATAGTTGTTAAATCTATGTACCAATGTGATTAGGGTATGTGCTGACTGCAATAAGCATTGTTATGTGTTATAGTATGTTGTAATAATAGAACGAACGATCTTATTAATGATAGGTCGTGAGATAAGCGATAAATCTAAATTGCAAACTGTAAGCAGCGCTTCAGGCAAGTATCTTACCTTTTTATTTTCTTTATGCAATGGACATGAGTAAGAATGTTTCTAAACTATATTATTACTGTACATATTATTAACCTTATATTATATACGCTCATTGCTTATCAACATGTTAGTATATGGTAATTCAGATATATATATATTATGTTCGTTAATTTCTGTAAATGGTTAAACAAGTGTCCCCACTTGGATAATCATTGTATTTAATCACATGTTGATATACCTTTGTCAATTACCCGTATATATATATATATATATATATATATATATATATATATATATATATATATATATATATATGTTGCAGTATAGATTATTGTTGAACAAGATAAAACCTTTGACTTAGAACCCAGACAAGTATGAACATTCCTACACGGGAAAATATTTATGCACCCAAGGCGGACAGAGTGAACGATACCCTCGTTCTTGTATGTAGTATTGATCAATGCAGGGCATAACGGGCTGATCACCCCTCGTGCCCGTAAGTTATGACGGTTTACAGATGAATTTCTATTTAACCTTTTCGAAAATAAAAACAATGTTCATGGCATGTCATCATAACCCCAGTTATAGTCAATATGTAGTTTCAAAAATTTAAAAGAGAGTTGTTATGTTATATTTATCGGTTCAGAATACTTCACAACTATTGACTTGTTGTAGAAGAATAGTACAAAGAAAATATTTAAATTCGTTCAGATTATATATATATATATATATATATATATATATATATATATATATATATATATATATATAATTATTATTACTTGCTGGGCACTCAAATGTTCATCCTTGCTTTATTTAAATGTTTCTAGCTAAGTGTGAACGATCAGAGAGCTCTGCTAAGAACAAGGGAAAGGAAAAGGTTGTTGAATGAATGAACGTTATCTTATGTAATAGTTTAATATTATTAAGACAAGTATGACATATATTATCTATCATGGTTGTAATGAATATTTACAGGTTACGTACTTGGGAGCTAGACTCTGATAATTATGTAAATTAAGTTTGACTTTTATATTATTGTTATTATTATTAGTATTATTCCGCTCATAGAAATGGTATCGTGAAGCACCGAGTTCGGATTTCAAGTACCCGAATTTGGGGGCTTTACAGGTTGGTATCAGAGCCTAGGGGTTAAAATGTAACGACCCCAAAATAGGTCCATTCCATCCAACCTATTCTGAGTCGCCAAATACATGGTACAGAAAACAACTGTAACTTTATTACAACAATTGTCGTGCAAAATACAACAACACATATGCTGTGAGTTTGGATACAAATATATACCAAATGTGACTCATGTTCCAATCGTGGACATCACCTCACAATGACACCTTACATAAAGGTATAGTCAAAAACTGTTTTGGAAATTAGAATCTTTGGGAAGTGCTTAAGGAAAACCTTCGTACATGGGAGGCCACGCGTCTAGGTTATGATAGATATCATATGGCCACAGAATTATCCTTGGTTTACCCAATAGACCCCAAAGAAAAATGAGAAGATTACTATCATATTCTTCCCAATGGTGAGTCTTCTCTTGACTTATCATTATCTCCACTGTCTCTAATTGAGAATTATACTTCAAACAAACACCAAGATTATATAGGTAGTGCTCGTATATATACTCAGCAAGTGGATGAGCACATCCCTGTCTTATGATGACACGAGGTTGTATGTCGTTAGACATCTTGTATGATAGTGGCAAACCACCCTTCCAACGTTGGGTACACCTTACCCTATTGGATTCACCAAATATAACTACTAAATGAACTTTTCTATACTGCTTCGGGAAAACATCCACAGCTAGAGACCACCGTTCTATTTCTCCATTACCCTCGCTCGACCCAGCTACACTCTTATTACCTGAAAGGAATTGTGAAGCAAAAGGGTGAGCACAACTAGCTCAGTAAAGAATATCATGACTAAAGATAATTAAATTATCAATAGCCTTCATCAATAATAAATCAGAGATTTAGAACATATGGTAAATGATAAAAATTTCAACCATAGTTACAGCGGAACGAGCAATCCATTAGAAGAGTCAAATAGACTATAAAGTCTATTATCTTTTCCATGTTAAAAATCCACCAACAATGTTTTATCCATGTAACATCACTCAATAGTTCATTTCCACAATCATATGAATAACTCATAATCATAATTGTGACTATAAATTTTTCTTCGCACCCAGGACGAAGAATATTTTCATCACCTGTCTTTACCTGAAACATCAAAGATCATGGTTATACCAAATCACAATTCCTGTTTATAATCATACTAACAAATCCATCTTTGCACTACGGGCCAAAGATATTCATCAACAAACCATCTTTGCACTACGGGCCAAAGATATTCATCAACAAACCATCTTTGCACTACGGGCCAAAGATATTCAACAACAGTTCATCTTTGCACTACAGGCCAAAGATATTCATCAACAGGCCATCTTTGCACTACATGCCAAAGATATTCATCAACAATTCATATTTGCACTACAGGCCAAATATATTCATATCTCAAAGAAATATATAATCATTTCAGAGTTTATATAAACAATAATTATAACCATGTTGATCAATTCACCTTTGCACTTAAGCTTAAGATATTCAATTATAAATTCAATGGTCATGATTATACCAGTCACAATTCAACTTTGCACTACAGGCCAAAGAGAACCCTAGTCATGATCATACCAATAATCTATCCATCTTTACACTCCAGTGAAAGAGAATTTCAACATCAGGGTTATAAAAATGTTATATATGATGATAAAAATAATATGATCAACATATAGTTTTAATCTCAAGAGTAATATTCGTAACTCATGAATAGTAACCCCGACACAAAAGATAGAAATTCTACAATAAAATTCATACCAATATTTCGGTATAATGATATTGAAAGAATAACATTACTTAAATTTATAAACAATTTATTTTAATTGTTTACACTTTACTAATTAATGCATTTAATCATCATAAAATGCCAACTCTTACAATTTCATCATCAATAACCAAAACCCTCATCAAAAATCTGCATATACCTCATATAGGATTCTCAAGCCATAAAATCCTATTTTCCAATTTTCTTTCTTCACAAAACATATTTAATTCATTTACTCATAACTAGACCATTTTCATGAAAAATACCAAATCAGTTCCAAAAATATTTCTTTTCTGGGATTTAGCATAATATAGTCCCATAGTGAACATATATTTTTCTCAGAATTTTTAAAAGTCAATTACTATTTTTCATATGGCCAAAATAGCCGAATATTTAGACATTTATCAAAAATTGTACTTTTGTCTAAAAATTCTGAAATTTACAGAGTATACTTCTATCATATACATGTACTCCCAATAAAAATTTCATCAATTTTGGAGTTAACCACAAGGAATTATAAGCTGTTACTTTTAAAATAGTCTTTTCTCATAAAATTCATAACTCTCAATCTATACATCCAAAAATCACCATTTTTGGACACAATCAAGAAAACTCATCAAAATATCATTTCAAATTTTTCCAGAATTTTTGAAGATCAGAAAAATTACGAAACTGAAAATCATAACAACCCTTAAAATCCCTTAATATCCCTTACTATCCCTTACCTCAAAAGAGCAGTACTTCTGATCGGTATAAGGCTGAAGAAAACTTGCACTGATGAATAGAAACTCACAGAGTATCTAAATACTCACAAAATACACTCAATAATCTAGAGAGAGAGAAAACTTATGTTTCTGGTGTGATTTTCAATTCTAACTTAGCACTCTATTTATAGGAAAATTTTGGTAGGTTTGACCTGCAACCTGATGGCTTTACCTGCTACTATTCCCACCCACCACATTTGAAATATAATTCAGCACATTTCTTCACCAACCACAAGTGGGGCCCACCAATTCTAGAATTTTTCACCAAAATGATAAACTCCAAAAATTCAACAATTTCTGAACCAGTCATCTTGTAAAATTCATAATAAATCATACGTTCATTTTTAACGGTTCAAAATTTGTGGACATATACTCAAATTATATATGTATAACATATCCAAATATTACTACGATCCAACGGTCGGATTAAAAATTATAACCCCCGCAAAATATCTCAAAAACCCTGAATTTTAATACCTCCATTCCGACAAAAATACGGATAAAAATCTCAACATTAACTCCTTCATTTTTAACCACAAAAATATATCCCTCATTTATATCCACATAAAATAAATATTTTCTTATCATATGAATCAATAATTAATTATTCACAAATAATATTACAGAATCACATTTATGACAACCAGGCCGTTCCCAGGAAAGAGGGGGCTTTCCAATAAGGATTTCTCCTTACTAGCGCGCAATTAGATGACCAAACCTCTCCTTAGACAGAACTTTCTAGACATTGCCAATAATGCTATCTAATAATACTATTCAAATAATATGAATTATTGATCTGATAATGGAAAATACTGTGCAGCAACAATTATTGAACAACAATAATATAAAATTTCAACGTAGCAATTATTGAATCAATAAAATAAAATATTGAACAGTAATTACTGTAACAATTATTGAGTAGTGCCTTCTTACGTAAGAATCAATAATTTCAAAAATACTATGCAATACCGTGTGCTACTGTGCAATTACGCGTATTACTGTATTTTAACCACCGGGTATTCCAGCAGTATTAACGGTAACAACTACGCCGTTATTTGTAAAAACTCAAATTTGTCGTTTTCCTTCACCCGACAGTTATTCGTTATGGGGCCCACAAATAGCTGCGCCGTCGTACGAATATTCTCCGACAGAAAGAATATTCCATGACCAAACGAATATTCTCCGACAACAATGATTATTTTATAACTACTTGTGTATTTTGAAAAAAAAAATCATATTTCACCCATAACTTTAAACTTTTATCAATTTAACCATTTACTGAATAGTAATTATAAGAAAAATTGAATACTTTTATTTCATAAAATTCGGGGTCTTACATAAAAACCTTAGGTGGGCTAGACCTTAGGCTATAACCTTAGAACAGAGAGAAACGTTGAAAATATAAATAACTCATATAGAGTTTAAAAAGATATGAATTGACTAAATTCATCGTCAAACTAAATAAAAGATAACTTGTATAAAACTCTTATTGGCTGTGTGTATATACTATATGCTAATCAGGATAATTTATGTGTGTAGATGTCAGGTGAAAAAGGATTCGATTACCCTCGGATCGTAAAGAAAAAGCCAATATCGAAGCCGATTGCTGACATAGAGGCTCACAAAGAAAATAACTCAGAAGATGTGGTTATTGTGGAAAACATAGTACCAGATCCGAAGATGGTGGAGATGACAGATAGCGATTCAGACACTAAAGTTGAAGATGATCAAGCATCAATAGAGGTGCAGAATCTGAAGAACAAGATTTCTTCTCTGAAAAGGCTGTGGGAGATAGAAAAGCTGTTAAATAGTCAGTTGCGTCAAGCGTTAATAGAAACAATGGAAGGACAAGATAAGCTTAAGATCCAAATTGGTCAGATGGGAGCCACAAGCAACACATCGTGTGCAGCTCCGGACAAGAAGGGGAAAAGAAAGATAGAAGACCATGACTTAGGAAAATCCAATAAGAAGAAATGGAAAAGAATATGTTATCTTTGCGGCTATGAGGGACATACTACTCTGTATTGTCCTGACTACAAAAAAGGAGCATGTTTTATCTGTGGGATAGAAGGTTATCAGGCGAAAAGTTGTCCAATGAAAAAGGATAATAAATAAGTAGTATAGGTTCTGTTGTGATGTAGGTGTGTTTAATATGTGTGCTTAGTATGTCTGTGTAATGTAATATTCTAAAATTTTTGTGTTGGTCAAGTCTGTAAATCCCGACTTTTGTAGTCACAAAGGGATGAATGATGTTTAAAGCAGTATATGCTATGCTATGTAAAATATTCGTTGAATGAATATGAATCTAAGTTTGAGAAATAAAACAAGTTTAGAATATTAAACTTATTTGATAAGGTTTAGAATGTAAGTTAAATTATGATTTTATTTAATCAGATAATGCCGCCTAGACGTCGAACTTGCAACCAAAGGGCAGAAGAGTCTGCCAATAATGTTGAGGGACAACAACAAGCTGATCCAATGCAGCAATTTGCAAACATGTTAGCTCAGGCTATGCAACAGGGAATACCAGTCGCTGGAAACCAGCTGGACAACCGCTTAGCGAACTTCAAAGACTTTAAGGCTGTAGGACCACCGGAATTCAAAGGTACCACTGACCCTGTTGAAGCCGAAACTTGGGTCAAAGAGATTGAGAAGGCATTCATGATAGCTAGGGTAGCTGAGGGGCAAAAGACCGCTTTTGCCACCTACATGATGAAGGGTGAGGCAAACTTTTGGTGGGAAGCGAATCAGGCAAGGGCAGGAGAAGGTGTAGTTACATGGGATAGGTTCAAAATACTATTTTTCGAAAATTATTTTTACCCTAGTATGCAGGCTAGGATGGAGGTGAAATTTTTAGAGTTGAAGCAGGAGAATATGACGGTGTCTGAATACGCCGCCAAATTCAATGAGTTAGCTAGGTTTGCCCCGCATCAACTCGATACGGAGGCTAGGAAAGCGAGAAGGTTTGAGCTGGGATTGAAATCCTGGCTCTACAACAAAGTGGCGGTGTTGCAAATTCCTACATTTGCAGCACTCATGGAGAAAGCGATCATAGCTGAGGAGGGAAGTGAGACCATGAGCGTTTACAATAAGGAGATGAAGAATAAGGGTAAGACCGAAGGAGCTGGAAAAGTAGGAGTTAATAGTGGGAGCAGGAGTGGAGATAGCAATAGGAAGGTAAGCAGTTTTGCAAGTGTACAAGTGAAACAGGAAGGTGTTAAGAAACAGATAGTGCCATGTAAGACATGTGGGAAGAATCACTCGGGGAAGTGTTTGAAAGGAAAATTTGTTTGCTACAAGTGCGGGAAGGAGGGCCATATCTCTTTCAACTGCCCCAATCCTAGGATGAAAAGTGGATGTTTTATATGCGGATCGACAGAGCACAGGGTGAAAGATTGTCTGAAGAGGAGGGTGGAGACAGGAAGTGTGAACATGGGCACTGGCAGTGAGACTTTAGCAATCACCGGACCGACTTCGTCAAGCAAGCCAACAAAATCTACTGCGAGGGTCTACAACATGACGGTTCAGGATACGGCAGCAGCTGGCACTGGAACTCCAGGTATTATTCGTATGCCTTTTATTTTCTTATACATGATTTTCCTATACATATAGTAAATTATTTTATAAAGAAAGTTTGAGGAGGAATTTGAGTTCTTTTAGAAACCAATTTTTCCGTTTAATCAGAAAGACAAGTTTTATGTGAATAGTTAAAAAATAGTTCGATCAAAGTTGTTCGAGATCTACTTGCAATGATTATGTATGCTATGTGCCGTGTATGTATAGGTTTTAAAACGGTGATTCCGGGGACGGAATATTTATAAGAGAGGGTGAATGTAACAACCCGATATTTTTTACATAAATAAATAAGAAATTTTGCGTATAATTTTTTTTATTAATTTAAGGATGAGGATTTATACAAGATAATGTGTATGTGTATTAATGTGGTAAATAAAAATATATTTATTACATAAATATTTACAAATAATTTTATTTTAGAATTATTGATTATTATAAAGTACATTCTTATAATAATTAATTTTATAGTAGAAATATTTTTATTAATTATTTTCCATAAAAATATAATCATATATTATTTAAATGATATATGAAGTGATTTTTAGAATAATTATAATAATTATTGTATTATATGAATTTTAGTACATGCTATTAAGTTAATTATTTTACCTTAATTATTAAGGTTAAATAGGAAGAATAAATCAGATATGGAATCCAAACCCTAATTTTAGATTATTGTCAAGGTATGATAATAATAATATAATATTAATTATATTTTTGATTTTTCAGTGCTATTAATATGTACTGTATTTTCGTACTGATAATGATTGGTCAATTATGGGGTATTATGATAAAACCCTAATTTTTACTGACAAACACTAATTTCGAAGTCACATGAAACTTTAAAATCTGTTAAGAAACTATGTTATGTGGTGTATGATGTGTATTATAAATATTGGATGCTATTAGGAAAAACCCTAATTATAGGAGATATTAATTGTAAATTAAAACCCTAATTTTGTAAATTAGAAACCTTAAATCAATAATTAACTTATAGATAAATGAAAACCCTAATTTAAAACTCAGTATGAGTTCGACCCTGCTATATAACTGTGTTATATGGTGCATGCATGCTATGTATTATATGACTTTTTGATTAATTAGGTAAACCCTAATTAATATTTAGAAATATTAATTTCTAGAAACCCCAATATTTATTTTATAAACCCTAATTTATTTAAATTGTAAACCCTAAGTGTTGATTTAGAAAGCTTAATGCTAATTAGTGTATCTTAAACCTAATTAGTAAGGTGTTAAGTAATTAAAAACCTAATTAATTAAGAAACCTTAATTTTGTATTCTAGAAACTAAAATTTTATTATTTTATTATTTATTTTCAAACCCTAAATTGGAAATTCTAGAACTTTTTTTTAAAACCCTAAATCCTAGTCCAAACTCTAAACCCTAAGGGTTTGGCATGATTACCATAATCCCATTTTTTTTAAAAGTCAAAAGACATTTTTGCCCCTCTTGTATTATTTAAGGTAACTTGTAAATCTAGCAAGATATGGAGTGGGTAACCAACTTAGATCACCCCATGTGATAAATCTCAGCAGCCCAGCCAACTCACCAGCCAAATACATTGCATTCAAGTTGTATAAATAGATTGAAGGAGAGAGAAATTCATTTGTTACTTACTTTTTGCCCAACTCTCATCCTTGAGCCTCTCTCTCTAAAACCAACGAAAAACTATAGTATATCAGTCATATATTGAAGCCCCACGTTTATCATAACCAAATCAGAAACATAGAATCAAGAATTGCTCATTTAAAGGTATAAACAAACTCTAGTATTTCTGTCCAAAAATCTGTTGATAGATGTTATGTTTAAGTGTTAGAATATGTTGCTTATGTTGTCTAATGTTGATCTGGGTTGCTAGATGTTAGATCCATAACACCTAGAGGCTCAGATTTAAGTTTTAAAGAAATCTGGAGAAAAAAAGATTTTGAGGTCTGACAATGAATGTCAGGCCTTATAAATCATTGCTCGTTTATTGTTTGTGTTGTTTTAAAGCTTCAATATGTAGCCTGGTATATGGTCTTTAAAAGGCAAGTGGTAGAATAGTCATTTGATGTCTAGATTTGTTGTTATCAACGGTCAAAGGCCGTTGACCGGCATTGACCGGGCATTTTCTGGGCAGCCCAAAAAGCCAAGAACTGCCTCTGACAAGTTTTTCAAGCGTTCAGATCTGTCATGTTATTGTTGATCTGTGTTTATGGATGTATCTAAGTTATACTATGTTGCTTGTACTACATTCTCATGCCTTAAGATCACATATATAGTAAATAGATTGAAATTTCTGGCCGGTCAAACTAGTGAAGCCGATCATGTTTTCTGTTTTCTGGGTAACCCAGAAAACGTAAGAACATGACGACTGACATAGTTTGACCAGATTAGATCTCGCGATTTTTATGTTGTTGTTATGATTTTATGTAATGGATCTCTAGACTTATATGTGTTCTACAACCTGAAATCTTTAGATCACTAATACCTTACATGTATTGCAAGTTGTGGAAGCCCAAAGTAGGCCTCACGAACTGTTCTTCATTTCTGGGTAACCCAGAAATGAAGAACAGCTCTGACAGCCACTTTGGACGGTCAGATCTGCTTTGTTATGTATTATATGATTATGATTGTTGCTGTATCGTGTAGTACTATATTAGTTCTATAATCTGTGAGCAATAGATAGTCCAGAAACAGCTTGGTATGATCATAAATCGCGGTCAAGCTAGGCCACATGATCACTGACTTGATTTCTAGGTTTGGGCTCAAGAACACCAAGAGCACCTATAGCAACGGTTCTGTCGCTATAGGTGGTCTTTAGTGACTGATAATATATTATTTTCCGAAAATTAAAAAAAATAGAAAAAAATAGTTTTAAATTATTAAAAATACAAAATAAATTATTAAAAATTATTTTAAATTCTGAAAATTGGTTTTTAATTATTTTAAATATATTTCATAAATATTTAATATTTTTGAAATATTAAAAGTATTTAATTTATTTAATTATAATATTAAATAAATTATTTAAAAATTATTTTAATATTGGGAAAAATCATTAAAAATTATATTAGGATATAAGAAAATATTTTAAGTTATTTTTAATGACTTTTAATATTTTGTGATAACTTTTATTAATAAATTGATATTAATGATAATTAATTTATCTACTAAATGAATTAAATAAATTAATTAAATTTGATTTTATTATATTAAAAATCATTTTAAATAATAATAAGGTATTTAAAAATATTTTAAGTTATAAAATATAACTTTTAATATTTAAAGATAAATTTTATTAATTAATTATTATTAATGATATTAAAGTTATTTAATAATTATATTAAATAATTTAGTTTAAAAATGATTTTAATATTATAATAATCATTTTAAATGAAAATAAAGTGTTTAAAGATATTTTAAGTTATAAAATATAACTTTTAATATTTAAAGCATAATTTCATTAATAGTTTAATATTAATGATTATTAACTTATTATTAAAAATAGTAAATTTATTTAATAATTATATTAAATAAATAGTTTAAAAATAGTTTTATTAAGTTAAAAATCATTTAAAAGGGATATAAATGAATTAAAAATATTTTAAGTTATGAATAATGACTTTTAATATTTTGATAAATAGGACATTAATACCTTAATATTAATGGTAATTATTTAGAAATGATTTTAAATGTTTTAAAAATCATTTAAGGGTAATATTAATACTTTAAAAATATTTTGAGTTATTATAAATAACTTTAATATTTTGGAAATGGTTTCATTAATAGTTTAATACTAATTAAATATTAATGATAATAGAATTGATTAGTATTTAAATCATTTAAATATGATTCCAATGTTTGAAAATTTATGATAAATCATAATAAATGTTTTAAAATTATATTAAGTCATTTAAAAATAATATGACTGATATTAAGTTACAGAATAGAGTCTTAGACTCGATAATTACCCGATAAAGTTGTCGGTACACCGACATGTTTCAGAAATTAATCTGGACTTAGATAATGTGATTAGATAAGTGATTATTTGTGATTCAATGGTTGTTAAATCTATGTGCCAATGTAATTAGGGTATGTGCTGACTGTAATAAGCAGTGTTATGTATTATAGTATGTTGTTCTAATAGAACGAACGATCTTATTAATGATAGGTCGTGAGATAAGCGATAAATCTAAATTGCAAACTGTAAGCAGCGCTTCAGGCAAGTTTCTTACCTTTGCATTTTCTTTATGCAATGGACATGAGTAAGAATGTTTCTAAACTACATTATTACTGTACAGATTATTAACCTTATATTATATACGTTCATTGCTTATCAACATGTTAGTATATGGTAATTCAGATATATATATTCTGTTCGTTAATTTCTGTAAACGGTTAAACAAGTGTCCCCACTTAGATAATCATTGTATTTAATCACATGTTGATATACCTTTGTCAATTACCCGTATATATATATATATATATATATATATATATATATATATATATATATATATATATATATGTTGCAGTATAGATTATTGTTGAACAAGATAAAACCTTTGACTTAGAACCCAGACAAGTATGAACATCCCTACACGGGAAAACATTTATGCGCCCAAGGCGGACAGAGTGAACGATACCCTCGTTCTTGTATGTAGTATTGATCAATGCAGGGTATAACGGGCTGATCACCCCCCGTGCCCGTAAGTTATGACGGTTTACAGATGAATTTCTGTTTAACCTTTTCGAAAATAAAAATAATGTTCATGGCATGTCACCATAACCCCAGTTATAGTCAATATGTAGTTTCAAAAATTTGAAAGAGAGTTGTTATGTTATATTTATCGGTTCAGAATACTTCACACCTATTGACTTATTGTAGAAGAATAGTACAAAAAAAATATTTAAATTCGTTCAGATTATATATATATATATATATATATATATATATATATATATATATATATATATATATATTATTATTACTTGATGGGCACTCAAATGCTCATCCTTGCTTTATTTAAATGTTTTCAGCTAAGTGTGAACGATCAGAGAGCTCTGCTAAGAACAAGGGAAAGGGAAAGGTTACTGAATGAATGAACGTTATCTTATGTAATAGTTTAATATTATTAAGGCAAGTATGACATATATTATCTATCATGGTTGTAATGAATATTTAAAGGTTACGTACTTGGGAGCTAGACTCTGATAATTATGTAAATTAAGTTTGACTTTTATATTATTGTTATTATTATTAGTATTATTCCGCTAATAGAAATGGTATTGTGAAGCACCGAGTTCGGGTTTTAAGTACCCAGATTTGGGGGCTTTACACGAATACTACGATATTCTGACACAATTAGGTTATAGAACGACCTTCATCTTACTAACACATAATAATAACATATAAGATAATTTTATTCATTATTTAATCAAATAAAATTATTTTACAATAAATCTGAATTTCTCAGTCGTTACAACTCCAAACTAGTGGTCAACAAATGCCTGCCCAACCACATGACCAAACTCCTACGGAGCAGGAGTTATTGAAGAATTCTGATGAGCTGGTTAATAAGATATCTCTCATCACTGAAAAGTCAAAGATGTTGACAGAAACAGGAGACACTACAGTTTAAAATAATCTTCAAGCCACTATGTCGGATATATCTCTCAAAATTAAAGAGAGAGATCAAATCTATCTAAAGGCTATAAATGATCAGAAGGCAGAAGCTCTACGAGCATAGAAGGCTAATGAAGAGAAAATTATATCCCTCTCTGACAAGATTGACGATCTAAACCAGTCTCTCTCCCTACAAATTGAGCTGAGCCAATAAGAACTTAAGATTGAGGTTAGTAACTCATCTTACCTGATGGAGCAACTTGTGTCCAACATGGAGCAACTTTCACAAGTGATTAATGACAAAAAGGGAGAGAAAAAGAGGCATAGGAAGAAGCACTCAAGGAGGAGCAAGGAGAAAAGAAGCAAAGAAGACAAGAAGGCCAAGAAGAAGGCCAAGAAGAAAAAATCAGCAGTAGAAGAAAAATCATCATCTGAGGGGGAGCCAAAGGATGATGATTCTATAAATGCAGAGTTTAAAGGGGAGTCAGACAAAGAAGAAGAGCATGCATCTGAGGGGGGACAAGGAAAAGAAATGGAGTCACCGTCCCAGGGGGAGCAGGAGCAAAAAGATCAAACAGATAGGTAGCTGATCAACAGACATCCTAGAAACATATAAAGTGCGAAAAAGGTACATCTATAACTAGTTTGGTATGTTCTGGATCTAGGATGTAAAGTGTCATAGTTTATGTAATTCCAAATTATTATCAATGACATTCATGATTATCTGCTTTAGAAATACAGCTGCTCACTATATATAAGATTTATTCATCTCATGCATATACTATAATTATTTTTATCATAATCAAATAGGGGAAGACTGTTAGGAATAAACATGTGAATGTTATTCCTATTTATATATGATTTGATTATGATATATATATATATATATATATATATATATATATATATATATATATGAATAAATATACAAGTATGCTTGCATTAAGAAAAGCTGTAAAGTCCTTTGATAGATAATAGGAAACATATGTGCAAGGACGTAGAATGAATTAATCAAATATGTTAGGCTGATCCTACATAAGCAAAACAGCTTTGTAAAGTCCTTAAAAATTAAAGATATAAAAGGACTATAAATATAGAAAGATCAAGCTTGTTAGGTTGATCTTATAATGTAATAGATAAGCTTGTCTGATCATCGAGCACTGCACCAAAAATCGTAGTCTGCCAGGAGAGTCAAGGAAAACTTGAGAGCTATCAAGGTGGAATCGTAGTCTGCAAGATAGTAGATCTCGGAGTTAGTATATATGTACAAACCTATGTTCTAAGGTTTTGATAACGCATAGAGTATGATCAGTTCTATAATAGTATCTTGAAGATTCGTAGAAACTGATCACCTCCATGAATCAACCAGATGCAAATAAGTGATAGAGTTGATTCTTACTCTGTGAACAGTTAAACCCTATGAACATAACTAAGCAAATGATGAAACCATCAAAGAAAAAGAGTGTTTTGTTAAAATGATTAATCTTACACACACTCATCATCATGCATCTTAAGATGTCATATCTAAATTGGATACATGCATGAATATGATTGCTGATGATCAATATGATTATTATTCAAATATATGAGGAATAGGAATTTTGAAAGCTAACCTGGCAGGACCCACTCAACCGTGGGTAGCACAAATAGAAATCTATTTAACCTGCAGGTGCTTGGTCTATCTGACCACACTAAGGAATGCTGAAGTAGAAGACTTCAGTCAAGAAGATTCAACCAGCAGAAGGCTTAAGACATTTTAGAAATGTTTCTGACAAAATCCTTATTTGTCAAAGCTTGTCCTTGAAGACATGATGAGCTAACATGAATGAAGCTCACATTGCTACTGATCTCCATATGGAAGCAGACCATTCACTCTAAGATCAAAAGGATCTTATATGCTCAATCATGCAAAGCATTTCATCTGAGAATAACCCTCAAGGAACCCATCATAAGAAGCAGAACTCCACAAACACAAACTGTTAAAGAAGACTACGTTCGTAGTTCTGTCAAATGATCGTGGAGTGATCAGTCCTGAAGATACCCATTTCTATGATACAAGAAGATTTAATGACTTCAACCAGAAGGAGATATGCAAGGCTGCCTCCCGATGCACTTGAAGAAGAAGAACTCACACCTCTTTGAGAAGATAGTATCAACCATGGGGGAGCAGTGATCTGGTAAGAAACAGCAGCATTAAATGTATTAGAAACACACTATAAAGTAATATACCAGTTACAAAGTCCCAAAACTTTATGACTGATGAACCAAATAAAGATCCATAGTCAGTAAGAACGTCTCAAAACGTACTACTGATAACCTTGTCAACCACCCAACTCAAAATCGTGGAGCACCTACGATCAAACATCTGATCGTAGTATAAGAGCATGATGACACCACGATTACAGCCAAGGTAAATGTCTAAAGTTGGTAGAAGAACTCCCCAGCCAAAAAGGTCAAATGAGATAACAGTACAAATCACTTCTAAAGTTTTTCATCAGGAAAGCACCTCAGGGACAAACCTGACCCTTAGTTCACTCTAAGAGGTTAGCCCTTCCTGAGCTACCTTAACCCAGAAGGAATGCTTAGTCAAGTTTATCTCAAAGACCAGGTCAGACAACGATCGTAGAGTAGATTCTGAAGTAAACTCGACGATCGTAGTATGACCTCAACGATCGTAGAGTAGGCTCGACGATCGCAGCCTTCTTAGAGGATATACTAGCTCATAGGGAGAACTAGACACATGCCGAACTATAAAGATAGTGTGGAGTTAAGTACGAATACATTTTGGAAAGACATCTTGAAAACTCACCTCAGAACTTCAGTGCCCAAACTGTCTTGGTGTACATCAGTGGTAAGGTAATGTAACATCAAGATAAGGATTAGTGTCAAACTATCCACTGTAGCATCTCTCAGAAGAAAATCGTTGAGTCGACAAAGAAAAACGTAGAGTCTATAGCTACTCTACGTGCCGAAAAAGGTCAACGGTCAATCCACGTCAGTAAAACGCCTATTCTTTTAAAAGAAACATCAAACTGAAGAGTTTATGGGAAATTACAGTTTCTTACTGGGCATCGTGCAACCAATGAATGATTGACACATCACAGCTTATACAGAGTCAGAAGGAATTGTCATAAAGACAAATTCAAAATCTCAAACCAGTTATCAGAAACTATCAAACCTCTCTCCCACTCTTTTTCAAACCCTAGAATCCTCTTCAAAGCCTAAATCCATCAAACCTCTAGATTCACCCAAATCCCATTCAACTATATCTCATAAGAAGTCTGAAACCAAATACTCATATATTTCGAACCCTCATAATGGAAGAATGGCAAGTTATAACCGGAATCCAACTCAGCTTCAAGAAGTTTGAAAGATCAGAAAAGAAGTTCAAGGACATACTTGAGCTCACAAAGAAAGCTAGGTTTTCTGAGTGCTTGGAGGCCGACACTCTAGTCTATACAGAGTTAGTGAAGCAGTTCTACTCCAATGCATCAATAGATTTTGGGCTCCTGTCCACGAAGGTCAAAGGAGCAAGTCTGAAGATAAGGGCATCAGACATCAATCAATGTCTAGGGTTTCCCAACCAAGGTCTGATAAACCTCGACGAAGTTGGCATTGAAGAAGGCAAGAGGTTAATGCGTTACAAGAGGAACGTAAATCTGAAGGATATGAAGAAGAAGGAATTTCTTAAAGAATTTGAATTTCTAGCTGAGATTACTGGAAAATGCATTCTGTGCAAGGATACTGCACATGATACTGTAAGTGATCTTTAACTGAGAATCATGACTGCAATCGTTATGAAGCAACAGGTGAATTTTGGTGCCCTTCTAATCGATTGGTTGACCAAATAGGTGGAGAACACTGAGATGAAGAAGTCTACAGATAAACCCCTGACAAAGGTCTTTCATGGAAGACTGTTGAGTATTGTGCTGAAGAAGAAACTGGGAAGCAAGATAAAGGATGATGAGGGAGAACCACTGAACATTCACAAAGTGATGTTCCCTCATCTGTTTATAAACTGGAAGAAAAATTCCAAGGAAAATAAGAGGCTAATAACAACTGGGAGTAGCAACAAGGTCTCTGCAAAGAAGATGAAGGCACAAGAGGCGAAAAGCTCTCATTCTGATGACTCTGTATCAGTAGCAGTCACACCAGTAAAGAAGAAGCCTAAAGGTGTGAAGAATACAGAGGCTCCAACAAGCAATCTCTCCACTGATAATAAGAAATAGAGAGCAGTAGAAGAGAAAGTATCAACTGCAGAAACCTCAAAGAGAAGAAGGAGTAACAGATTACTCCAAGGGCTGTCCAAAAAGAAAGCAAGAGCAACAAAGAAATCAGTTCAAGCTTCTCAAGAAAGTTTATCTACTGAAGAAGAAAACGTAGAGTTAGAAGATTAGAAGGGAACTGAAAGCTCTAAGAATGAACCCTCAAAGAGCAAGTCCAACAATGAAGAAAAAGCTAAGTCTATGAAAGAAATAGCCAACTCCGATGATGGAGAAGAATATAAAAGCCCTACGCCTAACTCTCAGAGCATCCACTCTGATGATGAAGAAAGGTTGCAAGTTGACATAACTGCATCTCCTACAGCAAATGCTCCAACAAGCTCATGTGATGATGTTGAGTCCAAAGGAGAAGGACCTGCCCCTAGTGTTACTAAACATCAAGGAAGCTTGTCTGATGATTCAGAGGCTTCAGATTTTGAAGAAGAATAAAAGTCTGACTCTCCTATAGATGAACCTGTAAGGAGAAGAAAGAGCAACCGACTGCTTGCTAAATTTATCCCAAAGAAGCAAGGTGAACACTCTACTGCAATCATTGAAGTGAGTGATGATGAATCTGAATCCAAGGAAGAAAATGCTAAAGAAGGTACTAGTGATGAAAATTAGTAAGAAGGGTTCACTGATGAATCTGATGAAAGAAGTCAGCATGATTCAAGCTCATAAGATGAAGAAATGGAGAAAGATTCTAATTCTGCAAATAAGAAATCAGAGGAAAATCTACAAAGGTCTAACTCCAGTTCAGAACAAAGAGAAGGTGGAAGAAACTCCAGCTCTACAGAAGAAGAACCAGAAGTTTTTCACATTCGTCACCTTGTTCATCACAAGAGAAGAATTGTAGTGGAAGTCGATAAAGAACCACTAGATGTGCTTCCCGGCAGATGGATTAATCATGGAAATGAAAGGCTAAATGTGGTAATGATGACCTCAGAAAACTTGCTCAACAATCGTAGAGCTATGAAGCTGGACACTTCAACTGTGATTTATGAGCCTGAAGCTAAGAATTATGCAATAAGATGGTTTTACTCTCATATGCTATGGGTAAAGTCATCCCTCACCAAAGACAACAGCTATCTCACATGGGTCTTCTCTCACCTTCCCAACGTAGAGCTGGTGGCACAGAACTTCCCGAGAGTAAAGAAGTTTACAACTCAAATGATAAAGGACCAGTCTAACTACAAAGTTGACCAACATGCTGGCAACCACTAGATTCCCTATGATAGTAAAGTGGGTTCTGATGGCAAAAGAATGATGGCCAAGCATATGATCATAGAGTTCCTTCACTCTACCACTGATGATGATTAAACTCAGGTTGAAAAGCCTCGCTCTACCCAAGCACAGTTGCCTGATATTCATTTATCCTCCAACAGTGAGTGGCACTCAATAATTTATCAGATTCTCACAGCTTTCCAAAATCTATCTAAAAATGAAAATAGTGGAGTCCTGTGACGCCCCCAAATTTGGATATCTTCCAACCAGACACACGGTGCTACAGTTCACACATACATTCAATTAAAATGCCTCAAAAGAATGAATATGTATTATATATATTCCAAAATAATATTACCATTCCCAAGTTCTTTATAACCATTACATGTGTTCTTGTCATAATATCAAATATAACAACATTCAACCTATACTATTACAAAGGCAACCTATTGGTTAGCCTTAGCCTTCCCTTTATCCTTTTCGGATCCTTCAGTCCATTCGGTCTTAGCTGCATTCATATGGTTCAAGTAAGAGTGAGCATAACTAGCTCAGCAAGTATGACAATTTTGTTTAAACAATATACTTGAATCATATAAATCGTATATCTTCAATAATTAAAACAATAGTTATGAAGTACTATCGATAATTTAAAATAGCACTTCTCTTTTTTTTAAAACGTTTCACAATGAATATCATTCAGTAAAACATCAATTTTGGTCCAATACCTTGAGCATTTCATTCTTTCTTTGAAAAGGACAACCCGACATAAAGTCCATAAGTCCGATATATCTTACGAGCATGTCTAGGTGATCAGCCTATAGTACTCTATGTTATACAACACTACTTTCTTTAAACATATTTATATTTAAGGTTTGGCAACCTCACGTGCCTGTCGTTTGGCGACAAAACATTTATTTATCATACTCAGTCTTTCTTTGAAATCAATACCAAAATAGTTTGGCAAAAGATAGCAACATTAACAATGGTTTGATAGATTAACTGGAAATCCACAAAATACCTTAAGTCTAGCCAAAGGAATTGGCTTCGACTTCATTATACATCAAGTCATGCATAAAATACATGAATTACAACGCTTATCCAAAAGAATATAGATAAGGGTCAGAATACTTGCCTTCAGCGTCTTCTATATTTAATATAATTTCCTTTTGAGTCTTTAAGGATTCTACAATACATGATCACATAACATACCACATTAGGTCATAAACAATCATGTATGGTCACTACTGTATCTTACCCTTCTTCTCAATCTAATCATGTTTTAGATTGTTTATGATTCGTTACGGTTTATCATCTTACATTGTATTTACATTTACGTAATCGTTCGTCAACTTTTAGTTCTAATCTTAAGGTTATAATCATCCTTAAGGATGTCATTTTAAGTCAACTAAGTATACAATTCATAGTTAACTAGCTTCCCTTTGCTTTACATACATGTGCATTCTTTTCTGGGTCTTTCCTAGTGATGGCGTTGCGGCGCCAGCTTCTTATATAGAGCTCACACTGCGGCGCGACTCTTCAGTAAGTATGCCATGGTCTTGGCGCTGTGGCGCCACTCCCTTGCTATGGGCCACGTTGCGGCGCCACTCTATAGTATCTATGTTACGGACTCGGCGCTGCGGCGCGAGTCTCCTTGATAACTGCCGCGCTACGGTGCCACTTTGCAGTGGATAATGGTCATGTCTGGTGCTGCGGCGCCAAGGACAATGCTTTGGGCAGCGCTGCAGCGCCAGCCCTAAGCCTCAGAAAATTTTGTCAGAAAATTTCTTGTGTGAATTTTCCCAGCTCATAACTTAATCGTTATAAGTCCGAATTGGCTCGTTTAAAACCCATTAGCTCATAAATTACATGTTCTACGATTTCATTAGAAAATAATTCACTTTCGAATCTTTTAACTCAGAATTCACCTATTAGTTCATTATTACAAAAAAGTTAAACGTTCGGGAACGTTCAAAGTTCGTTTCTTCGTTCTAAGTTAGAATTTGGTCATTTTTGAGTCCGCAACTCTAGAATGCAAATTGAGACTAATCTCCATCGAAAACCATTATTTCCAAGTTAAATGCTAACTTTTGACTTTCATTCTGAGAATTTAACGATTTCGACGATTATCGTCTAATCTCGTAAATTTCGCCATAACTTCGTTACTTGAGAGTTTTACATCGTTCAAAATGGATTCATTCCATCATTCTAACATCCTAACCAAATATATTTCATCAAATCATATATATGACAAATTCTTATAAGTTCTTTATTAGTTCATTACTTAATTAAGTATGAATTACTTGAACATGGCTTATTAAGGTTTAAGTCCGTTGATTAGCCATCTTATCACTTCTTATCATACATACTCCATAAATCCACACTTCTCTATCAAACTACTATTGAAGAGATGGAAGATTAATGGTCTAGGATTCTTACCCTTGAAGTGCATTGGTTCTTCTTCTTTCTTCTTGATAAAACAAGATTAGCTCTTACTTTTCTCTCTCAAATATAATTTAAGATGTTGGTGAAATGAACAAGGCAAGAAATGAAAATCCAAGCTCTCTATTTATAGAGTTTCCTAGGTGAGGGTAGTTTAGTCCTTTAGGCCATCCACCTCCTTAATCACCTCCTTACTATTCATTACTTGCTCCCCACAACTCTTATCTCTTGCTTGCTCTCCACCCTTGGTCAACTATGACTCACCTATGGGGCCCATATGGGTTGCCCCATAGGTTTTCTTACCCGTTGACCCGTCGGTTCAGCCCACGAATCCGGTTCTTAGTTTTGGCTTTAGGTTTAATTACCTTGGGCCTAAAGTTGGGCTTGCATTACATTTCATTTGGCCTTAACATAATACCAATTGGGCTTGCACAATTCCTACACAAATCCTACAAGTCCAATGCAATAGGATTTAAGTGTTTAACGTAAAGTCCTCGTATCTCTTACGTATACTAGTTTGTATAATCTTTTGTCATACATGTTATATTATCATTCGTATATACTCATATAATACATCGTATCATACTCGTATTCATTGCTTTGTATAATACTTGCTATTATACGATCGTCCTTTATACAAATCCTTACGTTCCTTAACATTCTAAAATTTAGTACGCAGGCAAAAAACTACGTTTGTCATAACTGAACTATTATTACATATTCCATCCTCCCTTATTATTATATCGTTACGTATTTCTCGAAAGTTCAAAAATAATTTCTGAGTAGAAATCAGTGAATAGTATTTTTCAGAAAATTTCTCGGAAGGCTTTTATTTTTGTTATAGAAATTCAAACACTATAATTCCTTCACGTAGCCAGAATACTACGATATTCCGACACAATTAGGTTATAGAACGACCTTCATCTTACTAACACATAATAATAACATATAAGATAATTTTATTCATTATTTAATCAAATAAAATTATTTTACAATAAATTCGAATTTCTCGATCGTTACATTCTTCCCCCCTTATAAGGATTCTGTCCCCAGAATCTCGTCTTACATTAAACAAATAGCTGAAGGTAATTCTTCTTCATTTTTTCTTCAAGTTCCCACGTTGCTTCTTCGGCATCGTGGTTCTTCCATAACACCTTTACCGAAGGTATAACTTTGTTCCTCAGAACTTGTTCTTTTCTATTAATGATTTGAATAGGCACTTCTTCGTACGTCAAGTCCATCTCAATATGAATAGGCTTATATTCTATCACATGCTTATAATCTGGCTTATAAGGACGTAACACAAATACATGGAATACATTATGTATTCTTTCTAAGTCTAGAGGTAATGCTACCACGTAAGCTACCTCTCCTACCGTTTTTAATATTTCAAAATGTCCTATAAACCATGGACTTAACTTTCCCTTCTTTTCAAAGCGTATCTTTCTTTTCCAGGGAGATACCTTCAGAAATATGTACGAGCCTACTTCAAACTCTCTGTTCACTCGATACGAATCTGCATACTTCTTTTGTCTGTCTTATCCTACCACTATACGCATTCATATCAGCTTGACTATATTAGCTGTCTGCTACACCAAATCAGGTCCTTCGGCATTCTCCCACTTCATCCCAACACAATGGTGTTCTGCACTTCCGTCCGTATAGAGCTTCGTAAGGCGGCATACCTATGCTCGCATGATAACTATTGTTATACGCAAACTCTACTAGCGGTAGATGATCATCCAAACTACCCTTGACATCCATGACGTAAGATCTCAACATATCTTCTAACGTTTCAATTGTTCTCTCGCTCTGCCCATCAGTTTATGGATGATAAGCCGTACTTAACTTTAACTGAGTCCCCATATGTTCTTGCAGACTCCTCCAAAAGTTCGATGTGAATCGTGGATCACGATCTGACACTATAGAAACTAGTACTCCATGTCTGGAAATGATTTCCTTAACATAAAGTTTAGCTAACTGATCTAAGTTATACTTAACCCTTATTGGCAAAAAGTGAGTCGGCTTCGTCAACCGGTCCACTATTACTTAAATCGCGTCGTACCCCTTCTGAGTAATTGAAAGTCCCACCACAAAGTCCATCGTGATATGCTCCCACTTCCACTTCGAAATCTCCAATGACTGTAACAAGCCGCTTGGACTTTGATGTTCGGCCTTAATCTTTTGACATGTTAAGCACCTACTTACGTATTCTGCAATCTCCCTCTTCATGTTCGGTCACCAAAAACTCTGTCGAAGGTCTTAATTCATATTATTACTACCAGGATGAATCGAGTACCTTGAACTATGAGCTTCTTGTAACACTTGCTCTATTAATTCTATCTCATTCGGAACCTAAATTCTTCCTTCAAATCTTAATAATCCCTCATTATCAAGACTGTACTTTAAATCTTTTTCATTGGTTAACCGCTTTTGCATCTGGTCACACTCCTCATTTCTGAGTTGTACCTCCTTGACTCTCTCTACAATGGTAGATTGAATCTCCACACTGTAAACAGTATCTGTCCTGATTCACTCGGTAATTTCACCTCCAACTCCATCCTAGCCATCTCTGTTATTAACTCAGTTTGAGTTGTTAACATAGACAACTTCTCCCGACCCTTCCTACTCAAGGCGTCGACCACTATGTTGGCTTTTTCGGGGTGATACAGGATTTCACAGTCATAATCTTTTATCAATTCTAGCCATCTCCTTTGTCTCATATTCAAATTCTTTTATGTGAAGATATATTTTAGACTCTCATGGTCCGTGTATATCTCACATTTCTCTCCATACAAGTAATGCTTCCATTTCTTCAAGGCAAACACTACGCGGCCAATTCTAGATCATGAGTAGGGTAAAATTTCTTATAATCCTTCAACTGCCGTGATGCATACGCAATGACCTTGCCATGTTGCATGAGCACACAACCAAGTCCTCTATGCGAAGCATCGCTATAAACTACAAAATTTTCTGTATCATCAGGTAAAGATAATATAGGTGCTTTACTCAACCTTTTCTTCAGTTCTTGAAAATTGTCTTCACACTTCTCTGTCCATACGTACTTCACCGTCTTCCTCGTCAAGTTAGTTAACGGAGTAGCTATCTTTGAAAAATCTTGAATAAATCTCAGATAGTATCCCGCTAACCCTAGGAAACTCCGCACCTCAGCCAACATTTTTAGTTGTTCTCAACTCATCACTGCTTCCACCTTCGTTGGATCCCCTGAAATTCCTTCTCGGTCGATAACATGACCCAAAAACTGTACCCTTTCTAGCCAAAATTCACACTTAATGAATTTCGCATACAACTTCTCCTACCTTAGTGTCTCCAACACTACCCTTAGGTGTTCAGTGTGATCTTCTGGCGTCTTAGAATAGACTAGAATATCATCGATAAACATTACGACGAACATGTCTAAATACTGTTTGAACACTCTATTCATCGTATCCATAACTGCAGCTGGTGCATTTGTCAACCCAAACGACATCACCAAGAACTCGTAAGGACCATAACGAGTCCTGAATGCCATCTTAGGTACATCCTCCTTCTTAACCTTCAACTGATGATATCCCGTTCGTAAATCTATCTTAGAAAAATACTTTGCCCCTTTCAACTGATCAAAGAGATCATCGATCTTGGGCAATGGGTATTTATTCTTTATCGTTAACTTGTTCAACTCTCGGTAGTCGATACAAAGTCTTAACGATCCGTCCTTCTTCTTCACAAATAGTACCGGTGCTCCCCACGGCGAAACACTCGGTTGAATGTACTTCCTATCCAACAGTTCTTGCAACTGCACCATCAACTCCTTCATCTCCACTGGCGCCATACGATATGGTGTCTTGGAAATTGGTTTCGCTGCTGGCACAATGTCTATTACGAATTGGATCTCCCTATCCGGTGGAAGACTCAGCAATTCACTTTGAAATACATCCATAAATTCTTTGACTATAGGTATTTGTTACATCGTTGCTCCCACTCTTTGGGTATCAACAACATGACACAAATAACCTACACATCCCTTCCTCGATAATTTCCTCGTTTGTGTCATAGTAAGACAACACGAATGTTTCGGCTATTTATTACCGTAAAACACTACATTTGGTTGTCTCGACGTTCTAATGTTTACACATTTCTTTTGGCAATCTATTATTGCACCATGGTTGAACAACCATTCCATCCCGAGAATTACATCGAATTCTCCCAACTTTATCAGTAACAGATCTATCGATAATTTACAACCTCGTATATCTACGCAACAACTCCTATGAATATTTTCAACGGGAATTATTATTTCTTTGTTTGCAACCTTGATATTCAAAGGTGCAGGCAATCTTTCAGGAAATAATCCTAAGCGTCTAGCAAAATCACATGCTATAAAAGAACAAGTAGCACCCGAATCAAATAACACATAAGCATTTATATTGTTTATCGGGATAATACCTGTAACTACATCCCCTGATGCAACTGCATTTTGGACCGTCATGTTAAAGGTTTGGGCCATCGGCCTACCTGTCGGTGCTGGACCACCAATAGCTAACTTACAGCTATTAACGCCCTTATTCCCGTCTGTCCCCTTCTTCGGGCAATTTTTCGCTATGTGATCAGTTGATCCACACATGAAACATCCATGATTTTTCTTTGGACTTGGACAGTTAGGTGAAATGTGCCCCTCCTGTCCACAGTTATAACACACCGCCTTTCTCTTGAGACAGACTCCTAAGTGTGTCTTCTCACAGTTCTTGCACGCCTCCATCCTCTTCTTAGGATCTCCAGGCTTCACTCCAGTATTCCTAGAGTTAAATCCCTTCCTCTTCTGCCTTTTGCCACTACCACTGGCTCCTTCCATCTTCACTCCCCCATCCATCTTATTCTTGTTCTTCTTCTCCTTGTGGTATTGGCTTAGAGCCTCATTACCACCCTCAGTAATTATTTCCTTCTCTAGTATGGTCCCATAAGAGTTACTTTGAAACACATAAATTCGGCTATAGAGCTAGGGTTTCAAGCCCTTCTCAAACCTCCTAGCCTTTTTCACTTCTGTGTCCACCTGATGTGGAGCAAACCTCGCCAGTTCATTGAACTTGGCAGCGTATTGGGGAACCGTCATCTCCCCTTATTTCAGTTCTAGGAACCGCATTTCCATCCTTCCCTGCATACTTGTGGGAAATTAGTTCTCAAAAAATATCTCCTTGAATCACGTCCACGTAATGTTTTCTATCCCAGCCCTAGCCTGGTTTGCCTCCCACCAGAAATTAGCTTCTCCCTTCATCATATAGGTAGCAAAAGCAACCTTTTGCCCCTCAAAAACATTTGCACTAACAAATGCCTTGTCTATTTCTTTTACCCAAGTCTGGGCTTCTATGGGGTCCGTAGTTCCTTTGAACTCCGGTGGACCGACACTTTTAAAAATCTTAAAAGTAGTAGCTAAGCGATCGTTAACAAGTTAACGAACTCTTGCATTGGATTAACCGAACCTCCTTCCGGTTGATTCACATTAGCATCTTGATTTTGTTGTCTTCTTCTTGGTGGCATTTTGCTGTTAAGATAAATAACACATCATTATTACTTCCTCCTTGTTAGTTAGTTATTATTCATTATTAAATAATAACTTTAACTCATTGCACAATATGTTCCATAAAAAGGCTTATATTGATTTACTTCTTGTAGTATAATACTACATCATTCGTTCATTACACAGCCTTAGCTGATTACATTACTATCCCACAATTGCTTTCCAAAAATCAGGATTTACAAAAGACTACCCTTTGATATACAAAAGAGGGTTTTACGTCACTACTAAATACATCATATGTACATCTTTAACTCTACTCTAGTTACTAACTAGTCTGCATCTGCCTTATGGCATTCTCAAAATCTGTGTTGGCAAGACCAGCAATAATATCTCGGTTGATAGTATGCCAAGTATGTTGTGCCTCTATTGGATACCCAGCTACTTGTTGCTGAAAATTCGCATGAGAACTCCTATGTATATAGGACATCCTCTTAATCTTTTGCTTCTTGACCTTTAGCTCCTGCCTGAGCTCAAAGGTCTCCTGTTTCAGCTCATGGACATTGTCCTTCGCCAAAACATGCTCATCATGCTCCTCTTCCCACATTGATTCCATGCTCTTTTTATCTTCCAGGATTTCCTGGACCTCCTCTTTCAGTTCCCTAACCTCCTTTCCCAGCTGGATATTTCTATCCAATAATGCCATGAACAATGCCTTCAATGACTCCCCCAAAGTCATCTCTTCTGCATGTGCTATGGTGTTGAATGACACCGCCTCCACCTCCTCCTCCGACATGCCATCAAACATGGACATAAGGTCTAAGTCTTTCGAGTCTCCAGACTCGATAACAACCACCTCTGGCTCTTCTACTATAGGGTTCGGTAAGATCTCTATTTGGTTCACCGATTCCTCACTTACAACATGTATATCCCTATACATCTCATTATTTCTTGACATCTACAACAAAACAATTTAGTTTGATTAGTACACGTCAGTAGAATAATAAAAACACATATCACATTTAATGCATTTTTAGGGTTAACTTCATCTTTTACTTCTTTAACTTTTCTTAAGGTTATGACTTAAGGTTCTTCCCCCCCCTTAAGTTTTATAACCTATGACTTTGATACCAACCTGTGACGCCCCTAAATCTGGGTATCTTCCAACTCGACATATGGTGCTACACGGTGCTACAATTCACATACATTTAATTGAAATGCCTCAAAAGAATGAATATGTCTTATATATATTCCAAAATAATATTACCATTCCCAAGTTCTTTATAACCATTACATGTGTTCTTGTCATAATATCAAATATAACAACATTCAACCTATACTATTACAAAGGTAACCTATTGGTTAGCCTTAGCCTTCCCTTTATCCTTTTCAGATCCTTCAGTCCGTTCGGTCTTAGCTGCATTCATATGGTTCAAGCAAAAGTGAGCATGTAAGACCCCGAATTTTATGAAATAAAAGTATTCAATTTTTCTATTCAGTAAATGGTTAAATTGATAAATGTTAAAGTTAAGGGTGATATATAAATTTTTTTCAAAATACACAAGTGGTTATAAAATAATCATTGTTGTCGGGGAATATTCGTTTGGTCGTGGAATATTCTTTCTGTCGGGGAATATTCGTACGACGGCGCAGCTATTTGTGGGCCCCATAACAGAATAACTGTCGGATGAAGAAAACGACAAATTTGAGTTTTTACAAATAACGGCGTAGTTGTTACCGTTAACACTGTTGGAATACCCGGTGGTTAAAATACAGTAATACGCGTTATTACACAGTAGCACACGGTATTGCATAGTATTTTTGAAATTATTGATTCTTACGTAAGAAGGCACTACTCAATAATTGTTACAGTAATTACTGTTCAATATTTTATTTTATTGATTCAATAATTGTTGCGTTGATATTTTATATTATTGTTGTTTCAATAATTGTTGCTGCACAGTATTTCCCATTATCAGATCAATAATTCATATTATTTGAATAATATTATTAGATAACATTATTGACAATGACTAGAAAGTTCTGTCTAAGGAGAGGTTTGGTCACCTAATTGCGCGCCAGTAAGGAGAAATTCTTATTGGAAAGCCCCCTCTTTCCTGGGAACGGCCTGGTTGTCATAAATGTGATTCTATTATATTATTTCTGAATAATTAATTATTGATTCATATGATAAGAAAATATTTATTTTATGTGGATATAAATGAGGGATATATTTTTGTGGTTAAAAAATGAAGGAGTTAATGTTGAGATTTTTATCCGTATTTTTGTCGGAATGGAGGTATTAAAAATCAGGGTTTTTGAGATATTTTGCGGGGGTTATAATTTTTAATCCGACCGTTGGATCGTGGTAATTTTTGGATATGTTATACATATATAAGTTGAGTATATGCCCACAAATTTTGAACCGTTAAAAATGAACGTATGATTTATTATGAATTTTACGAGATGACTGGTTCAGAAATTGTTGAATTTTCGGAGTTTATCATTTTGGTGGAAAATTCTAGAATTTGTGGGCCCCACTTGTGGTTGGTGAAGAAATGTGCTGAATTATATTTCAAATGTGGTGGGTGGGAATAGTAGCAGGTAAAGCCATCAGGTTGCAGGTCAAACCTACCAAAATTTTCCTATAAATAGAGGGCTAAGTTAGAATTGAAAATCACACCAGAAACATAAGCTTTCTCTCTTTCTCTCTCTATATTATGAAGCATATTTTGTGAGTTTTTAGATACTTGGTGAGTTGCTATTCATCAGTGCAAGTTTTCTTCAGCATCATATCCGATATCCAGTCAGAAGTACTGCTCTTTTGAGGTAAGGGATAGTAAGGGATAGTAAGGGATATTAAGGGATTTTAAGGGTTGTTATGATTTTCAGTTTCGTAATTTTTCTGATCTTCAAAAATTCTGAAAAAATTTGAAATGATATTTTGATGAATTTTCTTGATTGTGTCCAAAAATAGTGATTTTTGGATGTATAGATTGAGAGTTATGAATGTTCTGAGAAAATGAATTAAATATGTTATGTGAAGTAAGAAAATTGGAAAATAGGATTTTATGGCTTGAGAATCCTATATGAGGTATATGCAGATTTTTGATGAGGGTTTTGGTTATTGATGATGAAATTGTAAGAGTTGGCATTTTATGATGATTAAATGCATTAATTAGTAAAGTGTAAACAATTAAAATAAATTGTTTATAAATTTAAGTAATGTTATTCTTTCAATATCATTATACCAAAATATTGATATGGATTTTATTGTGGAATTTCTATCTTTTGTGTCGGAGTTACTATTCACGATTTACTATTCATGAGTTACGAATATTACTCTTGAGATTAAAACTATATGTTGATCATATTATTTTTATCATCATATATAACATTTTTATAACCCTGATGTTGAAATTCTCTTTCACTGGAGTGTAAAGATGGGTAGATTATTGGTATGATCATGACTAGGGTTCTCTTTGGCCTGTAGTGCAAAGTTGAATTGTGACTGGTATGATCATGACCATTGAATTTATAATTGAATATCTCAAGCTTAAGTGCAAAGGTGAATTGATCAGCATGGTTATAATTATTGTTTATATAAATTCTGAAATGATTATATATTTCTTTGAGATATGAATATATTTGGCCTGTAGTGCAAATATGAATTGTTGATGAATATCTTTGGCATGTAGTGCAAAGATGGCCTGTTGATGAATATCTTTGGCCTGTAGTGCAAAGATGAACTGTTGTTGAATATCTTTGGCCCGTAGTGCAAAGATAGTTTGTTGATGAATATCTTTGGCCCGTAGTGCAAAGATGGATTTGTTAGTATGATTATAAACAGGAACTGTGATTTGGTATAACCATGATCTTTGATGTTTCAGGTAAAGACAGGTGATGAAAATATTCTTCGTCCTGGGTGCGAAGAAAAATTTATAGTCACAATTATGATTATGAGTTATTCATATGATTGTGGAAAGGAACTGTTGAGTGATGTTACATGGATAAAATATTGTTGGTGGATTTTTAACATGGAGAAGATAATAGACTTTATAGTCTATTTGACTCTTCTAATGGATTGCTCGTTCCGCTGCAACTATGGTTGAAATTTTTATCATTTACCATATGTTCTAAATCTCTGATTTATTGTTGATGAAGGCTATTGATAATTGAATTATCTTTAGTCATGATATTCTTTACTGAGCTAGTTGTGCTCACCCTTTTGCTTTACAATTCCTTTCAGGTAATAAGAGTGTAGCTGGGTCGAGCGGGGGTAACAAGGGAATAGAAGGTGGTCATCATTTAGTAGTTATATTTGGTGAAGAAAATAGGGTGAGGCGAACCCAACGTTGGAAGGGTGTTTTGTCACTATCATACAAGATGTCTAATGACATACAACCTCGTGTCATCATAAGACAGGGTTGTGCTCATCCACTTGCTGAGTATATCTATGGGCACTACCTATATAATCTTGGTGTTTGTTTGAAGTATAATTCTCAATTAGAGACAGTGGAGATAATGATAAGTCAAGAGAAGACTCACCATTGGGAAGAATATGATAGTAATCTTCTCGTTTTTCTTTGGAGTCTATTGGGTCAACCAAGGATAATTCTGTGGCCATATGATATCTATCATAACCTATTTTGGGGGCGTTACAGAGCATAACTAGCTCAGCAAGTATGACAATTTTGTTTAGACAAGAGACTTGAATCATATAAATCGTATATCTTCAATAACTGAAATAATAGTTATGAAGTACTATCGATAATTCAAAATAGCACTTCTCTTTTCTATAAAATGTTTCACAATGAATATCATTCAGTAAAACATCAATTTCGGTCCAAGACCTTGAGCATTTCATTCTTTCTTTGAAAAGGACAACCCGGCACCAAGTCCGTAAGTCCGATATATCTTACGAGCACGTCTAAGTGCTCAGCCTATAGTACTCTATGTTGTACAACACTACTTTCTTTAAGCGTATTTACGTTTAAGGTTTGGCAACCTCACGTGCCTATCGTTTGATGACAAAACATTTGTTTATCATACTCAGTCTTTCTTTGAAATCAATACCAAAATAGTTTCGCAAAAGATAGCAACATTGACAATGGTTTGATAGATTAACTGGAAATCCACAAAACACCTTAAGTCTAGCCGAAGGAATTGGCTTCGACTTCATTATACATCAAGTCATGCATAAAATATATGAATTAAACGATTGTCCAAAATAATATAGTCAAGGGTCAGAATACTTGCCTTCAGCGTCTTATATATTTAATACAATTTCCTTTTGAGTCTTTAAGGATTCTACAATACATGATCACATAACATACCACATTAGGTCATAAACAATCATGTATGGTCACTACTGTATCTTACCCTCCTTCTCAATCTAATCATGTTTTAGATTGTTTATGATTCGTTACGATTTATCATTTTATATTGTATTTACATTTACGTAATCGTTCGTCAACTTTTAGTTGTAATCTTAAGGTTATAACCATCCTTAAGGATGTCATTTCAAGTCAACTAAGTATACAATTCATAGTTAACTAGCTTCCCTTTGCTTTACATACATGAGCATTCTTTTCTGGGTCTTTCCTAATGATGGCGCTGCAGCGCCAGCTTCCTATATAGAGCTCGCGCTCGACTCTTCAGTAGGTATGCTCTGGTCTTGGCACTGCGGCGCCACTCTATAGTATCTATGTTCCGTACTCGGCGCTACGGCGCGAGTCTACTTTCTAACTATCGCGCTGCGGTGCCACTTTGCAATGGGTAATGGTCATGTCTGGCACTGCGGCACAAAGGACAATGCTTTGGGCGGCGCTGCGACGCCAGTCCTGAGCCTCAGAAAATTTTGCAGAAAATTTCTTGTGTGAATTTCCCCAGCTCATAACTTAATCGTTATAAGTCTGAATTAGCTCGTTTAAAACCCATTAGCTCACAAATTACATATTCTATGATTTCATTAGAAAATAATTCACTTTCGAATCTTTTAACTCAGAATTCACCGATTAGTTCATTATTACGAAAACATTAAACGTTCGGGAACGTTCAAAGCTCGTTTCTTCGTTCTAAGTCAGAATTTGGTCATTTTCAAGTCCGTAACTCTAGAATGCTAATTGAGACTAATCTCCATTGAAAACCACTGTTTCCAAGTTAAATACTAACTTTTGACTTTCATTCCGAGAGTTTAACGATTTCAACGATTATCGTTTAATCTAGCAAATTTTGCCATAACTTCGTTACTTGAGATTTTTACATCGTTCAAAATGGATTCATTCCATCAGTCTAACATCCTAACCAAACATATTTCATCAAATCATATATATGACAAATTCTTACAAGTTCTTTATTAGTTCATTACTTAATTAAGTATGAATTACTTGAACATGGCTTATTAAGGTTTAAGTCCATTGATTAGCCATCTTATCACTTCTTATCATACATGCTCCACAAATCCACACTTCTCTATCAAACTACTATTGAAGAGATGGAAGATTAATGGTCTAGGATTCTTACCCTTGAAGTTTAACTTGGTTCTTCTTCTTTCATCTTGATAAAATAAGATTAGCTCTTACTTTTCTCTCTCAAATATAATCTAAGATGTTGGTGAAATGAACAAGGCAAGAAATGAAAATCCAAGCTCTCTATTTATAGAATTTCCTAGGTGAGGGTAGTTTAGTCCTTTAGGCCATCCACCTCCTTACTATTCATTACTTTCTCCCCCACAACTCTTATCACTTGCTTGCTCTCCACCTTTGGTCAACTATGACTCACCTATGGGGCCTACATGGGTTACCCCATGGGTTTTCTTACCCGTTGACCCGTCGGTTCGACCCATGGATCCGGTTCTTAGTTTGGGCTTTAGGTTTAATTACCTTGGGCCTAAAGTTGGGCTTGCATTACATTTCATTGGGCCTTAACATAATACCAATTGGGCTTGCACAATTCCTACACAAATACTACAAGTCCAATGCAATAGGATTTAAGCGTTTAATGTAAAATCCTCGTATCCCTTATGTATACTAGTTCGTATAATCTTTCGTCATACACGTTATACTATCATTCGTATATACTCGTATAATACATCATATCATACTCGTATTCATTGCTTAGTATAATACTTGCAATTATACGATCGTCCTTTATACAAATCCTTACGTTATCATAACTGAAATATTATTACATATTCCATCCTCCCTTATTATTATCTCGTTACATATTTCTCGAAAGTTCAAAAATAATTCCTGAGCAGAAATAAGTGAATAGTGTTTTTCAAAAAATTTCTCAGAAAGCTTTTATTTTTGTCTTAGAAATTCAAACACTATAATTCCTTCACGTAGCCAGAATACTACGATATTCTGACATAATTAGGTTATAGAACGACCTTCATCTTACTAACACATAATAATAACATAAAAGATAATTTTATTCATTATTTAATCAAATAAAATTATTTTACAATAAATCTGAATTTCTCAGTCGTTACAACTCCAAACTAGTGGTCAACAAATGCCTGCCCAACCACATGACCAAACTCCTACGGAGCAGGAGTTATTGAAGAATTCTGATGAGCTGGTTAAGAAGATATCTCTCATCACTGAAAAGTCAAAGATGTTGACAGAAGTAGAAGACACTGCAGTTCAAAATAGACTTCAAGCCATTATGTCGGATATATCTCTCAAAATTAAATAGAGAGATCAAATCTATCTGAAGGCTATAAATGATCAGAAGGCAGAAGCTCTACGAGCATAGAAGGCTAATGAAGAGCAAATTTTATCCCTCTCTGACAAGATTAACAATCTAAACCAGTCTCTCTCCCTACAAATTGAACTGAGTCAACAAGAACATAAGATTGAGGTTGGTAACTCATCTTACCTGATGGAGCAACTTGTGTCCAATATGGAGCAGCTTTCATAAGTGATTAATGACAAAAAGGGAGAGAAAAAGAGGCATAGGAAGAAGCACTCAAGGAGGAGCAAGGAGAAAAGAAGCAAAGAAGACAATAAGGCCAAGAAGAAGGCAAAGAAGAAGAAAGCAGTAGTAGAAGCAAAATCACCATCTGAGGGGGAGCCAAAGGATGATGATCCTATGAATACAGAGTTTAAAGGGGAGTCTGACAAAGAAGAAGAGCTTGAATCTGAGGGGGAGCAAGGAAAAGAAATGGAGTCACCATCCCAGGGGGAGCAGGAGCAAAAAGATCAAACAGATAGGTAGCTGATCAACAGACATCCTGGAAACATATAAGGAGCCAAAAAGGTACATCTCTAACTGGTTATGTATGTTCTGGATCTAGGATGTAAAGTGTCATAGTTTATGTAATTCCATATTATTATCATTAACATTCATGATTATCTATTTTAGAAATACAGCTGCTCACTATATATAAGATTCATTCATCTCATGCATATGCTATAATTGTTTTTGTCATAATCAAATAGGGGGATACTATCAGGAATAAGCATGTGAATGTTATTCCTATTTATATATGATTTGATTATAATATATATATGAATGAATATGCAAGTATGCTTGCATTAAGAAAAGTTATAAAGTCCTTTGATAGATAATAGGAAACATATGTACAAGGACTTAGAATGAATTAATCAAATATGTTAGGTTGATCCTACATAAGCAAAATAGCTTTGTAAAGTCCTTAAAAAGAAAAGATATAAAAGGACTATAAATATAGAAAGATCAAGCTTGTTAGGTTGATCTTATAATGTAATAGATAGGCTTGTCTGATCATCGAGCACTGCACCAGAAATCATAGTCTGCAAGGAAAGTCAAGGAAAACTTGAGAGCTATCAAGGTGGAATCGTAGTCTGCAAGATAGTAGATCTCGGAGTTCGTAGACTGCCAGCAGAGAAGTCATGTTCAGAATCATAGAGACAATCTGTCTACAAGCCAACCGAACATCTGTCGAAGCCAAGTTAAGAATCATAGACTACACTCGGAGTCGTAGAGTCCACTGATCACATCAGAGGCAGAGATTGTAGTCGAGTAAGATCAGACGAAGACAACGAGCATAAAGACAGACATCGTAAAGTGTCAAGATCTGATCTCGGAGTCATAGTGTCTGCACCATCAAAGTTGAATCGTAGAGTGCAGAACTAAGACTTCAACAGAAGTGCTCACAACGCCAAGGCAGAATCGTAGAGCAAATACGATTCTCAACAAATGAGCACTCCCAGAATATCCAAAGTATGAAGCCTTTGGTCTGAGCTGCGAAGATACATTCCACCTAAAGAAAACTAGAGAGCACTTAATGAATGGAATGCAAGCTAATAGAAGATCTAAGCACTAACCCAATCAACATCCAGATTGAGTTGTGAAGTCATTCAAGATGAAGTCTTCCACAAGTTGATCAGAAGAAGACTTTAGTTAAAGTAACTGACTTAGGAAAGTCAGCAAGTGCAGTAGCCATTAAGAGAACAGAAGACAACGATCTTGGGATTAACCAGGATCGTAGTGTTTGCCAAACAAAATAGAAACTGATGAAGTGTACATAGAGATACTGGTCAGCTTATGAAGAACAAGGCTAAAGTGATTAAACATTGGGTCAGTCCATTGAGGATAAATGAATGGGAGATCGCAAGGAGAAAGCGAGCTGGGCACAAATCTGAAGTGTCTTGCTATTCAGAAAAGGCCAGAACAAGGAGTCAAGCTGTCAGTTCCTAAGATCAGTCGAAGCAAATAGAAGTGTTGAAGCACTGTACAAGAAAAGGAAGAGGTGTTCTACATTGAAGATTCGATAAACACTCTTTAGGATCGTAGTGTTGTTTCAACCTGTTAATAAGCAACATTCAACAGGACACTGCGATTAGGTTCTAGAACAGCTGCATCAGAATCATAGAGTTCGGTCAACTGAAGATTGAAGCATTGGTAACGGTTCAATCTGAAGATTGATATTCAAACAGAGCTTATTGAGAGCATCGATGCAAAAGGACAACCTCTGATCTAGAAATCAGAAGGAGGAAATAAAGTCGACTACCTGCCTGAGACATCAAAATGACATCTCTGACGGGGTAGGTGAAATAGTAGACTGCAGTGTAAGAAAGTCATAAAGGGAATGTCATGTCACATCTGCAGTCTACACCAAATAACTCGAGATCTGTGAAGCAAATCAAATAGCTTTCAATGGCTATATCCCAACGGGAAGATTGGGAAGGAGTATATATCAGCCAGAGCTTCAAAGATCAAAAGTTGATGATAGAGCTGAAGTTGCAGAATTATTGAGTTGTTGGAATTTCACCAGAACTAAACAGAACAAGTCTCAGTGACAGTGAGATTACAAATGTGGAAGTGAAGTAACTTTAAAGAAGGACTCGAATAGAATAAAGTATCACTCAATAAAGATGAAAATGCCACTGAAGATGGTAGCTAAGCTGAGAGCCGAGAAGGATAAGAAGATAGCATTCAAAAAAGTGGCAGAGCACAAAGAAGATCCAGAGATCCACTCTACGAATCACCATGAGCCAAAAGCTGAAATAGAATAAGTGCAGAACCATGTCTGCAAACCAGTCAAGAAGGGTTCAGGGAATGCTAAGTGCCAGACGAAGTCTACCAAAAGCTCAAAAACTTATCAAACCCAAATGGTGATGGTGCATTGCTGACATCGGATGAAGATGAGCAGAACATAATGAAGTTCAACTGCACCAGAAGAGATGTGGTCCAGACTCAAAGCAGAATGCACAGAGGACCACGCCAAGCTGCTAATTACATAAGATGTTCAAGCTTAAAGACATCTTAGCATCAAGGCACTAACAATAATAACAACGACAATAATAACAAGTAGCCAGGGCCTGAGGGGTCCTTATCCGAAGGAACTAAATGAAGTTCCAAGCCTGCTGGGCTTGAAGAGTTCCTAGGGAACTAGAGGAGTTCCAAGGCTACTGGCCTTGAAGGAATCTTAGTGATTCAGGGTGCTGCCCTTTCTTAGAGAAAATCCTGGTAGTTAAAAGCAGAAGAGTGTATTAGGAGCTTGAGTCTCTGAACCACTTAAAATCCCTTGTGTCATTTATTTTATGTCATTTACATTATGTACCTAACTGCTATAATTACTATGCATGTATTAACTGCTTACAACTTAACTAACTCTAAGAACAATGTATGTATGATTATGAATATATCAATGAAGGGAATCTTTTACTTATTCCGCTGAGCTTGAAAAGATTCTTATGTTTATCATTATACTAAATCATTAGCAATACAAAATAAACGAGAAAAGTATTTAAAATTAAAAGGATCTATTCAACCCCCCTTCTAGATCTATTGTGTGCCTACTGGGAACTAACAATATTGAAATTTTTTTCGAATTATGTTTGTAATTATTGATTTTGGTTTTGAATGTACATATATTGACTATTATTATCGAACAAGAAAATATTATTTTTGAAAAGTATGATTACTATTGTTATTAAATTCAAAATGTTATTTTGAAAAAGTATTTTGTAAATTATATTTGATCCACCTAAATAGTAAA
Organism: Panax notoginseng; assembly: GCA_016801055.1. Classification (NCBI taxonomy): domain Eukaryota; kingdom Viridiplantae; phylum Streptophyta; class Magnoliopsida; order Apiales; family Araliaceae; genus Panax; species Panax notoginseng. The sequence goes on from CM029022.1 coordinate 94,803,590, forward strand.
GATTGTTACTTGTTGGGCATCATCGCTCACCCCTTACAAATTTTTACAGGTCCCATCGTTGAAAGTTTAACACTTAATTAATACGCCTTGGATAACTTAAGATTAGTTTAGGACGTTATTTATTTTAAATGTTGAATTTTGATAAAACTTTTAGTTTAGGGGAGTTGCGTCTCCATTATTCGAATTTGGTATTTATTGGTATTTCATTGGAATTAAATCGAAAGATGTTTATTGTTGAGTATAATTTAATAGTATTGTTGAGTTATTTTATTTGGGTTGCGCTATTGATATTTTTGCCTTACGGGCCTTTGGGCTTGCGGCGTGTGGCACTCCGAACATATAACGGGTTCGGGGTGTTACACCTAGGAGGGCAAAAAGGTCATTTTGATAAGATAACGTTAAAAACCACAATACAGTTGCAGATAGGGTCACAAAGAGCCATTGCAGCACTTCCGAGCGCAAACTATGCAAAATAACTCAATGGACTTCTTGCGAAGACTCGAAGATGTCAGTTTGGTCATGGACCCATCTTCCCAAATTCAAAAAAGGGCAAGCCCTTTGTCATTGCGTAGCTCTCGAAAAGAGCTTTTCAGAATTGTATGGCACATATCCATAGGATTCCCAGATTGAAACTTACGGACATTTCAGCATATTGCACGTCGATCGAGGTGCACGAACTTCGAGGTGGAGGCCCACTGGGCATTTCTGGAGGTGTACCTACAAAAGTCGCGGGTCTACCTACGGAAGCCCGGGGCTATATATCAGCTCCCATCAGCTTATAAATAAAGATTTGGAGAGAGAAAAGGGCCCAGGAGACAGAAATCTGACCCTTATAATGTCAAACATCTCAAATCTTACTTCTAAACCCTGTAAATCTCACATGTGAACCCTAATATACATATATAATACAACATATCAAGAGTTTTAACCGGTAAAAATCTAGTTTAAAGGCGTCAAAAGCCGTTCGATAGCTCATGTCGTGCAAGGTTGTAAGATCTCTTCAGATCTGTGTCTTTTTCTTACTTTAATATATATATATATATATATATATATATATATATATATATATATATATATATATATATATATATATGCTTAGTTATGTTTGGATAGGAGTTTTAACTGTTCACTTTGTATAAATAGTCAATTTTGAGGTGTATTGACTAGATCTATACTAGATCTAGCTTTTAACTGGTTCAAAAGTTGTAAAACTTGAACCGTTGAGCTAGAATGGCTAGGATCTAGATAGATCTAGTTTACTTCTAGTTTTTGTAAATAATAGCAATCACGTGACCCTAGATCTGTATCTAGAGGAAACGGGAAGTTTATTTGCTCACGTACAAGGATTTGATTAATAAATCCTTTGTTTAGCGAAGTTTTCAGTTATATGTATATATTATGTTTAAATATACGTTTGTTGCGATATCTATGTCACGCAAGCTTTTAAATAATGTTATGTGAGCCTAGGAACTAACCAATTAAAGATTCAATCAATGAATCTAAAACTCAATTCCCGTGATGGACTTGTTTAAGTTGTACAGCCAGCTTACAACCCATTGTATTTGTAATCGTGGGACCTTAAAATGGGGATACGGATTTAAAGCCTTGATATAGTGAAATCATGGTTTGTAGTGCTCGGGCATACTTCGATAACTTTATATATATATATATATATATATATATATATATATATATATATATATATATATATATATATATATATATATTATCAAAGATGCTTCGCATCTTAAATAAAATCAAATCAAGCAGAATATGGAATAAAAAGAAGTATCAAATGCCTTAATTCCTATGCGAGCAAAAGGGTTTGAAAACAGTTGTTCAAAACTTCACTTTCATATGCCTGTTAAAACTGAACTTTTCAATAAATCAAACCCCTTCGTATATAGGTACAAAGAGGCATAACACTACTTTCAAAGCACTCGAGCATATTTATCTACATCACACATACACACACACACACATACACTTCACATGCTTAGGGAATGAAAAGGAAGTCGGGGGTGCCTAATGTTGGTCGATCTCGCTATTGCTAAATCGCGCGCAAGCATACGCGGTCCACAAGTAATATATGAAAGTAAAGTGTCGAACCCACGAGGACAAAGTCTTAAGAGAATACAAATACTAAGGTAAAGTCATTACTTATCTTATCTAAACAAGTAAACACGATGGTTGGTTAAGCTATATGATTAAAACTATACGAATAAGAGAAGTAGTTTGTGCAAGGAAGTCAAGATAGGATTACAATTCCCCTAATGCATCGCCTAATCTCCTAACTCTCCAAATTACAAACGAATCAAGGAATGGTCAACCGAGAACAAAAAATACGCACAAGCTTCTGTCGAAGGTTAAATGCACATCCCTAGCCAGATAAATCACAATATGTCTATTGGTGAAAATAGCTAGGCCAATGTCGTTAAGCTAAGTCTCAAGGCCGCACAAGATAAATAGAGATATGTCTATCCTATTAGCAGTTTATGCACACATTCCATTTGTTAGATTTGTAATATTCATGAACGCAATCAAATTGCACAAATAAGCGAAAACGTGTAAAAATCAGAGTTTAAAATTTTACAAACCATATACCCGGATCATCCTTTATGCATAATTATTAATTAAACGAAAAATAAAGGACGAGAATCATACCCTTGAAAATTCGAGCTTCCTCAGGTACAAGTTCACCTCCAAGTCCTTTTCGTGTTCAACTTGAATCCACCGGGTTGGGTTCTTTCCTTTGATCAACGTTAGCCACCCAAGTGTTTGGCCTCTAGAGGTGATCCACCAGGAAAGAATAAAGATTCAAGAAGATGGGTGTTTGGCAAAACCCTAGTTTTTCTATCTCTCATAGAAAAGGAGCGTACTCTCCAACAATTGGAATTACGTCTGTTGTCAAAAAGTCAATAACAACTCTACACCTAAAATAAGACTCCTCTTATTTATAGATGTATGCAACCCTCCTTAACAATTAAGGAATTAGGCGTTATTTTAATTAATTAAACTCTTTTAATTAATTAGGCTCCTAATGTTATTAGGAATAATTAATTAAACTTTTAATTAATTAGCCTCCTAATCTTATTAGGAATAAATGAGAGTACTTTTATTAATTAATTCTCAAACTCCTTTAGGAATTAAATAATAATAATAGTAATTCTAATAATAAGACTCCTCTTATTAATTTATATTTAATATTTCTAAAATATTAAATAATAAATATTAAGCTATTTAATTTATTCTATCACCATAGAGTAAATTAAATATGCTTAACTTATTATTACGATTATGCCATTAACTTCTTAAATAATTATTCTTTCTTTTATGGTGTGACCCTTTAAGTTCTCCATATTAAACCGGTTGTGAATAAATCAATTAGAACAATTCTAATCTTATTTAAATAAATAAATTAAATTATTAATTTATTTAAATAAATAATATTTATTCTACAATAGAGATAAGCCTCCCTAGCGATCAACGATTTTCCAGATAATATAGATTTCAACATTAATTATAAAAGAACCTTTGAGTAAATAGTTACCGTACAATTCAATCCTTCCACCATACAATGTCCCAATTAAATATAAGACATAGAATTACTGTCAAGTCTTATTTTATTTAATTATATATATTTCGATCCTTAAATGAACAACTCCAAATAATACAAATTAGAAACTCCTTTCTAATTTTATTCTGCCTTGGCCAAGGACTACTAGGTTGTCATTTATCGAATCACATAGGATATTTCTCTTCTTTTACTAGAAGCGGTAGATTCTTTATTGATCATACATTATCTCCATGTACAACTTATTATACCCAAGCATACCCTTTGATATACCCTAAGGGTCTTAAGGAATAAGTCAAAGTATAACTCATCATACACAAGATACTTTGATGATCTCAAGTCCAAGGATCACTTGTACTACTATCACTACAAGAATTCCTATTGACATGCAAGTAAAACTCCATTTGGCATTCCTTAGTGAGCTACGTTCAGTGAACTTATTCTCTAATAAGCACCTACATACTTGCTTTAGTATCTCCACACAAATGATCATGAGATCAATCATCCTAATCTAATGAGCAAGCAATGTATGTACCAATCTATCCGGATTTACTAATTCCCAATTTAGTAATACAACGATTAGGAACTATTTTAGTTTTAAGCTTTCTAAGAATTTAGATCTCATTAGAATGATCATCATCATTATTCTAAAAGTATTGCTTAAAACTATCGGTTTATCACATATTATAAAACAGCATCATGTAGATAATTAAAAGCATTTAATAAATTAATACTTTTTATTAATAAATGAATAAGATTGTTACAAAGTATATGCTTTATCATCAAACATGATTGGTTTGTGTGCATACTACTTTCAATCTCCCACTTGCACTAAAACCAATCGCCATGGTATCTCATACCTTTCTTTTCTAAGTGACGATTATCCTGCTGTTGGATAAGCTTTAGTTAATGGATATGTAATGTTGTTCTTGAGAGTCCACTATCTCTATAGTGATTTCCCATCTTTCAACGATTCATATAATCAAATGAAAGTGCCACAAGACATGTTTAGATCCAAGATGAGACTTAGAAATAATTCTTAGCTCTGTAATGAACTTTACATCTAAACAATCAACTTGTAGCTTCATGTACAGCTATATACTTTGTCTTTATCACTAAACCAACAACTCTTTGCTGTTTGAAACCTTTCTAATTCACTGTACCACTTTTCAAGGTAACGCTTTACCTTAAAGTGGATTTTCTTTCGTCTTGGTCTGTCTGAAAAACTTGAGTCTGTTAAGCCCTCTAGTTTTAATTTAGACCCACCATGAATATGACCACATCCTTAGTGCCGGTTAAGTACTTTAAGATATTTTTCATTGACTCATAGTGAACTTCTCCAGAATATGACTGATCAATATCAAGTCTCGTACATTTCATTGCATACATGATAGTTACTCATGTGTTCTCTCTTTCACGAGTCTATGGGGACTATTAAGAGAGATACACTCCATGGCTCATCAACATGAGACAACTCTTGGAGTTTGCCATGCTAAACGACTTTAGCATCAAATGAATATACATTCCTCGGGTTAAGTCGAGCATCCTCTTGAATCTATCTATATAGATTTTATCTCCAATTAAGATACTCTTCCCAAATCATGCATGGAGGAATGTTTAGACAATTTTATCTTTACTGATTGTAGTATTAGTATGTCATTTCTTATCCATAGTATATCAACATATAATATTAGAAATGTCACGGCGCTCCCACTGACCCTTTTGTACACACTAGGTTAATTGTTATTTGTGATAAAATCAAACTCTTTTGATTTATTTCATCAAAAAGAATGTTCCATTTTTGAGAAGCTTGCTTCAATCCATTTCTCTGAGTGTCTACAACTCTTACCTCATCGTATGTAACTGGATCATCATCTTCTATGATACATACCTCATCATCTTCTATAATACGTACCTCATCATCATCATCTATGATAAATCTATACCTCCCAGGTATCTTCGATATTATTCCAGATTTACGATTCGATTGTGGTAAAATAGTTTTATCTACAGGTTCCTATTATTTGACTTATAGTATTTTGTGGTTCTTGAACTCTTCAAGATTCTATTATCCTCCCACTAGTCCCTTCAATGATAAACATCTTTATCTTAGAAGGCAGCGTGTTTCGCAATAAACACCTTTTGCTAAGTAGGATTATAGAACATATACCCTAAACTTACTTTAGGATGTCCCACAAATCTACACTTGTCAAATCTTGTCCCAAGCTTATCCTTTGTAACCTTTTCACATAAGTTGGACAACCCTTTATCTTAACATACTTAAGATTAAGAATCCTCCCTGTCCATAACTTTTATGGAGTCTTGGGGCCGGATTTTGAGGTTATCTTTTTCGTAGATATGCAGCCATTTCTAGGATATGATCCCAGAGGGATACTGGAATATTGGTAAAATCATTATGGACAGCACCATGTCCAACAAGATACGATTTTTCCTTTCAGATACATCAATCAATTATTGCGTATTGGGAGGCGTCCATTATGAGAAAATCATTTGAGATGACCTAGAAACTTATTGTACAAGTATTTATTGCTTGATCTAATCAAAGAATCTTAATACTTTGTCAATTTGTTTCACTTCTGAATTCTTTGAACCTTTTAAATAATTCACACTTGTATTTCAGCAAATACACACATTCAACTCTTTGAATGATCATCTCCTTTTTCTTATACTAGTTTGTTCAATTTGCAAAATTATTTTCATGTAAGTCAAGTATACAAAATCCATTAAGTAATATTCCAGTTCTATACAAAATATTATTATTATAAATAGAACAACAATTATTCTTAAATATAATACCAAAGATTTCATTGTCTAACAACAAAATAGAAATAATGTTTCTAACAAGAACTGGAATACAATAACAACTTATTAACTTAATAGACTTACCCGTAGGCAATGCTATACTATAAGTTCCTATGGCTAATGTAGCAACTTTTGTATCATTTCCCACATATAGGATTACTTATCTTTGTTCAGCTTTCAACTTCTACTTGGTCCATTCATAAATCAATATTTATGAGAACCAAAGCCAGTATCCAATACCCAAGTAGAAACTTGACTTAAAGAAAAATTTATTTTAAATCATGAACAAAATTATATTTGTAACCGAAACTTCACTAAGCTTCTTCTGGTTAGCCTCTGCAAGATGCTTCTTGCAGTTTCTTTCCAGTGTCCAAGGTTATTGCAGTGGAAACAAATTGCTTTGTTATCCGTATCAGTTTTGTTCTTATTATCCTTTATTTATGCCTTTTCTATTTACCTTCTTTGAATTGTTGTTCTTTTTAGAAGATCATTTGGTCCCTACTAGTAAGACATGGTCTTTCTTGGTTGGAAAATGACTCTCAACATTTTTCAATATGTTAAGAAAATCAACGAGGCTAATATCTAGCTTGTTCATATGAAAAATTCACAACAATTGTGAAAAGAGTTTGGGAGTGTGTGCAAGATTGAATCATGGTTCAACTCTCCATCCATGACAATACTCATTGTCCTAATTGTTTAATCAAATTGAGCATATTTAGGACATGTGTCTGTACTGTAGTGTCGTTGGTCATTCTAGATCGAAAGAGCTCCTTAGATATCTGATATCTATTAGTCATACTTTCCTCACCATCAACTACTTGATGTGCAGAAATATAGTAAGAGCATCCATAGTTTCATGCTGACGCTGAAGCTCGTTACTCATGGATACGAGCATGATGCGTTGAGCCAACTGTGCATCATCTTGCCACTTTCTAAAAGTAGTAATTTCTTCCTCAGAGGCATTGTCTGCAACCATTGCAGGAATAGGCGTATTAAGAACATAAGATAGCTTTTCAGCCGTGAGAACTATTCTCACTTTCCTTAACCAATCTATTTAATTCGGTTCGGTTAAATAGCATCTAATATGCTTTGTAGTGATAGTAATTTAGACATTATAAAATTCTGTAAATGAATTAATTAACAATATTTTAGCATACATTCTTTTATTAATTACCAAAATAAATTAGGTCTTGTTTTAAATTGGTATCTCCCACTATTTTCTTCAAACTATATTACCCTTACTTATATAGTTCGGCAAAATCTAATTAAAGATATGGTAGTGAGAATAAGGATCTCATTTCAAATGTATATAGCCTTGTGGTGACGCAACAAACTATATATAAATAAATAGGTAGACAACTCTTGTCAATTACATCAACTATGTAACTCCTTGTATTTTGCCTCTTAAATCATAATGGTCAAGTGTGTGCACATCCAAACTAAAATGATTTAAGTTAAGTCCAACCTAGCACTCCATATATTCAAAAAAGAAAAATATTGTCCTTGTGGTGACACAACAAAACAATATTATTTAATTTTCTTTATAAGCATCAAATGTGATAAAATTAACATCTCAAAGAATTAAAATAAGCCTTGTGGTGACACAACAAACTTATAATAATTAATTGATACTCTATTATTTTTATCATGCTAGAAGGCGACGTTCGATATTCCAAATATCTTTGAACGCTTAGGACTTAATATAAAATCTTTGAGGGGTTTGTTATTAATTTGTCTCATATTGTTTAGCGCGCATGCATGTGACGCCCCCAAAATAGGTATACAACACCCATTCCGAGTCGCCAAAATACATGGTACAGAAACAACTACATCTTTACTGTTACAACATAAGAACTGTGAGTTTAAATACAAATATTGTCATCTAGACAATATCCACACTCAAATAAGTCCTCATCACAATTATTGGTACATTATTTCACAAAAATGGTGAGGACTACTAAAATAACTTCTAGAACCATCATTCCATACCCCGACTAGTACTCGCTACATTCTCGCCTCCTGAGAAAAATGGAACAAAAAGGAAAAAGGTGAGCTCAACTAGCCCAGTAAAGAACATTATGACTAAGATAATACAGAACAAATTATCGTTAGTCTTCAACAGGGAAAAATCTAATAGAATACAATAGACAACAAGTTTTAAATCAATAACTGCAGCGGAAACAGCAAACCATTAGAAGAGTCAAGTAGAGAATGAGTTCTACTATCTTCTAAGATTTAAAAGTCCATCATCAATATTTTATCCCTGTAACAACAATCAATAACCATCTTTAATCAAATATTCATCTTTGCACTACAGGCCAAAGATATTCATTTGTATCACTAGTCGGTCATGTTCATCTCAACACCTGTTCATCTTTGCACTACGGGCCAAAGATATTCATTAGTTAATCATTCATCTTTGCTCTACAGGCCAAAGATATTTAGTAATATCATCATTTAGGACTAGGATGATGAAAAAATATCTTAAAGAAAACGAATCCAGTGAAACAAAATAACAAATATTAAGGATTCGTATTTCGATTTATCCATGTCCAAAAATACCTTATAATTATTTATAGTGAAGTAAAATTCAAGAATGATCAAAACATGGATACAATCAAAGCTAGTACCCATAATAGATATTTTGGATGAAAAGAAGAAAATTTTATTTTCGGTGAATAGTAACTCGTGAATAGTAACTCATGAATAGTAACCCCGACGTGAAAAGTTCCAAATTTGATAAAAATTTCCAACCAATATTTCGGCATAATGATATTGAAGAAATAATATCATTTTCGAAAAAAATAACATCCCTTACCTCGTAAAGACAGTACTTCTGGTCGGAATACCGGTATAAGGCTGAAAGAAACTTGCTCTGATGAATAGAAACTCTCAAAGTATCTAAATACTCACAAAATACACTCAATAATCTAGAGAGAGAAAGAGAGAAAACTTGTTTCTGGTGTGATTTTCAATTCTAACTTAAGCACCTATTTATAGGAAAATGCTAGAACGCCAAAGGAGACTAAATAATAAAATATTATAATTACAAAACTCATTTCTACGCATGCCAATTCAGCCACCAGCCATCCTTGACCCAAATTAGCAGCCCACATGTGTTAGAATAAAAGTGGGTCCCACCCATAATTAATAAAAATCATTTTATTTTTCAAAACTTTAATAATTCATATAAAATAACCCTTTTATCAGAAAATTCAAATCTCGCGAATTTTTATAGAAAATTCAATTCTCTACAACTTTGCAGAAGAAAGTTTTTCCAAATTCCAAACAGAAGTTGACCGAAATCCATAAACGGGCGATTTTACAGGCTATAATCAAATTTCAGTCAAGAAATGGGGTCTACCGACACACAAAACATGTGTTAATCATTTAATACAAAAAAAATACTCTTCCTCATATACTCATATATCACACATTCATTGTAAAACTATCACCATTATTATATTATTAAATAAATTATTTTATCAGAAAAGATAAAATATCATTTTTTTAATAATTGTCACTTAAAAATTTTCTCCATCTATATCCACATAAAATTAATATTTTCCTCATCATATAAATCAATAATTAATTATTCACAAATAATATTACAGAATTACAGTACTGGCAACCAGGCAATTCTCAGGAAAGAGGGGGCTTTCCAATAAGAATTTCTCCTTACTGGCGCGCAATTAGATGACCAAACCTCTCCTTAGACAGAACTTTCTAGACATTGCCAATAATGTTATCTAATAATATTATTCAAATAATATGAGTTATTGATCTGATAATGGGAAATACTGTGTAGTGACAATTATTGAAACAACAGTAATATAAAATATCAACGCAGCAATTATTGAATCAATAAAATAAAATACTGAACAGTAATTACTGTAACCATTATTGAGTAGTGCCTTCTTACGTAAGAATCAATAATTGGTGCAATACAGTGTGCTACTGTGCAACAACGCGTATTACTGTGTTTTAACCACCGGGTATTCCAACAGTATTAACGGTAACAACTACGCCGTTATTTATAAACAACTTATACTTGTCGTTTTCTTCATCCAATCGCTTTCCGTTATGGGGCCCACAAAAGACTGCGCCGTCGTACGAATATTCCCCGACAGAAAGAATATTCCACGACCAAACGAATATTCCCCGACAACAATGAATATTTAATAACCACCTGCTTATTTGAAATATTTGCACATTTTACCCATAACTAACCTCGTTAATCAATTTAACCCTTACTATTTCAAAATAATAAATAGAGGAAATTTAAATTTCATTTAATAATAATTTGGGGTCTTACAACCTCCCCTCCTTATGAAATTTCGTCCTCGAAATTGACGTACGTACCTGGTGTTTCGAAAAGATGAGGATACCTCGCTTTCATTTCCGTTTCTAACTCCCAGGTCATTTCCTCAATAGCATGGTTTCTCCACAAAACTTTTACTTGTGGTATGACCTTCGTGCGTAGGACATGGTCCTTTCTATCTAAATCTTGACAGGTACCTCCTCGTACGTTAAGTCTTCAGCTATCTCGTCCGGTTCTAACTCAATAACGTGGTCTGGGTCTTTCACATATTTACGTAACATAGATATATGAAAAATATTATGAACACGAGACATACTTGGAGGTAACGCGAGTCTATAGGCCACATTTCCTATTCGGTCAAGAATCTGAAATGGACCAAGAAATCGTGGATTGAGCTTTTCTCTCTTCCCAAATCTTGTAACTCCTTTTCATGGAGCCACACGCAACAATACATAATCCCCAATGTCAAATTCCACGTCCTTTCGATGAAGATCCGCATAACTCTTTTGTCGATCCTGTGCCGTTTGTATACGTTGTCGAATCATTTGGATCTTCTCTGTAGTTATTCGTACCAACTCTGGTCCTAGCAACGTTGCTTCTCCCACCTCATCCCAACATACTGGAGAGCGACACTTTCGTCCATATAATGCTTCAAATTGGGCCACACCTATACTTGCCTGATAACTGTTATTGTAGGAGAATTCCCCCAATGGTAGGTACTTATCCCAACTCCCTTTGAAATCTAGGACACAAAGTCTTAATAGATCTTCAAGGGTTTGAATAGTCCTCTCTGATTGTCCGTCCGTTTGAGGATGGTATGCCGAACTAAATCGTAAATCTGTGCCCATAGCTTTTTGCAAGCTAACCCAAAATCTTGAAGTAAATCTTGGGTCACGATCCGAAACTATGGATACTGGCATGCCATGCAGTCTCACAATCTCATCTACATATATACGAGCAAGACGTTCAAGAGAATAAGTCTCCCGTATCGGCAAGAAATGAGCAGACTTAGTTAATCTATCAACAATAACCCAAATAGCATTTATGCCTTGAGAAACCGTGGGAAGACCCGTAACGAAATCCATGGTAATGTGTTCCCACTTCCATTTCAGAATCTCAAGTGGTTGCAATGGATCCTTTGGCACTTGATGTTCCGCCTTTACACGTTGACAAGTTAAACACCTCGAGATAAACTTTGCAATCTCTCTCTTCATATTATTCCACCAAAATGTATGTCGAAGATCACGATACATTTTGGTACTTCCAGTATGGATTGCAAATGGTGTATTGTGTGCTTCCATCATGATCTTGTACTTCAAATCAGAATCGTTAGGAACACAAAGTCTGGAGTGGACTCGAAGTATTCCTTCTTCATCGATTCTTGCTTCTGGAATAGCACTTTCTTGCACTTTCTTCTTCATACGCATCAGCTCCGGGTCTGTGGTTTGAGCAACTTTAACTTTATCAATTAAAGTTGGTTCTATGCGTATACTTGACATCATCGCACTCGTTCCTACATAAGATCTTCTGCTCAAAGCGTCAGCTACCACGTTTGCTTTTCCAGGATGGTATTGAATAGTGTGGTCGTAATCTTTCAACAGCTCGAGCCAACGTCGTTGCCGCATGTTGAGTTCTTTTTGAGTGAAGAAATATTTGAGGCTTTTATGGTCTGAATAAATCTCCATTTTCTCCCCATATAGATAGTGCCTCCAGATCTTTAGCGCGAAAACGACTGCTGCCAACTCTAGATCATGAGTAGGATAATTTCTCTCATATTCTTTAAGTTGTCGCGAGGTATAGGCTATAACTTTTCCACGTTGCATGAGAACACATCCTAGCCCTTTGCCTGAAGCATCGCTGTAGATATCAAATCCATCCGAACCAGATGGTATGGTCAAAACAGGTGCCGAAATGAGTCTCCTCTTAAGCTCTTGAAAACTCTTCTCGCATTCCTCGCTCCATACGAATTTGATATCTTTCCGAGTTAGCTGAGTTAACGGGGTAGCGATTCGAGAAAACCCTTCCACGAATCTCCGATAATAACCAGCTAAGCCTAGAAAGCTACGTACTTCAGTCACCGTCTTTGGTTGCTCCCAACTTTGTATTGCTTCAATCTTTGCCGGGTCAACAGATACTCCATGTTTTGACACCACGTGCCCTAGGAATGCCACTTCCTCAAGCCAAAACTCGCATTTCTTTAACTTAGCATATAACTTGTTTTCACGCAGCCTTTGGAGTACCAGCTTCAAATGATGCTCATGATCATCACGGCTTTTGGAATATATGAGGATGTCATCAATAAAGACAACAACGAACTGATCCAAATAATCCTTGAATACTCGGTTCATCATATCCATGAAAGCCACAGGAGCATTAGTCAATCCAAAAGACATGACTAGGAATTCATAATGCCCGTACCAAGTTCTGAAGGCAGTCTTTGGAATATCCTCAGTTTTAACCTTCAGCTGATGATATCCAGAACGAAGATCGATCTTTGAAAAGAATTGTGCTCCTTGTAACTGGTCAAACAGGTCATCAATACGAGGTAGCGGATACCTATTCTTAATAGTGACATGGTTTAACTCTCGGTAATCAATACAAAGTCGCATACTCCCATCTTTCTTCTTTACAAATAAAACAGGAGCACCCCAAGGAGATGTACTAGGACGAATGAAACCGATGTCCAACAATTCTTGTAGTTGGACCTTTAACTCCTGAAGTTTAATAGGAGCCATTCGATATGGAGTTTTAGAAATGGGCTTTGTACCAGGTTCAAGATCAATAAAGAATTTAATTTCACGTTCCGGGGGTAGACCGGGAAGTTCTTCAGGAAATACGTCAGGAAAGTCAACAACAGGAATATTATTCAAATTTGACGTGTCTTTATTCAAATCCATAACATGGGCTAAGAAAGCATGACATCCGTTTTTTAATAAACGAATGGCTTTATGGCTTGATATAACAGTGATTGATTTTAATGGCTTAGTTGCTTGAATTCGTACAACAGGTTGGTTAGGAATATGAAAACTAACAACCTTACGAAAATAATCAATTTTGGCATGATGAGTAGTTAACCAATCAATCCCTAAAATCACATCAAAAGCAAGTATCTTTAAAGAGATAAGGTCAACAGGTAATGTAATGGTGCCAACTTGGATCAAACAAGATTTATAAACAGTGGATGTGATGAAAGTTTCTCCTAACGGAGTTTTCACAGATAAATCAAAGTCTAACTTCTCCGGAGTCAAGTTTAAACGTTGAGCACAAGCAGGAGAGATAAAAGAATGGGTAGAACCGGTATCTAATAAGGTATAAACTTCACATGAATTTATGATTAGCTTACCCGTGATCACCTCGTTTGGGTTCCTCGCATGTTGACCAGTCACGACAAACGCTCTTCCAGGAACCGTTGACTTTATCTTTTCTGGGGCAGCTTTTTGAGTCACCATCCCCGCTGGACTTGGTTTTGCTACAGTGCAATCTCGAGCGATATGTCATTCCTTTCCACAATTATAACATACCTTAAACTGTTGTGGGCAGTTTGGGCTGATATGTCCTTCTTTTCCGCACTTATAGCATATAACCGGTGGTCGTTCTCCTCCCTTGGAACCAGTTGTTGTTGGTACTAACGTCTTCGTATTGTCATTGTTGAATCTCCTCTTTTTAAAATCTCCTCCCGACTCGCTTCTTCTATTTTCATAGCCACGATTACCACCATAGTGGTTGCCGTTCTTGTCTGTATTTTTCTTTCTCCGCTGGTTATCATTGCTCTGATGACTGTTGTCACCGATATGATCCTGGTTGTGGTCCCTCAGTGGACCGTACTCGTTATCTCGCTCTAATAATTGAGTCCTGTTGACAACATCTGAATAGAGAGAAAATTTATGAGAAATAAGCTATTGACGTATGCCGGGTTTCAAACCTCTCAGAAACATCCTCGTTATACGTTCCTCATTCTCCACCAAATGAGGTGCAAACCTGGACAACTCTGCAAACTTCGCCTCGTACTGAGATACCGTCATATTATTCTGCTCTAGTCTAATAAACTCTACCTCCTTCATATGACGAATACTTTCAGGAAAGTACTTATCATTGAACAGTTTCTGAAATGTCTCCCAAGACATGCTGAGTGCGGCTGGATGGGTACGCTTCACAGACTCCCACCAATAGTATGCCTTTCCACGAAACATAAAGGTGGCAAATGGAACCTTCTGTTCTTCCGTGCATCCCAAGACATCGAATATCTTGGTAATTTGCTTGACCCACATTTCTGCCATGATCGGATCTGGCTTTCCCTTAAATTCTAGTGGTCCCAATTCTTTGAACTGTTTGGCTGTGACAAACCGTGAATTGCTATCATTTCCTCCTGTATTTTGAACACGAGTCTCCCTCGTCTGGTTTTGCATGAATTGCAAAAAACTTCTAAATATTCCATCGTTCATCATCTGCTCATTGGTGTTGTTCACAGGAGGAACATTGCCAGCCTGTTGCACGTTCTCCTCGTTGGTAAGCACCGGTGTCTCCACGGTCTCATTTACTCCACTGTTAACATTCTCAGTCGACATTCTCAAATACTTCAATAAAACAAGGGTTAATTAAATAAATTAACAAATCACATAATACCCCTATATTATGACTGACCAATAAATAAGCTTAGGTAGGACACACTAGCGAAAGATTTATTCGTCTCTCCCCTCCTAGTTCTATTCTCCGATCTCCGCCAGAGATCATATCCCTAAGCTCTGATACCAACTGTGACGCCCCCAAAATAGGTATACAACACCCATTCTGAGTCGCCAAAATACATGGTACAGAAACAACTACATCTTTACTGTTACAACATAAGAACTGTGAGTTTAAATACAAATATTGTCATCTAGACAATATCCACACTCAAATAAGTCCTCAACACAATTATTGGTACATTATTTCACAAAAATGGTGAGGACTACTAAAATAACTTCTAGAACCATCATTCCATACCCCGACTAGTACTCGCTACATTCTCGCCTCCTGAGAAAAATGGAACAAAAAGGAAAAAGGTGAGCTCAACTAGCCCAGTAAAGAACATTATGACTAAGATAATACAGAACAAATTATCTTTAGTCTTCAACAGGGAAAAATCTAATAGAATACAATAGACAACAAGTTTTAAATCAATAACTGCAGCGGAAACAGCAAACCATTAGAAGAGTCAAGTAGAGAATGAGTTCTACTATCTTCTAAGATTTAAAAGTCCATCATCAATATTTTATCCCTGTAGCAACAATCAATAACCATCTTTAATCAAATATTCATCTTTGCACTACAGGCCAAAGATATTCATTTGTATCACTAGTCGGTCATGTTCATCTCAACACCTGTTCATCTTTGCACTACGGGCCAAAGATATTCATTAGTTAATCATTCATCTTTGCTCTACAGGCCAAAGATATTCAGTAATATCATCATTTAGGACTGAGGATGATGAAAAAATATCTTAAAGAAAACGAATCCAGTGAAACAAAATAACAAATATTAAGGATTCGTATTTCGATTTATTCATGTCCAAAAATACCTTATAATTATTTATAGTGAAGTAAAATTCAAGAATGATCAAAACATGGATACAATCAAAGCTAGTACCCATAATAGATATTTTGGACGAAAAGAAGAAAATTTCATTTTCGGTGAATAGTAACTCGTGAATAGTAACTCGTGACCCCGACGTAAAAAGTTCCAAATTTGATAAAAAATTTCAACCAATATTTTGGCATAATGATATTGAAGAAATAATATCATTTTCGAATAAAATAACATCCCTTATCTCGTAAAGACAGTACTTCTGGTCGGAATACCGGTATAAGGCTGAAAGAAACTTGCTCTGATGAATAGAAACTCTCAAAGTATCTAAATACTCACAAAATACACTCAATAATCTAGAGAGAGAAAGAGAGAAAACTTGTTTCTGGTGTGATTTTCAATTCTAACTTAAGCACCTATTTATAGGAAAATGCTAGAACGCCAAAGGAGACTAAATAATAAAATATTATAATTACAAAACTCATTTCTACGCATGCCAATTCAGCCACCAGCCATCCTTGACCCAAATTAACAGCCCACATGTGTTAGAATAAAAGTGGGTCCCACCCATAATTAATAAAAATCATTTTATTTTCTAAAACTTTAATAATTCATAGAAAATAACCCTTTTATCAGAAAATTTAAATCTCGCGACTTTTTATAGGAAATTCAATTCTCTACAACTTTGCAAAAGAAAGTTTTTCCAAATTCCAAACAGAAGTTGACCGAAATCCATAAACGGGCGATTTTACAGGCTATAATCAAATTTCAGTCAAGAAATGGGGTCTACCGACACACAAAACATGTGTTAATCATTTAATACAAAAAAAATACTCTTCCTCATATACTCATATATCACACATTCATTGTAAAACTATCACCATTATTATATTATTAAATAAATTATTTTATCAGAAAAGATAAAATATCATTTTTTTAATAATTGTCACTTAAAAATTTTCTCCATCTATATCCACATAAAATTAATATTTTCCTCATCATATAAATCAATAATTAATTATTCACAAATAATATTACAGAATTACAGTACTGGCAACCAGGCAATTCTCAGGAAAGAGGGGGCTTTCCAATAAGGATTTCTCCTTACTGGCGCGCAATTAGATGACCAAACCTCTCCTTAGACAGAACTTTCTAGACATTGCCAATAATGTTATCTAATAATATTATTCAAATAATATGAATTATTGATCTGATAATGGGAAATACTGTGTAGTGACAATTATTGAAACAACAGTAATATAAAATATCAACGCAGCAATTATTGAATCAATAAAATAAAATACTGAACAGTAATTACTGTAACCATTATTGAGTAGTGCCTTCTTACGTAAGAATCAATAATTGGTGCAATACAGTGTGCTACTGTGCAACAACGCGTATTACTGTGTTTTAACCACCGGGTATTCCAACAGTATTAACGGTAACAACTACGCCGTTATTTATAAATAACTTATACTTGTCGTTTTCTTCATCCAATCGCTTTCCGTTATGGGGCCCACAAAAGACTGCGCCGTCGTACGAATATTTCCCGACAGAAAGAATATTCCACGACCAAACGAATATTCCCCGACAACAATGAATATTTTATAACCACCTGCTTATTTGAAATATTTACGCATTTTACCCATAGCTAACCTCGTTAATCAATTTAACCCTTACTATTTCAAAATAATAAATAGAGGGAATTTAAATTTCATTTAATAATAATTTGGGGTCTTACAATGCACATATGTATATAAAATACGCGTCATATCACTGAACATGTGAAGCATGTTTGCATTATATATATATATATATATATATAGTATAAGCATGCACATATAGAATATTATATTCTACCCGGACTGATTATGAACTTTTATTATAGTTTGGTTCACTAGAGCCACCAAGTGAACCAAAAGGTCAAACCCTAGGGGTGCAAGAATTAATATTTAAATATAACTATTACATTTAAACCCGGGCTCCATTACAAACGGGTCTTCAAGTGCTCCTGGATCCTTGATCTCTAATTCTTCAAAATTAATTCTAACTATTCCTATTACAAAACTATTTAAAATAAATAGAAACCTTGATCAGCAGTAAAGAGGAAGTACATAGGAGGGAGTTAGAATTTACATTAAGAAAAAATTAGAGAAGACGAGGTACGCAGACCCCATTTAATAAAACTCATACATTCATGCATCCAACTAAAATAAAATCTAATCACATTGGTCAATAGTCCATAATCAATCTCATTTATTATCATACACATCACCATATGCATCAATAAATAGCATTCATCTCATGAATAATAAACATTCAATATATATATTGATATCATTTAATGGACAAATTTAGTTAGTATAAAATCTAATTTTGAATCAAAATAAACTCCTTTATTTTAATCCAAATTTAAATCAAAATAAACCTCTTCTATTTTAATTTATCCAATTTTGAATAAAATAAACTATTTTATTTTAATCAAAATCTTTAATCAAAATAAACTCCTTTATTTTAATTATGGAATCCAATTCCAAGTTAAAAAAAAATAAGACTCCTTTATTTAAAGGAAACACTGATTCTTTTTCCTATTAACAAATAAACTCATTTATTTTGAATAATATGAAATCTTATTTCATATCTAAATAAACTCCTTTATTTAAGGAAATTAGGATTCTCTTTCCTATTCACAAATAAACTCTTTTATTTTGAATAATATGAAATTTTATTTCATATCTAAATAAACTTCTTTATTTAAGGAAACATGGAATCCAATTTCAACTCCAATTAGTTATCATGGAATCCAATTCCAACTCTAATTAGTTAGCATGAAATTCTAATTTTAAAATTAAAATAAACCTTTTTATTTTAAAAATAAAATAAACTTTTTATTTTAATTATAAAATAATAAATCATATATATATATATATATATATATATATATATATATATATATATACAATATAATATTCAATTCCGCTTCTCCCTTAATAGTGATTCACGAAATCTTTCTGGGCATTCCTTGTTAAAAAAATATATAATATTATCTTATTACGTGAATCATGGAAAATTTTCATATTACCACCATATATATATATATATATATATATATATATATATATATATATATATATTGTTATTATGATTACATGGAAGCTTGGTATAAAGTTTTCCTCCATCAAAATGAGTCACACAGTCATTCTTAGTTTGTTCAGTTCGATCATAAATTCAAAAGTCATTTCTCATACTGGTTTTCGCATTGGTGGTCGAGATTTGGTTCTACCTAGACCTTCTTCCTGATCCCCTGAAAGTATATATATATATATATATATATATATATATATATATATATATATATATATATATATATATATATATATATATATATATATATATATATGCACGGAAGTAACTATATATACATATCATGTTTTTTTTTCAAAAGGTAATTATTGTCATATATATATATATACCTGTTATAACAGGTGATCATATAATATGATAATGATTCCATGAATCCCATTTAACTATTATAAAATAAAAAACAACCCACGGGTTTTAAAAAAAATAAGCTACTCGAATAAAATATTTTTTTTAAAATAAATTTTATACAATAAAATTATGCCCAATTAAATTATTCTAAACACATATCAACATACATATCAAATTAAAACAATTAAAAATTTGCATAAATGTTTGGCTCTGATGCCACTGTTAGGTTTGTAAAATTCTTGAACGCAATCAAATTGCACAAATAAGTGGAAACGTGTAAAAATCAGAGTTTAAAATTTTATAAACAATATACCCGGATCATCCTTTATGCACAATTATTAATTAAACGAAAAATAAAGGACGAGAATCATACCCTTGAAGATCCGAGCTTCCTCAGGTACAAGTTCACCTCCAAATCATTTTCGTGTTCAACTTAAATCCACCGGGTTGGGTTCCTTCCTTTGATCAATGTTAGCCACCCAAGTGTTTGGCCTCTAGAGGTGATCCACCAAGAAAGAATAAAGATTCAAGAAGGTGGGTGTTTGGCAAAACTCTAGTTTTTCTATCTCTCATAGAAAAGGAGCGTACTCTCCAACAATTGGAATTACGTCTATTGTCAAAAATTCAACAACAACTCTACACCCAAAATAAGACTCCTCTTATTTATAAATGTATGCAACCCTCCTTAACAATTAAGGAATTGGACTTGATTTTAATTAATTAAACTCTTTTAATTAATTAGGCTCCTAATTCTTATTAGGAATAATTAATTAAACTTTTAATTAATTAGCCTCTTAATCTTATTATGAATAAATGAGAGTACTTTTATTAATTAATTCTCAAACTCCTTTAGGAATTAAATAATAATAATAGTAATAACAATAATAAGACTCCTCTTATTAATTTATATTTAATATTTCCAAAATATTAAATAATAAATATTAAGCTATTTAATTTATTCTATCACCATAGATTAAATTAAATATGCTTAACTTATTAATATGATTATGTCATTAACTTTTTAAATAATTATTCTTCCTTTTATGGTGTGACCCTTTAGGTTCTCCATATTAAACCAGTTATGAATAAATCAATTAGAACAATTTTAATCTTATTTAAATAAATAAATTAAATTATTAATTTATTTAAATAAATAATATTTATTCTACAATAGGGATAAGCCTCCCTAGCGATCAACGACTTTTCAGATATTATAGATTTCAACATTAATCATAAAAGAACCTTTGAGTAAATAGTTACTATACAATTCAATCCTTCCACCATTCAATGTCCCAATTAAATATAAGATATGGAATTACTGTCAAGTCTTTTTTTATTTAATTATATGTATTTCTATCCTTAAATGCACAACTCCAAATAATGCAAATTAGAAACTCCTTTCTAATTTCATTCTGCCTTGGCCAAGGACTACTGGGTTGTCATTTATCGAATCACATAGGACATTTCTCTTCTTTTACTAGAAGCGGTAGATTTTTTATTGATCATACATTATCTCCATGTATAACTTATTATACCCAAGCATACCCTTTGATATACCCTAAGGGTCTTAAGGAATAAGTCAAAGTATAACTCATCATACACAAGATACTATGATGATCTCTAGTCCAAGGATCACTTGTACTACTATCACTACAGGAATTCCTATTGACAGACAAGTAAAACTTCATTAGGTATTCCTTAGCGAGCCACGTTCAGTGAACTTATTCTCTAATAAGCACCTACATACTTGCTTTAGTGTCTTCACACAAATGATCATGAGATCAATCATCCTCATCCAATGAGCAAACAACGTATGTACTAATCTATCCGGATTTACTAATCCCCAATTTAGTAATCCAACGATTGGGAACTATTTTAGTTTTAAGCTTTCTAAGAATTTAGATCTCATTAGAATGATCATCATCATTATTCTAAAAGCATTGCTTAAAACTATGGGTTTATCACATATTATAAAACAGCATCATGTAGATAATTAAAAGCCTTTAATAAATTAATACTTTTTATTAATAAATGAATAAGATTGTTACAAAGTATATGATTTACCATCAAACATGATTGGCTTGTGTGCATACTACTTTCACCATTGGCATGGTCATAACAGGTGTTGTTGTAATTAAAAGCTAGATAATAACATCCATTTTTCAATCTCTGTTAATATCAATACTAATTTCTCTATCAAGAAATTAGTCACCAAGTACAAAATACAATAACCCATTCCAAAATGATTCATTAAATAAAATAGAAGAGAAAGTTAATTAAGCTAAACAAAAGGTTACATTGCAATCCTAAAAATGGAGTTAGTTCATAACTATTGTACTAACACACATTTTCAATACATTCCACATCATCAGAAATACACAAATAAATGGGAGATTTGGAATAAGAAAACCCCTGTTTTGAAGTGTTCTTCCTCCGAATCTTCTCTTCACTGTGTAGCTCCTGAGCTCTGTAGGATGCAATAACTCTCTTTCCCTTGAAGCACAGCTTCTTTCTCTTCTAGAAAATTAATACTGTAAGAAAAATATTATCTCTAAGCTATCTGTAATAAATTTTATCGCAGGCGGCTGCTGAGAATTAAGTCCCTCACTTCTCTCTCTGTTTAGGTCATTTAAAGCCCTTTATTGTCTGGACACCAGAGCTCGCGTTGCGTTGCTAGCCATTGCTTAGCAAGTGGCGCTGCGGCGCCGCATAGACTTTCAAAGACCGAAGGTCGCGCTGCGGCGCGACTCCTTAAAGGGACCTCGGCGCTGCGGCGCGAGGCTGAAATGTGTTGGGGGGCTGGATATGGCGCTGGGGAGCCAATGATGGCACTGGGGCACGGACTCCTGACGTCGGGGCGCCACTTTCCAGTAGGTTCGAGCAATATCCAGCGCAGGCTCCTGGTGCCGGGGCGCCACTTTCCAATATGTTCGAGTATTATCCGGCGCTGCGGCGCGGGCTCCAAGTGTGACACTGGCGCTGCGGTGCCAGTATAGCAAAAATGCCTATGAAAGCTAGAAACGACCTGCAAAGCCTTGCATGATAAAACTTAAACAAAATAACAACAAAATATAATTACAAGCTAACTAAATAACAGAAAACAGGCAATAACTTAAGCCACAAAGGATCTGATTCGCGGGTATAAATCTCACTCATCAAATACCCTCAAACTTGAGCTTTTGCTTGCCCTCAAGCAAACTAACAGACATCCATACCCATTATTGCAAGATACGAATGAAAACTAAACCTATAGACTAAAACCACGGCCTCAAAACATAATCATAAACATCTTATGAGAATAGGACAAACACGCATACGAACGAGGGCTTAATGTTTATTAATAAACATGAGACTGTAATCAATCCATTCTGTGTGTGTGTGCAGACCAAACATCTAAACTAGCCATAACCCAAATTAAGATCACACAGCCGACTGTGATAACCAATAAGCTTACTATGCAACTCACATAATTAACAAGCATTAAAACAAGGCGCAAAAACACGAAAGGCTCAAAAGTACTAGTAATAAGAAGTAAATTACGACTCAGACAGTACTTGATTACTTTTAGGCTAAACAAAGAACCCATTAGCAAGCTTTCGATCAATGACTCCCAAGCCAGATGACTTTAGGGCACTAGGTGTAGAACACCCCTAAGAATCTAATAACTCAAGCACAAAGGCCACGTAAACAACATAAGTCCAAAAAAGATTTTACCAGCCTGCGTTTATGGGCGAGTGCGTTTCCACGCTCCATCTCAACCCACCGTAGGACTGTCATTATAATAGTTTTTTTTAGAACTATAGAGCCGAAAGTGTAAAAGCTTCTAAGTCTTTTATTCTTGAAATCAACAGAGTTTTAACAGCGTACAATATTTTTAACATAGTAGACAGACAACCTAAATCTGGACACATAACTAGTAAAGATAATTGGTCAGTGCAAGCTAAAATGATGGATCAAAAATAGTCTCAACTTATATAATTAACACGCCCCTAGTTCACATAAATTTGACACTACTATTAGAAAATGATATAATTACAAGGCGCTCGTCATAAGCCACAATCAAGACTTAAACGCTAAACTACCCTAACCCAGCATATAGACAGTTACAGACTGGGGGTTAGAGTTAATCAAAATGTAAAAGGCAAAAATTATAACTATAAAGTACCCCTGCCAGAATAGGGCAAAGCCATAACACATGGCAATAACTATACCAATAATCAGTGCAAACCCCAAAAACTATGGCTAACCACAAAATAATATCTGACATAGTCAAGATATTCCGACTATCACGATGCAACTACACAAACCTAAAAGACAACCAAAACATGCATACATATATAGAATAAAAATACTACTATGCAAAACATGCATCCAAAATAAATTATTCACCAAAACCCAAAAACTTAACCACAATAACACTAAACATTTGATAAAACATAGTTAAACAATAATTCTGGGGCTTTCAAGCCCAAATGATTCACTCTAGTCCTCACACCATAATCATAAAACTAAACATAGCAGTTCAAATATTAATAAACTAACACAATTCATATATGAAATAAATAAAAGGAAGTCTCCCCTCAACTTGCAATCTGGCCAGTGTCCTCAATGGCCACCTTCATCATCAAGCATCCGGAGCATTGTCACCTTCATCATCATTATCATCATTATCATCATCACCACCGACCACCTCAAGATCATCATCATCACCATCATCCTCCGCGTTCACTAGTTCATCAGCGCGGGCCCCATCAGTAGGCAGAAATTACGGTGGATAAGGTGCATAAATTGGAGGTGCTGGAAATGGAAAAGACATGAAATCAGCATCGTCACCTCCATGAGCAGCATGGATGTTAGAGAGTGTGTTGGCGAACTCTGTATAGAAATGGTGGAATTGATTCTGCCATTGGGCAACAGTGTCTATCTTGTAGTGTAGGAAGTTTAGGCTATTCAGAATTTCGGCGAGATTCCCAGAATGAACGGTCTCAAAAGAAGGGTGCTCAGGCACGTGCATGGAGGTACCCGCTTCAGTGGATGGCGGTGGTTCATTGGATGGCGGCGGCTGAGGTGCTGGCAAAAATCCCTCTCCTCGGGGGTACGATGGTACTCCATCACAGACTCCATAGCGGCCTATAAGAAGATGATCAATGGTAGACATGGGCGACAGGGTGACATCTTCTTTGTCCCACTAAACACCCTCCCTTTTGAAAAGACGGGTAATTAGAGACGAGTGAGGGAGGCCTGCCATAACATTGCTCTTTATAGCCTTCTGAATGGACTCGCTGATAAGCGCCCCCACATCAATTTTCAAACCCGTGACAATTACATAGAGCAGAGCTGCCCTATCCCGGGTTACATCACTCAAATGACATGTAGGTAGGATATTTGCACAAATTAACGAGTACCAAGCCTTACCATAACGGCTAAGGGCCTGCTGGGGGAACGACGTCTTTTCAACAGTGTATTCATTCGTTTTCCACACTGTCCCAAGTTTGTAGAGTTTGCTAACGATATCGTCTATATTGTAACTCCGAATCCCATTCTCCCTATAATCGCGATCGTCATAGTTGGGAGTCCCATAAACAGCATTGATAGCCTTGCGATCGAAATGGATTAGCTTTTCCTCACTGGAACAGCCGGAGGGCCATCAGGAATGGCATTGGCGTAGAACTCTTTCACCACCGCGACCACGGCGGATTCTGGCGGCTTTGTGAAATGCACCCATTTCATGGTGGTAATCATAGCATTCATATGATCATCCAATTTATCGTCAGGCCTAAGTCCTCGTTCAGGCACCAGACTACGCAGCAGAAAGTTTTGAGTATAGCGCTTATAGGCCTCTTCAGATGGAAATTTGATGGCATCCCAAGCCGTAACAGGGGTTCAGGAAGAGGATGGATGAGGGGGACCAATGCTAGTTCTAGGACGCTTAGAAGCCATATTTGATTTGTAAAATAAACTAAAGGCACGCTCTGTAAACAAACCACCATAGCTTGATTGGCTTTTAAAGACGAAGGCATGAATGAAGGAAACGATCGGAAGAGCAACCATGAAGACGGTTGGGCGCCCAAACGGTAAGAAACGGCCGACGGTTGGGATGCCTAACGGCTCTGAGGAGAGGAGACGGCGTTGCTTGGAGAGGAAAATGGGCAAGGAGTGACTGATATGAGAGGAGAGAGAAGAATTAACTCTACAATTTAAGTGAAACGCCTCATTTAAAGAACAAAAACACGCTACTGGCGCTGCGGCGCGATGGATGGCGCTACGGCACGGAGACTACCCACTTTGGCGCTGGGGTGCAAATAATGGCGTTGGGGCACGAGCTCCTGAGAAGACTGCGGCGCTGCAGCGCTGGAAAGAGCGTTCCAGATGGCGCTACGGTGCGAGTTTACAGTAGGTCCTACTTTTGCCCGGTGCTGCAGCGCGAAAAGTAGAAGATAGGACGGCGCCGCAACGCGAGTTTGCAGTGTGTACTCGTCTTGCCCGATGCTGTAGCGCGAAAATCAGGGCTGTAGCGTGAGAATGGCGCTGCGGCGCGAATATCTATAGAAACCTTGGCGCTGCAGCACAGAGTATAAACTTTTGATACTGAGTTAAGCAATCCTGCATAGGCCAAAATCTCATATCAGCAATCAACACATCACAGACACAACAAACACAGTATTCACAAGTTCTAACTACTGAAAGCCTTTAAACACATATTAACATGCATGCACTATACAGACCACAGGCTATACTAAGAACTACAGACAGTAAATAATGACAACCAAAATAAGACTGAAGTTACTAAAAAAAATAAAAGCAATTTGTTTGATACTGAGATGGGAATGCCTCCCATCAACTGCTTGATTTAAAGTCGTCGGCTTGACTATTATCCCGTCTTACACTGGGTCTCCCAATGTGATGGAGGTGTTCTGCAGGTCTACCTCACCTCCCCAATAATGTTTTAATCTCTGCCCATTAACTTTGAAAGTTTTGTCAGAATTGGGGTCCTCAACCTCTATTGCCCCATACGGATAAACCTTGGCAACCGTGAATGGCCCCAACCATCTGGACTTTAATTTCCCTGGGAATAACTTCAGACGAGAGTTGAAAAGAAGAACCTTCTGGCCCGGTTCGAAGTGTCTCTCGAGGATTTTCTTATCGTGCCTCCTCTTGATCTTCTCCTAGTACAACTTAGCATTTTTATACGCTTGCAGATGAAACTCATCTGATTCGTTGAGTTGTAGAAGTCTCTGTTCACCGGCTGCTTCTAGATCAAAGTTTAGCTTCTTAATAGCCCAACAGGCATTGTGCTCCAACTCCACTGGAAGATGACAAGCCTTACCATAGACAAGCCTATACGGAGACATTCCGATAGGCATTTTGTAAGCTGTGCGGTAAGCTCACAAGGCATCGTCAAGCTTCTTTGACCAGTCCTTGCGATTGGGATTAACTATCTTCTCCAAGATTCGTTTTACCTCTCGATTAGAAATTTTAGCTCGGCCACTAATCTGTGGATAATAAGTTGTGGCTATCTTATGGGTCACCCCATACTTAGCTAGAAGGGTTTTGAAGTACGTGTTACAAAAATGCGACCCTTCGTCACTGATAATAGCTCGAGACATGCCAAAACGAGTGAAAATGTTTTTCTTCAGGAAATTAAGCACTACCTTCGTATCATTAGTCGGTAAGGCAACTGCTTCAACCCACTTAGAAACATAATCCACAGTCACAAGGATATAGAGATTGTTGTAGGAGGACGGGAATGGTCCCATAAAGTCGATACCCCATACGTCAAATATTTCCACCTCAAGAATATTCTACAATGGCAATTTATGACGTCTTGAGATGGTGCCCACCCTTTGGCATCTATCACAGTGCAACACATATGTGTGTGCATCTTTGAATAGGGTGGGCCAATAAAATCCAGACTGAAGCACCTAAGCTGCAATTCTTTGACCTCCGAAATGACCTCCATAATTTGAGGAATGGCAGTGATTAAGCACACTTTCAACTTCCTCATCCGGCAAGCATCTCCGCAGAATTTGATCAGAACATTGCTTGAACAGGAAGGGCTCATCCCACAAGTATTGTTTAGCATCTTTTAGGAATTTCTTCCTCTGTTGATAACTCAGGTTTGGAGGAAGCACTTGGCAAGTGACATAATTAGCAAAGTCCGCATATTACGGAGCTTTGCTTTGGATAACAAAAAGTTGTTCATTTGAGAAGAAATCATTGATGACTTTTTCAGCATATCCCGAACGCGGGGTGTTTTCCAACCTTGATAAGGGATCGGCTACCTGATTTTCTGTCCCCTTTTTGTCTCGAATTTCTAAATCGAACTCCTGGAGAAGCAGAACGCACCTAATCAATCTCGGCTTAGCATCTTTCTTCTCAATCAAATATTTGATTGCCGAGTGATCAGTGTATACAATCACCTTCGTTCCAATGAGGTAGGAACTGAACTTATCAAACGCATAGACTACTGCCAGCAGTTCCTTCTCAGTGGTAGTATAATTTAGCTGAGCATCCGTTAAAGTTTTGCTGGCATAGTATATTGTGTGAAATACCTTCACCCTTCTTTGGCCTAGAACCGCCCCAATAGCAAAATCACTTGCGTCACACATTAGCTCAAAAGGGAAGGTCCAGTCTGGGGCTACAACAATAGGAGTCGAGACAAGTCTTTTCTTTAATAACTCAAAACCATTCAGGCAGGCTTCATCAAATTGGAAAGGCATGTCCTTTTCCAAAAGTGTACACAACGGTTTGGTTATCCGTGAGAAGTCCTGGATAAACCTTCTGTAAAACCTTGCATGCCCGAGGAAACTCCTTACTCCTTTTACTGAAGTCGGTGGTGGGAGGTTATTAATCACATCTATTTTCGCCTTATTAACCTCCATGCCGTCAGCTAAAACCCTGTGACCCAGAATAATGCCCTCTTCAACCATGAAGTGGCACTTCTCCCAATTTAAGACAAGGTTAGTCTCAACACATCTATGGAGAACGGTAGTCAGATTCCTCAGGAAATTATCAAATGAGCTCCTAAATACCGAAAAGTCATCCATGAAGACTTCTAAGGTCTTTTCAACCATATCAGAGAAAATCGACATCACACGCCGCTGAAATGTTGCGGGAGCATTACATTGCCCGAAAAACATTTTTCGAAAGGCAAAGGTCCCATACGGGCATGTGACCATCGTCTTCTCCTGTTCCTCAGGAGCAATTGAAATCTGATTATACCCCGAGTAGCCATCTAGCAGACAATAATATTCATGCCCAGCTAACCTATCAAGCATCTGATCAATAAAAGGAAGAGGGAAGTGATCCTTACAGGTTGATTTGTTCAATTTCCTGTAATCCATACATACCCTCCACCCAGTCACTATTCTGGTGGGAATCAGCTCGTTGTTTTCGTTGGGCACTACAGTCATTTCGCCCTTCTTTGGCACGCATTGGATAGGACTGACCCAAGGACTATCAGAGATGGGGTAGATAATGCCCGCGTCTAACAATTTAATGATCTCCTTCCGGACCACCTCTTTTATAATGGGATTCAACCGCCTCTGATGCTCAATGGACGGCTTAGACCCTTCCTCCAGTAAGATTTTGTGCATGCATAGAGTAGGACTGATCCCTTTTATTTCAACAATTGACCACCCCAGGGCCG
Organism: Panax notoginseng; assembly: GCA_016801055.1. Lineage (NCBI taxonomy): Eukaryota > Viridiplantae > Streptophyta > Magnoliopsida > Apiales > Araliaceae > Panax > Panax notoginseng. The sequence continues at coordinate 94,833,011 of CM029022.1, forward strand.
TTTTGTAATGCTTGAGCACAAGCAGCAACTTTTCTTCCTGGCACGTAGTTAGAGAAGTAGAAATTATCATAGGTAAAGTGGAAGAGTTCCCTAAGTAAGCATACCTCAGGTGATTGGGCAAAGGCTTTAATTCTAAGACAGAAGGTTCCATGATCGACGGCTAAGCCTTGGAAGTTGAGGCCTCATCATCATTTAGAGACTCAAACTGTCTTTGAAACTATTTGGATCTTTGGGGCGCATCTAGCCACTTGGAAAATTCAACATTAGTGGGCTCTTCAGTAGTACTGGCCCCTGTCAATGTGGCTCCCAAAGGGTCTGTAATGCAGGTTTCTGAGAACACTTCCCTAACTGAATTATCAATTGCATTAATCTGGAAGCAGTCCTCAGGAGTGTTAGGATATTTTATCGATCTAAAGATATTAAATATCACTTCTTGATCCTGAACCCTCATTGTCAACTTCCCTTTCTGTACATCAATTAGGGTTGTGACGCCCCCAAAATTAGGTATACATCACCCATCTTGGGTCGTCAGATACATAGTACAAAATACAAATACAACTTACTAATACAACTGTCGTGTACAATACGACAAAACATAAACTGTGAGTTTGAATACAAATATTATCTTCTAGAGAGTATTCATACTCAAAAGGAGTCCTCATTACATTTATTAACACACCATTACATAGAATAGTGAGGACTACTAACTAATACTATCATTCGGACCATCACTCCGTTCCCCGACTTGCCCCAGCTACGTTCTCATTTCCTGAAGAGAACAGTGAAAGAAAGGGTGAGCTCAACTAGCCCAGTAAGAAATATTATGACTAAGATAATGCAGAATAAATTATCATTAGCCTTCAACAATGTTAAACTGATAAAATATAATAGACATCAAGTTTAACTGCAGCGGAACAAGCAATCCATTAAAAGAGTCAAGTAGAAAATAAACTCTACTATCTTTTATGATTTAAAAGATTTTCCAACACTGTGATCGCTGAGACTCAGCTTAATAAAATAATCCACATCATCGAATCACCCCTGCACTACGGCCAAGGATATTCGTATATTCATTAATGGTCATGATCATGCCAACAACTGTCCATCAATGCACTACGGGCCAATGAGGACTTTTACCGCATCATTTGTAACATTACGGTCATGATTATACCGAATAATCCCTGGTCATAATCATACCAAGTCCATCTATGCACTACAGGCCACAGATGACTTTCAACATTTTATAAACATGAGGATGATGACAATGATACAAGAATTTAATAAAACAAGTTCAAGAATTAATTTATCCAGGAATTAATAACGTCCAAATTGTCAACATGATACTGCTTTGTGGAGTAAAATTCAAGAATGATCAGGAGAATATTTTCATGAATAGATACTAGATGAAGCGCAAATGTCAAGGATATTTCACAAATTTCATGGAGTATAGAAGTCAAAACTTAACCAACTGAGTATAATAAAGAATGGAATAACAAAAGAAATCACCATGCATGCGATAGACCGCACAGACAGGTTATTCCAACAGAATAATAAATAATAGAACCAGGTCCGGCGTAAACGCACAGACAGGATATTCCGACAGAATAATAAATAATGGAACCAGGTCCGGCGTAAACGCACAGACAGGATATTCCGACAGAATAATAAATAATGGAACCAGGTCCGGCGTAAACGCACAGACAGGATATTCCGACAGAATAATAAATAATGGAACCAGGTCCGGTGTAAAACACACAGACAGGATGTTCCAACAGAATAATAATAAAAACGGAACCAGGTCCGGTGTAAAACACACAGACAGGATGTTCCAACAGAATAATAGAAGAATGTCACCAAGTATAGGGTAGACCGCGTATACTGGTTATTCCAACAGAATAATAAAGAATGGAATAACAGAAATTCTCTTCTTGAATACAAAAGAATAATATCCCTTACCGTTTTGAAGACGAGCTGAAATAAGGAAGTAGTTAAGTAGCAGAATACTCTTCTTCTCTCTCTCTATAGTTTCTCTCTCTAGAGTTCAGTGAATTCGTAAGAAATAATGAAGGAATGAGCTGCTATTTATAAAAAAATAGAATGTATAGTAACTAATCCATGAACGGTCCAGATTGATTACTTTAATCTGACGGTCCATATTTAAAGAAAAATCTTTTAAATAAAATATAATATATTCTATTTATAGAATAACTTTAATAAAGTATTCTGTTTTATATAAAAAGATGTTTCTGTTTTATTACGTTAATAATACGAATAAAACAAAACGTCATTATCGCTAAATAATTCATATTATTAACTGACAATAATTGAATCAAACTGAGTGACTTCTCACATAAGTATTAATAATCAATACCGTGTGCTACTATGCAACCACACGTATTACTGTACTTTTACTACCGTGTAGTTCAACAGTAACAATGGTAAAATTTCTGCCGTTATTTTTAATAAAATATTTTTGTCACTTTTTTCAATCCGACAATAATTCCGTTGTAGGGTCCACAAATGATTGTGTCGTTGTACGAATATTCCCTGTTAAAACGAATATTCCCCGACCAATCGAATATTATATAACAACTTGCGTACTTTGCAAAATTTATAAATATTACCCACAACTATAACATTATATCAAATTAACTCCATAATATTCAAAAATGATATTTATAGAAAATTCATCTTTATTTATAAAATTTGGGGTCTTACAACCTCCCCTTCTTATGAAATTTCACCCTCGAAATTAGGGTACGTACCTGGTATGTCGAAGAGGTAAGGATGCCTTGATTTCATTTCAGATTCTAACTCCCAAGTCATTTCCTCAACATCGTGGTTTCTCCACAAAACTTTGACTTGAGGTATAACCTTGGAGCGTAGAATATGTTCCTTCTTATCCAGGATTTGAACAGGAACTTCTTCATACATCAAATCTTCCGCTATTTCATCCGGTTCTAACTCAATAATGTGGTTCGGGTCTTCCACATATTTGCGTAACATGGATATGTGAAAAACGTTATGACACGAGACATACTTGGCGGTAAAGCGAGTCTATAAGCCACAGCTCCTACTCGATCGAGGATTAAAAATGGACCGATGAATCGAGGATTGAGCTTTCCAGTCTTTCTAAATCTCGTAACTCCTTTCCATGGAGCAACACGTAAGAACACATGATCTCCTACATCAAATTACACGTCCTTCCGATGAAGATCAGCATAACTCTTTTGTCGATCTTGTGAGGTTTTTATACGTTGTCGGATCGTTTAAATCTTTTCTGTAGTCATACGTACCAACTCCGGTCCCAACAACGTTGCTTCACCCACCTCATCCCAGCATACTGGAGAACGACATTTTCTTCCATACAATGCTTCGAATGGAGCCATGCCAATACTTGCTTGATAACTGTTGTTGTAGGAAAACTCCACCAATGGTAAGAACTTGTCCCAACTTCCCTTGAAGTCAAAGACACAGAGTCTTAATAGATCTTCAAGAGTTTGAATAGTCCTCTCTGATTGTCCGTCCGTCTGAGGATGATATGCTGAACTAAATCGTAACTCCGTGCCCATAGCTTTTTGTAAACTAACCCAAAATCGTGAAGTGAATCTTGGGTCTCGGTCAGAAACTATGGATACTGGCATACCATGCAGTCTTACAATCTCGTTTATGTACATACGAGCAAGACGTTCAAGTGTATAAGTTTCTCGTATCGGTAAGAAATGAGCAGACTTAGTCAATCTATCAACAATGACCCAAATCGCATCAATACCTTGAGAAACCCTAGGAAGACCGGTAACGAAATCCATGGTAATGTGCTCCCACTTCCATTCTGGAATTTCAAGTGGTTGCAATGGACCTTTTGGTACTTGATGCTCCGCTTTGACTCGTTGACAAGTTAGACACCTTGAGATAAACAACGCTATCTCTCTCTTCATATTGCTCCACCAAAATGTATGACGAATATCATGATACATTTTGGTACTTCCAGGATGGATTGCAAACGGTGTGTTGTGCGCCTCCATCATGATTTTATACTTTAAATCAGGGTTGTTAGGAACACAAAGTCTGGAGTTGACTCGAAGTATTCCTTCTTCATCGATTCTTGCTTCCGGTATAGCACCTTCTTGCACTTTCTTTTTCATACGCATCAGCTCCAGGTCTGTAGCTTGCGCAGCTTTAACTTTATCGATTAAAGTCGGTTCTACTAGTATATTTGCCATCATCACATGGGTCCCTGGAGTCTTTAACTCTATCTCCATCCTTTGCAAATCACACAAAATGGGTCTTTGTGTTGACAATATCGCACTCGTACTTGCATATGATCTTCTACTCAATGCGTCAGCTACCACGTTCGCTTTTCCAGGATGATATTGAATGGTATGATCATAATCTTTCAACAGTTCAAGCCAACGTCGTTGTCGCATGTTGAGTTCCTTTTGAGTGAAGAAATATTTGAGACTTTTATGATCCGTAAAGATCTCCACCTTCTCCCCATACAAGTAATGCCTCCAAATTTTAAGTGCAAAGACAACAGCTGCCAACTCTAGATCATGAGTAGGATAATTCCTCTCATATTCCTTGAGTTGTCTTGATGCATAGGCTATGACTTTTCCATGTTGCATGAGAACGCATCCCAACCCTTTGCTCGAAGCATCACTGTAGATGAAAAATCCCTCCGAGCCAGATGGTATTGTTAGAACAGGTGCTGAAATGAGTCTCCTCTTGAGTTCTTGAAAACTCTGCTCACATTCTTCGCTCCAACCGAACTTTGTATCTTTTCGAGTCAGCTGAGTTAACGGAGTAGCAATTCGAGAAAATCCTTCCACGAATCTCCGATAATAACCAGCTAGACCGAGAAAGCTACGTACTTCGGTTACTGATTTAGGTTGTTCCCAGCTTTGAATAGCTTCAATCTTTGCCGGGTCAACAGATATTCCACGACTTGATACTACGTGCCCAAGGAATGCTACCTCTTCCATCCAGAACTCGCATTTCTTCAACTTGGCATAAAGTTTGTATTCACGAAGCTTTTGGAGTACCAGCCTCAAGTGTTGCTCATGATCTTCACGACTTTTGGAATAAACAAGGATGTCATCGATAAAGACAACCACAAAGTGATCCAAATATTCCTTAAATACCCTGTTCATCATATCCATGAAGGCAGCAGGAGCATTAGTCAATCCAAAAGACATAACTAAGAATTCATAATGCCCATACCGAGTTCTGAAGGCGGTCTTTGGAATATCCTCAGTTCTAACCTTCAGCTGATGATATCCAGAACGAAGATCGATCTTTGAAAAGAATTGTGCTCCTTGCAACTGGTCAAACAGGTCATCAATACATGGCAATGGGTACCTATTTTTGATGGTGACATGATTCAACTCCCGATAATCAATACAAAGTCGCATACTCCCATCTTTCTTCTTCACGAACAGAACAGGAGCACCCCAAAGAGAAGTACTAGGATGAATAAAACCAATGTCTAACAATTCCTGCAGTTGGGTCTTTAACTCCTGAAGTTCAATAGGAGCCATTCGATATGGGGCTTTGGAAATGGGTTTTGTACCGGGTTCAAGGTCGATACAAAATTTAATTTCACGCTCTGAGGGTAGGCCAGGAAGTTCTTCGGGAAATACGTCAGGAAATTTATTAACAACAGAAATATCATTCAAAGCTGACGTATTTTTGTTTAGATCTGTGACATGAGCTAAGAAAGCTTGACATCCGTTTTTCAATAAACGAATAGCTTTATGGCTTGAGATGACAGCGATTGATTTTAATGGTTTGGTTGCTTGAATTCGCATAATAGGTCGATTAGGAATATGAAAGCTAACAACCTTATGAAAACAATCAATTTTTACATGATGAGTAGTTAACCAATCAATCCCTAGAATCACGTCAAATGCAAGTATTTTTAATGAAATAAGATCGACAGGAAATGTATGGGTACCAACTTGAACCAAACAAGACTTATAAACCGTGGATGTAATGAAAGTTTCTCCCAATAGAGTTTCAACAGCTAGGTCAAAGTCTAATTTCCCCGGAATCAAATTTAATCGATGAGCGCAAGTAGGAGAAATAAAAGAATGGGTAGAACCGGTATCAAATAAAGTATAGACTTCGTTAGAGTTTATGATAAGCTTACCCATGATGACCTCATTTGGGTTCCTTACTTTCTGGGAGTTCACAACATACGCTCTCCCTTGCACAACCGGTTTTAACTTTTCTGGGACGGCCTTTGGTGCCTCCATCCTAGCTGAATTTGTCTTCGGTAAACGACAAAATCGGGCTAAATGACCTTCTCTTCCATAATTATAACATGCTTTGGACGGCATCGCGCAGTTTGGACTGATGTGCCCCTCCCCTCCGCATTTAAAACATATGATAGGTGGTCGTTCTCCTTCCTTAACGACAGGTGCTGGTGCTGACGTCTTTCCATCATTGTTGAATCTCCTCTTCTTGAAATGCCCATTCTTATTGTTTTGACCCTGATTACCACCGAAGTGGTTACCATTTTTGGCCTGTTGATTCCCTCCACGCTTATTATCACCGCTTCGATAACTGTTCTCACTGGTATTATCATTTTGCCGGCTGCTCTCTTTTGATTGCGTTGTCTCGTTATCGCGCTCCACCAACTGAGCCCTATTTACAACATCTGAATACAAACACAATTTATGAGAAACAAGATGTTGACGTATCTTCGGCTTCAAACCTCTTAAAAACATCCGCGTCATTCTTTCTTCATTATCCACCAGGTGGGACGCAAACCGGGATAACTCCGTAAATTTTGCCTCGTACTGTAACACGGTCATATTATTCTGCTCCAATTTGATGAACTCCACCTCCTTCATGTGACGAATACTCTCGGGAAAGTATTTGTCGTTAAACAGCTCTTGGAACTTCTCCCAGGATATCTTCAGTGCGGCAGGTTGAGTACGCTTTATCGATTCCCACCAGTAATCTGCCTCTCCTCGCAACATAAAGGCGGCAAAGGGAACTTTTTGCTCCTCGGAGCAACCCAAGACATCAAATATCTTGGTGATCTGCTTTATCCATGTTTCAGCTACAAGTGGTTTGGGTTCTCCCTTAAACTCCGGTGGTCCCAGCTCCTTAAACTGTTTAGCGGTGACCGCCAGAGAGTTTCCAGTATTTCCACCTACGTTGTGGACAGGAGCCGCTTTCACCTGTTGTTGCATGAATTGAATAAAACCTCTGAACATTCCATCATTCATCATCTAGTCAGTGTTGTTGTTTGCATGAGGATTGTCACCTTCCTGATGAACATTATCCTGATTATTGATATGTGGTGAATCAATAGTCGCCTGTGCTCCATTGCTATTCTCAACATTCTCAGATGCCATTTTCAGATACTGCCACAAAATAAAAGTTAATTGATATGTCATATATTATCCTTATATTATGACCGACCAATTAAATACCATGCAAATAAACTTAGGTAGGTCATACTAGCGAAGGAATTTCCCGTCTCTCCCCTCCTAGTTCTATTCTCACATCCTAGCCAGGGATCATATCCCTAAGCTCTGATACCAACTGTGACGCCCCCAAAATTAGGTATACATCACCCATCTTAGGTCGTCAGATACATAGTACAAAATACAAATACAACTTACTAATACAACTGTCGTGTACAATACGACAAAACATAAACTGTGAGTTTGAATACAAATATTATCTTCTAGAGAGTATTCATACTCAAAAGGAGTCCTCATTACATTTATTAACACACCATTACATAGAATAGTGAGGACTACTAACTAATACTATCATTCGGACCATCACTCCGTTCCCCGACTTGCCCCAGCTACGTTCTCATTTCCTGAAGAGAACAGTGAAAGAAAGGGTGAGCTCAACTAGCCCAGTAAGAAATATTATGACTAAGATAATGCAGAATAAATTATCATTAGCCTTCAACAATGTTAAACTGATAAAATATAATAGACATCAAGTTTAACTGCAGCGGAACAAGCAATCCATTAAAAGAGTCAAGTAGAAAATAAACTCTACTATCTTTTATGATTTAAAAGATTTTCCAACACTGTGATCGCTGAGACTCAGCTTAATAAAATAATCCACATCATCGAATCACCCCTGCACTACGGCCAAGGATATTCGTATATTCATTAATGGTCATGATCATGCCAACAACTGTCCATCAATGCACTACGGGCCAATGAGGACTTTTACCGCATCATTTGTAACATTACGGTCATGATTATACCGAATAATCCCTGGTCATAATCATACCAAGTCCATCTATGCACTACAGGCCACAGATGACTTTCAACATTTTATAAACATGAGGATGATGACAATGATACAAGAATTCAATAAAACAAGTTCAAGAATTAATTTATCCAGGAATTAATAACGTCCAAATTGTCAACATGATACTGCTTTGTGGAGTAAAATTCAAGAATGATCAGGAGAATATTTTCATGAATAGATACTAGATGAAGCGCAAATGTCAAGGATATTTCACAAATTTCATGGAGTATAGAAGTCAAAACTTAACCAACTGAGTATAATAAAGAATGGAATAACAAAAGAAATCATCATGCATGCGATAGACCGCACAGACAGGTTATTCCAACAGAATAATAAATAATAGAACCAGGTCCGGCGTAAACGCACAGACAGGATATTCCGACAGAATAATAAATAATGGAACCAGGTCCGGCGTAAACGCACAGACAGGATATTCCGACAGAATAATAAATAATGGAACCAGGTCCGGTGTAAAACACACAGACAGGATGTTCCAACAGAATAATAATAAAAACGGAACCAGGTCCGGTGTAAAACACACAGACAGGATGTTCCAACAGAATAATAGAAGAATGTCACCAAGTATAGGGTAGACCGCGTATACTGGTTATTCCAACAGAATAATAAAGAATGGAATAACAGAAATTCTCTTCTTGAATACAAAAGAATAATATCCCTTACCGTTTTGAAGACGAGCTGAAATAAGGAAGTAGTTAAGTAGCAGAATACTCTTCTTCTCTCTCTCTATAGTTTCTCTCTCTAGAGTTCAGTGAATTCGTAAGAAATAATGAAGGAATGAGCTGCTATTTATAGAAAAATAGAATGCATAGTAACTAATCCATGAACGGTCCAGATTGATTACTTTAATCTGACGGTCCATATTTAAAGAAAAATCTTTTAAATAAAATATAATATATTCTATTTATAGAATAACTTTAAAAAAGTATTCTGTTTTATATAAAAAGATGTTTCTGTTTTATTACGTTAATAATACGAATAAAACAAAACGTCATTATCGCTAAATAATTCATATTATTAACTGACAATAATTGAATCAAACTGAGTGACTTCTCACATAAGTATTAATAATCAATACCGTGTGCGACTATGCAACCACACGTATTACTGTACTTTTACTACCGAGTAGTTCAACAGTAACAATGGTAAAATTTCCGCCGTTATTTTTAATAAAATATTTTTGTCATTTTTTTCAATCCGACAATAATTCCGTTGTGGGGTCCACAAATGATTGTGTCGTTGTACGAATATTCCCTGTTAAAACGAATATTCCCCGACCAATCGAATATTATATAACAACTTGCGTACTTTGTAAAATTTATAAATATTACCCACAACTATAACATTATATCAAATTAACTCCATAATATTCAAAAATAATATTTATAGAAAATTTATCTTTATTTATAAAATTTGGGGTCTTACAAGGGTCCTCCCCGTCGCTAAGAATGGTGTGACACCCGCAAATCCAGTACTTCAATTCCACAAGATTTGGTTTTCACTGTACAAAACTAATCTATCTATCTACCCATAATAAATGCGCCATGCAATAGATAGAATTAAATAAATAAATCTCCCCTTATGGGTTACATCATCTGCATAAAAATACAATCCCAGGTCATACTAACCTTAAATCTTAACTGCGGAATCATAAACATTTTATAGTTTTACACAACATTAACATAAGTCTTAACACATAAATTCAATATCACATAAACAACAAGTCTTCATCACTTGTTAATCTTGCCCTTGCCTTTGCTAGTAGAAGGTTCATCTGTTCTTTTATTCTTAACTGCAATGTTATTATTCGCAAGAGTGAGCACAATTGCCCACAAGTATAATAATGAAAGTAACAATATAATAACATGCGAGTGAATCAAAGACTTCTGAAATAAAGCTCAACTTTTGAATCAAGAATGAATAACAAGAATCAAAAGAAATTTGAGGGTCATAAGACCTTAAACTATGTCCTAGGTTATCAAGGGTTATACTTGAAACCCTTAACAGTCATAAGGCTATGGACTCTACTTCTCGTACTTAGGGGAATCAGCCCTTAGTACCATACTGTGCACAATATCTTAACGCTAACGCATAAGTAATCCCTTTATAGGGTTGTTCATCTCAGTTTGACATCAGAGTTCGCACCAAAGAAAGTTTGGTTTAGATAAATCAATAAGGGTTCTGAAATTTAGAACATTCATCAACTATGGACTAGTCGAATCATTAAGGGTTCGCTAGTCTAATAAGGTTCAACAATAAATGGTATTTAAATTGATTAACAATCTCAAGAGGTATACAATAGAATAATTATTGTATAACAGGATCATACTTTGAAAGATTAATATACTTTTAATATAACAGAATGGACTTGATCAATAATAACGAGAATTTACTCGATGTAAAGAGATAACTTATAAACTCATATAAAGATAACGAGTAGGGTTAGGAAACTTGCCTCGTGCGTAGATTACACTTTAACTAAACTCGTTATTTGAATTAAATCCTACATATCAATTATGTTCATAATACCGGTCAAGAATAACGTACTGGACATCATAAGTTTATTCTTTTGTCTAACTTGAATTCATGACTATAATTAGTCAATTACTACACTTATAGTCAAAATTAAGACTTCACGAACAATAAACTAATTATGCATTCAATAATTCAATCCACATGTAATTATGTTATTTACATGTTAAGCATCTATTTTAACATCTTATAATACTTCTAACATATTTCTATGTTCATTACATTAAGTTACTAACACATTGCTAGACTTGACATTTAAAAATAGTTCATTTCTGAACATTCTGGAGAGTGGCGCTGCGGCGCCACTGTTGTATTGGTACTCGGCGCTGCGGCGCGATAGCGCTGCGGCCAGACTCTTGGCGCTGCGACGCGGATGTTAAGGCACGAGATTGGCGCCGCGGCGCAACGAACCAGAAACTGTTCTGTAATTCGCAAAAAATTGCAGAACACAGCCAAAAACCCCAATTAAATTATTACTACACGAATTTAATCATACCCATTCATAATAAGACGCATATAATCACTACTTAACCCTTCTAGCATGATTTTAACATGTTAAAACACATAATTAACAGAATTAAATTATACAAATTGCACTATTCTTGATGTTCTTGAAGTGTTGAACATAAATTCCTAAAATTTAACGTCACGAATTCGTTAAAAAAACCAAATCCAACCATTCAAATTTCGTTTTGTTCGTTTTATCATGCATAATCACATATAAGTGGAAAATTTGTAGAAAAATTTATGGTTGACATATTAAAATTACGTATAAGGGCCATATGGCCAATTAACATACTCTGTAAATTTTTGAAATAACAAGTCATAATGAAATTGATGATATGAAATCATGCAATATATATATAAAACATGCTTTACTACTCGAATTATTACATATAACCATATAACAACAAAATCTCCAACTATAGAGATTTACAGAATATATGAAAGCCATTTTATAAAACTAAATGACGTAACAATGAAAATTGGGTTGGAGAGAATTACCCAAGCGTAAAGAGTAGATGAATAAAAATGACAATTCTCTCTACTTCAATCACAGAGTTTCTCCCAATCTCTCTCAAAATTTCTCAACTCTCTCTTTGTTTCTACTTTCTAGACTTGGAAGAATGAAGAAGAATGCATAATAATAAAGAAAATCAACTGACGCATTGTAGTCAGTTACCCAGTCATGGGTAACTTCCCTCAACTCCTACTAAGGTCACGTTTGGCTAGCATACTAGGTTTCAAAACCCTTTATTTTAATAAAATCTTTTATCATATAGTTAAAATAATGTCACACCCATTTCAAATATCTTATTTAATTTAACTTAAATAAAATATAATAATTTCTCATTAATTCACATAGTCACATACTTAAATTTCTCCTTTAATAACAATGTCAAATTATTAAATCTCTAATTAATAAATAAATTAATTAAAATAACATTAGGCTTATTAAATATTTCTTCTAATTCAATAAGCTCACATAAACACATACTTGAATAATAATTATTCTCCACATTAATTTAATAAATATAACACATAATTAAATTAATCTACCACAACTTCATCAATTAATTATTTAATCTAATAATTAATTCATCAAAAAATATTTATTTAATTCAATAAATATTAAAATTAAATTACAAAATCTCGTTTGTCACAAATGGCCTGCCCAATATTATAGGGACCTCATTGTCCTCCTCAAAATCTAGGACAATAAAATCAGCTGGGAAGATGAACTTGTCAACCTTGACAAGCACATCCTCTACTATCCCCTTCGGGTACGTGAGAGATCTATCAACCAATTGTAAGGTGACACTTGTAGGTTTGGCTTCATTTAGTCCCAGCTTCTTATAAATGAACAGAGGCATCAAGTTGATGCTCGCCCCTAGATCACATAAAGCCTTGCCAATGAATTGATCCCCGATAGTGCAAGGAATTGTGAAACTTCCTGGATCTTTTAGCTTTGGAGGAAGCTTGTTTTGTAGAATGGCACTGCACTCCTCGATCAGAGCCACTCTTTCATAATCCCCCATTTTTTATTTCTTAGATAATATGTCCTTCATAAACTTGACATAACTTGGCATTCCCTCCAATGCCTCTGCAAATGGGATGTTTATGTAAAGCCTCTTGAAAACCTCTAGGAATTTAGAAAATTGCTTGTCCAGCTTTTGCTTCTATAGACGCTGGGGAAAAAGGCAACTGAGGGAGAGGAGGATTGACTTTACTCATTGGAGAGGTTGGTATTGTTGGGCTAACTTGAGTACTTTCCTCACCCCCAGATTTCTCATTATTCTTCTCCACTTCAGGTTTCTTTTCAATAACTTCTTCTTCCACTAGAGAACTCTCTCCACCTTATTCAATAGTGGTTTTCCCACTTCTGAGTGTCACTGCTTTGCATTGTTCTTTGCCTTCCCGTTTCGGGTTGACATCAGTGTCACTAGGCAATGTACCTTATGGACGACTATTTAAAGTAGTGGCCAATTATCTCATCTGTACTTCAAGATTCCGAATGGAGGCTTCTTGATTGTTACTCTTTGTTTCATTCTGGCCAATGTACCGCGACAGGAGATCCTCCAAACTAGGCTTTCTCTCCTATTGAGGTGCTGGATTGTGGAACTGATTTTGAGAGCTCTGCGGTTGTGGATTGTACTAATTCTGAGATTGAAAACCCGGAGGGTTAGAAAAATTCGGCCTGGTGGATGAAGGTTGTGCTTAATTGGGGTTGTTGTTGTTGTTGCCCCAAGAGAAGTTGGGATGATTTCTAAAGCCCGGGTGGTAATGAGTGGGAAGATTAGTACTTTGTTGCCGCCCATAGTTGGAAACAAATTGGATCGACTCAGGGCTTATTGCACACTGATCAGTAGGGTGGCTCCCTTGACACAATTCACACTGGACTGTGACACTCTGCACATTCTGTACTGTTGATACTCCCATGGTGTCTAGTCGTTTCGTTAGCGCTGCAACCTGAGCCGCAAAAGATGTGAACGAGTCAACCTCATATACCCCCGCTGGTCTTTTGGGGGCTTGCCTATCATTCGGCCATTGATAATTATTGGCCACCGTTGTTTCCACTAGTTCATACCATCCTATGTGATGTTTATCCATGAAGGCCCCTCCCGACGCGACATCAATACTCGAACGAGTTGATCCGGATATCCCATTATAAAAGGTCTAGATAGGAAGTCATTCTGGCAATCCATGGTGAAGGCATTTTCTCAGTAGATCCTTGAATTGCTCCTACGAGTCGTACAAGGATTCTGATTTGAACTAGAAAAAAGAAGTGATATCATGCCTAAGCCTGGCTGTTTTGGCGGGCGAAAAGAACTTCGCCACAAACTTCTGTGCCAAGTCAGCCCATGTGGTAATGGAGCCTGACGGAAGTGAGTGTAGCCAGCTCTTTGCCTTGTCCTTCAAGGTGAATGGAAACAACCGGAGTCTAATGGCATCGTCAGACACTCCGTTGGTTTTAAAAGTATCGCAGATCTCCACGAAGTTTATCAAATGATCATTTGGGTTATTGTTTGGCAATCCCCCGAAATGAATGTTAGTGCACATTTGAATGGTTCCCAGCTTTATCTCAAAGTTATTTTCTTGGATTGCGGGCCTGAGAATGATTGCCTGGAGATCGTCGATTCGAGGCATGGCATACTCCTTGAGAGATTTCTGAAGTTCCTCAGCCATTCTAACAGGAGTAGGTCTGTCCTGAGAATTTTCTCTTCATAGTCGTCTGTATGTTCTATCAACCTTAGGATCGAGTGGTATTATATTCCGTCCCCTCCAAGGTGGCATAAATAGTACAAACTACCTGAAAAGAGAGTTAAACAGATAAATCAGTTTAAATTAAGATTGTATTGACTTAGTGTTAATATTGAATCACAAATAATACTAAGTCCCCGGCAACGACGCTAAAAACTTGTTGGTCGATTTCGCTATTGCTAAATCGCGCGCAAGCATACGCGGTCCACAAGTAATATATGAAAGTAAAGTGTCGAACCCACGAGGACAAAGTCTTAAGAGAATACAAATACTAAGGTGAAGTCATTACTTATCTTATCTAAACAAGTAAACACGATGGTTGGTTAAGCTATATGATTAAAACTATAAGAATAAGAGAAGTAGTTTGTGCTAGGAAGTCAAGATAGGATTACAATTTCCCTAATGCATTGCCTAATCTCCTAACTCTCCAAATTACAAACGAATCAAGGTATGGTCAGCCGAGAACAAAAAATACACACAAGCTTCTATCGAAGGTCAAATGCACATCCCTAGCTAGATAAATCACAATATGTCTATTGGTGAAAATAGCTAGGCCAAGGTCGTTAAGCTAAGTCTCAAGGCCGCACAAGGAAAATAGAGATATGTCTATCCTATTAGCAGTTTATGCACACATTTCATTGGCATGGTCATAACAGGTGTTGTTATAATTAAAAGCTAGATAATAACATCCATTTTTCAATCTCTGTTAATATCAATACTAATTTCTCTATCAAGAAATTAGTCACTAAGTACAAAATACAACAACTCATTCCAAAACGATTCATTAAATAAAATAGGAGAGAAAGTTAATTAAGTTAAACAAAAGGTTACATTGCAATCCTAAAAATGGAGTTAGTTCATAACTATGGTACTAACACACATTTTCAATACATTCCACATCATCAGAAATACACAAATAAATGGGAGATTTGGAATAAGAAAACCCATGTTTTGAAGTAATCCTCTGAATCTTCTCTTCACTGTGTAGCTCCTTAGCTCTGTAGGATGCAATAACTCTCTTTCCCTTGAAGCACAACTTCTTTCTCTTCTAGAAAATTAATAATGTAAGAAAAATACTATCACTAAGCTATCTGTAATAAATTTTATCGCAGGCGGCTGCTGAGAATTAAGTCCCTCGCTTCTCTCTCTCTTTAGGTCATTTAAAGCCCTTTACTGTCTGGACACCGGAGCTCGCGCTGCGGCGCGAGCCATTGCTTAGCAAGTGGCGCTGCGGCGCCACGTAGACTTAAAAAAATAGGAGGTCGCGCTGCGGCGCGACTCCTTAAAGGGACCTCGGCACTGCGGCGCAAGGCTGACATGTGCTGGGGCGTTGGATATGGCACTGAGGCGCCAATGATGGCGCTGGGGCGCGGACTCCTGGCACCGGGGCGCCACTTTCCAGTAGGTTCGAGCAATATTCGGCACTGCGGCGCGGGATCCTGGCGCCGGGGCGCCACTTTCCGGTATGTTCGAGCATTATCCGGCGCTGCGCCCCAGGCTCCTGGCGTCGGGGCGCCACTTTCCACTATGTTCGAGCATTATCCAGCGTTGCGGCGCGGGCTCCAAGTGTGAGACTGGCGCTACGGCGCCAGTACAGCAAAAATGCCTATGAAAGCTAGAAACGACCTGCAAAGCCCTGCATGATAGAACTTAAACAAAATAACAACAAAATATAATTACAAGCTAACTAAATAACAGAAAACAGGCAACAACTTAAGCCACAAAGGATCTGATTCGCAGGTGTAAATTCCACTCAATACCTAACACCTTACCCTCACTTAAGCAAACTCTATGAATCTCGATTTTCAGACCAATTAAATAGAGTCACATATTGAGAAAGCCTTTCAAAATTTGGTTGAGTTGGTACAACCATTGAAACTCATATCAACTGACGACTCTGTATAATTCAGCCCAATCATTAAAATCAAAATTTTCAAATCGTCGACATTGTATGTCGGTCTTTCCAAAATCTTACCCTTTAAAGAAAGATAAAATTAACATAACAAAATCTAAAGGGTAGAGAACGTGATAGGAAAATTTTCCGGCGTCGACAGAAGGAAGCCAAATAAAAAAAATGCCACAAAATACCTGATTTTAATATTATAAAGTATTATACATTACAAACATAATAATTTGATTGGATGCCAAATAAAATGTACCCATCCAGTTTTTCTTAATTAGTGGCCTAAGGGACAAATAGTAAGGATAAAGATATGGATAAATACCAATTATCTTTTAGATAAAATATGTAATGGGGCATATGTACACTTATAAAGAGGAGAAATAAAATAAAGAAGTATAACTGCTAATTAGATATGATCATGATTAAAGAAAACGGTTGGTAATAGATTTGGAAAAGGTCTCAAAACCAATAGGATTCAAGCATCCCCAACACGAAAGCTACCTTTTTCCTCCTAGCTTAATTTTGTTCCATTCCATTTTTAATTTTTTATCATAAAAAATCAAAACCCTTTTCCTCAATCTTCCTAATTATTCCATTTTAAGAGTATGTTCGACAAGTAATTCTAAGTTAGTTAAATCAATTTATTAAGTAAAAATGAGTGTTTGTGCATACTTTTTTTTATAGCTTATAAATTGACTTATAAATAATTTTTACAAGCACTTTTTAAAAATAATTTATAGACCATTTTAAAGCAAGTAGATTTGACCAAATATAAATACTCTTTTATCATCCTTTTAGTACTCTTTATAATTTATAAGTTATTTTAATCAAACACATTCATAATTTATTTTATCTTAATTTTTGATTTATAAATTAAAATAATACAAAACTTGTAAGAGTATCTCCAACAGTAGTAGGAAAAAAACTCTTCAAATTGAAGTTTGTTGACCTACGCGGTAATTTGAAAAACATTATATTTGTTAATTTTATATTTTGTTCATCGTCAATCTCTTCAATTCAATGAGTTGTACATTAAACTCATCAAGCGTAATAAATATTTTTAGCCTTTAATTGTAGATTTGAAAAGTGAGAAGGAAGTTACAAATTTGAAGAGTGAGAAGGAGGTTGCAGATTTGATGATTAAAATTGAAGAGATTGTTGGAGATAATTTTTTTAATGTGACTCATCTATTTAAGTATCCCAAAATAGTTGAAAAGACTGTTAAAAATGCTCTAAGTTGTTTTAAAATAAGTCATTGAAGAACATGCTCTAACTCCAAATAACATTAATAAATTTGTAAGTAGTAGTAACGGTAATGAGTTTGTAAGTAGTATTTATAGTTACGGCGAGTCTCTTTGACAACTACTTGTAATTCCTAAAATATTATCGTTTAAATTTTTTATACATGAATTAATAAAATTATTTAATACTATCATTTAGCAATTAAAATTTATTTAAATTTTTATTACTACCCCTTTATGGGAAGTTAAAAATTATTAATTTAAGCAAGAGAATTTCTTAGAATAATGAGAGAATGTAGGGGTGATATAGAAAATTAAATAATTTATTCTCCTAAAAAGTTGTAAACAACAAATAAATTAGAATATATTTTTTCTTTGAAACCAACAATTTTTTAAGATGGGAGTAGAGGGAGTAATATTTGTGTGTTTTAATTATTTGATTTATTTTCGAACTTATAAATAATTTTTAAGAAGTAATAATTTTTTACTATAAAAAAATTGTCTAAAGTAAAGACACTTTTACTCACATTTTAGTAATTTTTATAATTTATTTTAATTTATAAGTTATTTTAGTCAATCACATCCCCAACTATCTCAGCCTAATTTTTAAATTATAAATTAAACTGATGTAAAATATTTTTATATATAAATTAATTTAAAAATATTTTATAAATTATTTTAAAGTTTACTACTTATAAGTCTTTTAAAATAAATCATTACCGAACAGCTAACAGTAATGAATTTGTAAGTAGTTATAGTTACAACGATCTCAAATTTTGATGGTGACGGACATGGTCTAGGACAATTCAATTTCTTTCTCTCTAAAAATCAACTTCATTCTATTCAATCGTTGTGTAATTGATACCGCGTTTTGGGTGATCTCAATTCTCTCGGTTGTTGCGATTCTCTCTCTTCTCTTTGTTGAAAATTTCACCCCTTTTCTATTTCTGAACATACTCTCTTTTGGTGTAAAGCTTAGCTTCACTTGTGCATCATACTTGCCATTCTGCTAGTTTCAATCTTCATTTTTCTCGTAATTCCGAAAAGTTCTGTTCACTAATTGGAATTTGATTGAAATGAATTGATTTTCAGTTTATCAAGTGCTATTTGGTTCAATTTGATGGCACAATTGTTGAAATTCATTTAAGAGATTTTGGGTTATTTGTGTGAATTTGGGTGTAAAATTTGAAGATTGGTGGTGAGTATTTAAATTTGGTCTTGTTGTTGGAGGATTCTGTAATTTGCAGAGGGGTCTTTTTGCAAGAGGTAATCAGACAGAAAGTTATTGTATTGTTTGCAATCCCTTTATAGATCTGTTTTTTGTGCTTTGTCCCTTTTTTAGTTTTTTTTCATATGTTTCTGATTGCTATGTTTTTAAAGAAAAGGGGAAAAATAGCTGTGTTTGGTCATAATTCTGTTGTTTGTATTTTTGGGGAAAAAATGATATTGCTTTGTTTTTATGAGCTGAAAGATTTGGGAATTGAAACAGTGGATTAAAATGTTAATTTTGGCAGCATAATCAAAAGAGGAGATTTGATAACAGCAGGGGTTTCCTTTACTAAGTTGTGACGGATCCGTCAACTGAAAATAGGGGGTGTGATTGTCTGGCTGGTCTGGAGTGCATATTTAATATTATCAGGGCCCTAAGGATGGGGTCCTGCTTATCAACTGAAAGCAGGAGCCCTCTCCCCACTTCTCCTACGCCTGCACCCAGCGTTAGGAAGAAGAAGAACTCAAAGAAAAGGCTTGGGTCTCGAAATTCTTCCTTTGAAAATAGGAGAGAAGAACAGCTTTACAGGATTCCAGGACGAATGTTCTTGAATGGTTCTAGTGAAGTTGCTTCACTCTTTACCCAACAAGGCAAGAAAGGGACCAATCAAGATGCCATGATTGTTTGGGAGGTTAGCAAATGTCCTCCATCTAATTATGATGCAAATTTTGAGATGTTTGAGATTTTTAAATATTCAACTTTTCAGTATATTTGCCATAACATGAAAAACAGGTGCATATGTGACACAGCGAAATACAGTAGAGAGAATAGAATCACATGAATTGAATCTACGTACTTTGCATGAAATTCACAAAGTTTGGGATAAATTGACTAAATAACCAAATAATTCATAAACCATAATCATAATAATGATCGTTCTCCCTAAAACATCCGAAAACATCATATAAATACTAAACTATAAGTTAGAAAACCTAATTATGAAAGGACTAATGAAATTACGAAAATATCCAACTGGACCCAAAATTGGAAAAACTTCGGAAGGCCGCCTTCCCCTTTCCAGGCTTCTTTTGGGCTTCAAACGGCATACATCATGGCCAAAGACGATGATTTTTGTAGGCCTCGTCCCTAGATTTGTTTTGATATATTATGGGTATGTAACTCCAAACGGATCAAAAGTTACTCCCAAAACAATATCAACCCTTCTTAAACTTGGCTTTTCTTCCTTTCCCGACTTTGTCCCCAACTTGGGCCGTGTCAATATGTTACCTAAAACAATTATGGTTATGTTCATTGAAGTGTGGCATGAAGTTTAAGTGAGCCTGGTAATAGTTTGTAGATTTCGATAGCAGTCACATGATTTTTGAGATGTAGGCAACAGCTGATTAACACATGCAAGTTATACTATGACGGTTTCACTGAACTCTTTTGATTGCATTTACATATCAAGCTGGAGAACAATCTTATTTGTAGTTAAAGTATCATCATTTGATGTTAATTTCTGTCCAATCCACACTTCATTAAACAATGATATTAGAGTGGAAAGTTATAGTTCCGCACTTATCAACAAATATAAAATAAATAGCTCTGAACTTGTGTCCAATTTGATGGTGCCACTATGGGTCTGTGTTTAATCAACAAAAGAATATGGCTTCCAATGTCAAGTAACTCAAAGTTCCCACTTAAGTAAAGACTGCTCTTGTCATTCTTTATGAGTTTCAGACCCTCTAATGCATTGTAGATGTTCAAATTTCATTTTTTAGGTGGTACTTCCATGCTATTAAGGTTGGATGGTCGCTATTGCTGTATGTGTTTCTAAAATTGTGATAGCAATTAGCAAAAGCTTGGAAAAATTTCTTTACTTGATTCATTAATCATTATTCTTGTCTGTTTCTCTATTTTATTTATGCGTGTTCATAACTTAAGAAATTTCTTGATTATTTCCAGGTGCTTCATGATAGTTTCTTTTCCGTCATCCTCTCCTCATTCATATTAACCATGTGTAGTCTCATTATTGTTTTGATTTACATGCTACTAACTTAAACAAGGATTTTCCAGAACTTTGGTTCGAGAACAGACACGGTCTTTTGTGGTGTTTTTGATGGCCATGGACCCTATGGTCACATGGTTGCTAAGAGAGTCAGAGATTCTCTCCCTTTGAAATTAAGTGCTCATTGGGAGGTTAATATGAAGAGTGATGTTGTTCTGAGAGAGATCAGCCTTAATATCACAGGTAGCATGAACTCTGAAAGTACCTCCTTTCTAGCTGATGAAGAATCAAGGCCATCCGTCGATGTTGAAGAAACTGAAAAGCAAACCGATTTTTTTCAGAACCTGAAGGAGTCCTTTCTGAAGGCTTACAAGGTCATGGACAAGGAACTTAAAATGTACACTACTATTGATTGCTTCTGTAGTGGGACAACAGCAGTAACCCTCGTTAAGCAGGTCATTTGACTGGATTAAACTGAAATTTGTTTTTAAAAGATTTTGTGATTTAACTTTTTCTGAACATGCATTTCTCGATGGTTTCTTATAGGGCCTAGATCTTGTGGTTGGATATGTTGGGGACTCGAGAGCTGTTATGGGTACAAGAGACGAGGATGATTCTCTTACTGCAATTCAGTTGACAGTGGATCTGAAACCAAATCTTCCAGGTTTCTCTCTCTCTATTTGTCCCCCCCCCCCCCTCCTCTTTCTCCCCTAGCTCTTGTGCTGAAATATTTTGAGTTACATGTTTTTGAAGTTGTAACTTTAAATGTAAGCATAGCTATAGCATTTGTAAAATGTAAAAATAATAATAAAACAAAAATAGATATAGAATTTTAAAAAACAAAACTATAGCATTAGAAACAAGTCACTGAGGAGTCACCTTATGAACATTGCATAAACATGATAAATCACCTGTTATTCATATAAATATTGTTTGGGCTCTTATGTTTTGTGCGTCTTAAAAATTATCAGTTCAAATTACTAAGATGCATCCCAAGTAATCAGTGCCCAAACTGAAGGAAAGAAAAAACTGTTGTAGTTCCTCAGTTTGACCATGTTTGTGTGACATTACCTTGGTTGGTTAGTCCGTTCCCTGCAACATTGAAGCTGATCAGAGGTTGAGAAATGATAATTAAAAAAAATCCAATAATGTAACGTTTTAACTTCTCTGAACTATGGATCCTTTAGTTTCCTACTTTATGTTTCTAATTTTATCAGCCACAGATGCATCTTTCCTTTAAATATTCTTTGCCTCGAGTTCCTCGACTATAGTTTTCAGTTCTCCACATTTTTTATTTTGTGGTATGGACTAGTTTAGCAAAACTGAAATGGCTGATGATGTTCAATAATAGTGCTCATGTCCACTATCTAGCAGTTTGGAGTAAATTAAAACCACTCATTTTCACAAATAATTGAAACATCATCAACACTATTATGTCTTAATTTCAAAAGGCAATATTCTAAAAATCCCCGCCTAGGCGTTACGCAATCCTCTACTGCCTCGATTTGGCTGGGCGCATAGGCCCCAGCGTGGACAAAATCAGGCCTCTACTTTGAAGCTCTAATTACTTAAAAATGAATTGTTTTTAAGCCTTAAAAGATTGTTTTTGTTGAAATGTTTCATGAAAAATTTTAAAAAAATTATTTTTACTATATGTTTTGTATAGTATAATAAGTATATATAATAGAAAATAAATAAATGAAACCGCCTAAGAAAACGCCTAATCCGCCTAAGAAAACTGCTGAGGCGACCATTAAGCTAGGTACGCTGTCAAGAGGAAAAGGTGTGGATTGTCGCAGCAGAAGGTGGCATGATCTATTAAGGTCATGATGAGAATGGGAGAGAAAAACATAAATTTAGTAGTTTACACATTATGCAAACCATATAATTTTGGCAGTGTATGATCATCAGTTACATATGATACATGAGTAGGACAAAGTATTAAGGATAAGGATAGGTTCTTTAGGTGACAGCATTAGGAAAGCCAGGTAAGATGTTTTGTTTTTTTGTATATCAATGATATAAAGCTGTACAAAATGTGCCCGAGAGTTATAAGGACATGTGCATATCTGAACTCCTAAAACGTAGTAAGAAATTTATATTCATATACTTGTATGTTCCGTCCGCTCAAAATTACTTTTGTAAAAAGTGAATTTACTTTTATCAGGGTGAAAACTTTCATTGATTCCCACCTTTAGGCAAGAAATTTCAAGAAAATAATATTTAAATTTATTCTTCAACTATCTGCTTTTTAATTTCTTGTGTTACAGCGGAAGCAGAGAGGATTCGTAAATGTAAAGGGCGAGTTTTTGCCCTTCAGGATGAACCAGAGGTAGCCAGGGTTTGGCTGCCCAACAATGACTCCCCTGGCCTTGCCATGGCCCGTGCTTTTGGGGATTTCTGCCTCAAAGATTTTGGTCTAATCTCTGTGCCTGAAGTATCTTATCAACGCCTTACAGAAAAGGATGAGTTTGTAGTCCTAGCTACAGATGGGGTATGGAACCCTCAACTTTAGAGTTTTGCATCACCTTGCTATTTTGGGCGATTAATCAATTTTCAGTTTTAATTTTTTAAACATTTTTTGGGGTTATTTACCACAGATTTGGGATGTGCTCTCGAACAAGGAAGTTGTAGATATTGTAGCTTCAGCTCCAGCACACTCTTATGCTGCTCGAGCTCTAGTGGAGTCAGCAGTTCGAGCCTGGAGGTACAAATACCCTACTTCAAAAGTCGACGACTGTGCAGTGGTTTGTCTCTTCTTTGACTCGAATAATATATCTACTGCTTCCGCTATCAAATCACAAGAGAATATCGCCTCAATGGAACAAAATTTCACCACCGAGAAAGGAGAACCAATGGTATCAGCTGGTTTGAACCGCTCTGGAACAGTTAGAAGCAGAGAGGAGACACTTGGAGTGGAAAGTCAGGAGAAAGCCTTGGATGAATGCAATGAAGATGCCTCACTATATGCAGATCCGGGAAAAGACTGGTCTGCCCTTGAAGGGGTTTCTCGTGTAAACACATTACTGACTTTGCCAAGGTTTGTGCCTGGAAAAGAAGACATTCAAACTGCTGGAGGAGCAAAATCTCGCAAATGAGGAAGACCGCAAAAGGTTTATTTTGGTTTCACAGCTCTTCATTATTCTTTTTTTTCCTGTCCTTTATTTTCATCCTCTTTTGCATCTGTTTATGGGTACTTTTCTTTACAAAAGGAAAAAGGTAAAAAAAAAGTTTGCAGGGTCATTGATGTTTATTCTGGACCGGAGAGGTGGGCCCGACTATATTAGAGTGTCTGGGAATCGTCCTTTCTTTCTAGTGTGGGTAGAATTGGAATTTTGTTGAATTAGTGTGGGTAGAATTGGAATTTTGTTGAATTAGTGTGGGTAGAATTGGAATTTTGTAAAATTCAATTTCTTGTATTTACTTATTTCTTTTTTGCGTCTCTGAAATTTTGTGTGAATTGTTGATCATTGTTAGTTGATATTTATTCTGTTGTGATGTGTCTCTTTCAGCTTCCACTTGCAAAATCTGATTCTCTACTTTCCCTCTTGTCCCTTTCTTTTTCTTGCTCTTGCTTTTGTGCATTTATCGTGGTTTGAGTTATTTTCATCGTCAATTTCTGTGTGTTTATTGTGTGTTTATTGTGGTTTGAGTTATTTTCATTGTCAATTCTGTGCGTTTATTGTGGGTTGAGTTATTTTTGTTCTGAAGGGATGCAAATTGCAGCCTCAAGTTCATATATAGCAATAATCTGAATATGGAAAAGATGGATTGAGACATCCCTTGAAATCGAAAGGTTGGGACTCCGAAGAACCTAACTGGTGGCCTCTAGTCATGGCTCAATATTGTGGAATCTTATCCAGATTCCTCCTTCCCCAACCGCATACTAAATATATGTTCCGTATGTGTATACAGTGACAACTTGATCTTGGCCAAGCAAGGACGGAGCTAGGATTAGATTTGGGGTGGGCTAGAAAAAAAAATTCGTGAACGTTCACTACATACATTTTTTTTTTAAATTAAACCATATATTAAGATAACTGTATATGTCATAAAATCACGTAGCTAATTGAATAATAAACAAAATCATTACTAATTTACTATAACATTAATAAAATTTTGATAACGAACGTACGCCCAAGACATAATAACATACCTAGTCAAATTGTACTATTCGCTCTTGAATAGAAGCAAATTCTATAATTATTGAGTCTGCATCATAGTTCTCAGTCAACTCCTTTTCGATGTGGACAATCATGTTATCAGCTAAGAAGTCATTCTCCATCTTGTTGCGCAACATTGTTTTGATATGTTTCATAGCTGAAAATGATCTCTCTGTAGTTGTTGTGGAAACCGGCAAAGTCAAAATAAGACGAATTAACCGATCAATCATTTGATATGTCGTTGATTTTTTTGTTTCAAATAATCCTTGGCATAACTCAGCAAGAATAGTAACATTCTTGAGCACATCATCGTGAGGTACATCAAACTCATAAATTATCAGCTCGCTTCTCAAGCCATGCAACTTTTGTTTAGAAAAATCTCAAGGATAAAACTTCTCTTCAAGTTTGCAAATATTATCAATGTTAAATGCCTTAAAATCATCTGCTAAGAATAAAAGTTCCATTGTTCTTTCACTAAACTTGTCATTCAATTCCACCAACTCGAAATCTATTGCACCATAAAATATGTCAACACGATAATGATGCTCAGTTGTTCTGTTTACGGCGACGTGAACTCATACTCAAACTCTCTAGGCTGGAGTATAGGAGAAGGAACATGTTGACGCTTATCAGATACAAGAGATGCACTGTTATTTGACCTATTCCGTTCAATTGACTGAGCTAGATCTTTTTTCTTGTACCATGTACTAAAAAATTTTGCTTTCTTGGCTTGTCGATCATGATCAGACATGTTTTGAGTACCTAATCATTGTTAATTTTCAATCAACCATGTATTGTAGTAGCATACAAGTAAATCATATGGCATAGATTATAACTGCAAGTTTGGTTACAGAGTTTGGAGCGTTTTTGCGTTTTGAAGTAGCTTGAAAATCATGTTGTCAAAAAGTTGGTTATTTTAAACATAACTTATTTAACTCACAAATATAGTGTTTGGAGTTCAAACGTAAAGTACCAAAAATAATTGGTGCGTTTGGAGGTTCAAATGGTACTGCCATAAACGCAACAAATGCTAGTAAACCGAGGTAGCCATAAATGCAACAAACGCTAGTACCCGAACAAATTCAAGTGAGAGGTCGAGAATAATATTATAGTGGTCACAACTTGAATAAAACCATGAAGCTTTTGTTGTTCCAGCTGCATTTCAATGTATTTGTCCACTTTACCATTTGCTTGCCTTAGTTTCTGTAGAGTGCATTTTTTTTTAATGTTTAAGAACAATTTTATGCTTCACATGATTATGATATTTTTGTATGTATTTTTAGGCATGCCCAAAATATATTAATTTATTTT
Source organism: Panax notoginseng (assembly GCA_016801055.1). Taxonomy (NCBI): domain Eukaryota; kingdom Viridiplantae; phylum Streptophyta; class Magnoliopsida; order Apiales; family Araliaceae; genus Panax; species Panax notoginseng. The sequence goes on from CM029022.1 coordinate 94,859,448, forward strand.
TTCACATGTTCTTAAATTCTTAATTTATTTATATATGTGTTTTGTTTGTATTCTTAACACTTTAGATACAAGAGTTAGTGGTGTCTCCAAATATTTTCCAGCCAACTTTACCCTTTTCTTTCCTCTTTATGTACACCCACCTTAAAATCACCAAATTAGAGGTTAGAAGAGAATGATTTATGTCTACAAATTTGTGGCGAAGTTAAATTGAGACTAGTGTGGAATTTTAAGTGATAAAATATAATATATTATGGTGGAATCATTCTTAATTCCTACCTATGTCATATGTGTACATACGTCGGAATTTATTATCGACATAACTTTATCATTATACATAGCAAGACTAGTTAAAATCAAGAACCTTCTATACAATTTTTCCATGACATTTTCCCCCCTCTTTTAGGTATATGAAACTTTTCCACTTGTACAATCCTTCCCCTGATATTGTAATTACTTTAAAGTGCCATAACCAAATGAACCAATATGATGCACAAAACATGAACTAAAATTCACCTAAAAATCTTCAGAATTAGGCTAACCTTATTTCAAACCACCTTTTTTCTACTTCAATCAACCTAGCTATATAAAACTTCGTCTACATTGACACGAAAAAACATAAATTTTTGTTCAGAAAAAATAAAATGGCGGACGGACCACATCCATTAATCCCATTTTTAATGGTGATTACCTTATGGTTTATCATTTACGGACGCTCCCTAATGAACAGTTTCTCATTAGTCGAAAAAATGAGCTTCGATTTCCTGGTGGTTGTACCTATTTTGCTTCTCCTTTTCATTTATTTCTCTAGTCGATCAGTTATAGTGCCTCTAATGCTGGTTTTGGTAGTGTACATGGTTTTTAAGACATTGCTCGGACCTCTTATTTTGATTTTCATTATTTATTTTTTGAGCTTTTATTTGCCTATGATCGGAACGTATCGTGGCCATGGTGGTGTCAGAGGAGGATATTTTGAGAGAGATGGTGGTTATGAAAGTGTAGGATGGGGTAGTGTATGGTTCTTTGTGATGTTCATTGTTCTTTATGGGTTGTTTTATGAAGGAGAAGGGCATGACTGGTACGTTGCTTTGGTAATTACAGTGATCTTCATCTTTTATAATTTGGTAGGATAACACACTTTCTTCTTTGATGGAATTTGATTGTAATAAAAATTTAAAAAGGTTAAGACTTTCATCCATTCTAATATATAGGATTAATATTGATTTTTTGAAAATTTTTAAATTTTAAATTAATTTGAATTAATCTAGATTTAGATAATACAATTGGAAAAAACTATAAATTACATAAAAAATTAATACTAAATATAAAGATTTATTATATTTAAAAGTTAATTGGATCATTTTAATTTTGAATTTGATAATATCTCATTTTGACTTTAAGAAAGTGAATTTGATCCGAGAGAGTAAATTTTATAGTATGTGATTTGCCCAAAAAATTAACTTCTCTTTTGTAGGAATGACGATGGGGCGGGGCGCCCTCATCCCCGAGCTTATAAAAATTCTTCATACTCGTTCCATCTCCACGAGGATTAAAATTTAATAAAATAAAATACATTGACACTCCCTATACATAATTATAATAACACTCGTTACCCTTTTAATTTTTCAAGTAGCAGTCAGTACCCCTCTACTCTATAATATATAACATTCATTACCCCTAATATGATTGACTAATTAATATCCAAAGATATTTTTAATATAATGTCTAATACACCTTCAAGTTATAATTTTTAATATATCCACTAAATATAAATTTGTATATTATAATTTACTTAACTTGATCTAATTAATTAAATTATGAGCTTGTGCAATAAATAACATAAATGTCAAAAAAAATTATTTATCAGGAAAATAAAGTCATAAATTTTTTTCTAATTAAATTTCTCAAAGAATAAAATTTACGTAATATACATTCAAATATATATTTTTTTGTATTTAAAAAGTAAAATTTTAATAGCCATAAAAGTATAAATTAACGCAAAAAAATTATAATTAATTTTCCAAAATATTAAAATTTATGTAAAACAAACTTATTATTACATAGCGAATCTTATTATTCAGATAAAAAAGTATTAAAAATTATATTAATTATTTTTCTCAAATATTAAACTAAACATAAGTCACATTTGGGCATAATTATATACAGTAAAAAGACAAATGTTGTTACTCAAAAAAAAAAAAAAGATAAAATATATTAAGAGAAAATTTTTTTTATAAGATAGATGTAGTAATAAATAATATTATATTTTTTTATTTAACATTGTACAAAAATAACATCAACTGTATACTAAAAAAAGTAACCAAAATCATAAACATTCTAAATTTTGACATATACTCAAGAAAATTTAACATATAAAAATCATAATATGAAACTAATAATTCAAGTAATAATTTTTGTTAAACACCAAAAACTAAAATATCAACATATTCAATCACTCTAAATAGAACAACTTCATTAATAATTTAATTTAAAATTCTTAATATTTGTATCACTTATCCAAAAATATGTGTTAATTAAACTAAATTATTTGAATGCAATAGTCTTAATTACAAATAAAACTATAATATTAAAATGTATTGTATTAAAGAAAGATAATTAAACATATATATATATATATATATATATATATATATATATATATTATTCAAGAATTAAAATTTGATAACATACAAGGGTAAATATGTAACTTTATCTATTTAGTCAACCTTAAAAACTCGCAGGGGTACTAACTATTACTTAAAAAAGTAGAGGAGAGTTGAGTGTTATTATGGTTATCTAGCGGGGGTGTCATTGTATTTTACTCAATTTAATAATCATTTCTACGGGAAACTTAAACCCCCACACTAATTTAAACTTTCATGGGAAATTTATATCACCGCGGAGCTTAATATCCTGTGAATTTTTTAAATAAAAAATTCAAATTTAGTTATATTTACAATAATACATACATAAAAATTAACTATATTTTAGTACATACATGATAAAATTAAGAAAAATCAAATAATAATATACACACACAAGGATATGTAATATAAAATAATATAAATATTAATTTAATTGATATATAACTAGGCATAGGGGCTAAAAAATAGCAAATACCATCCCCCTCTCTATCCCTATAAATATCATTAAGTGATTCTCTAACCCTGGTTTTATCCTTGATCAAAGTCAAAATCACCGTCTCCAATCGAAACAGGGTGCGTGAATCATCGTGGGAACGGGATAAATTGTCATCTCTAATTATTTGTGATTTTAAAAGTTTGAGAGACTAGTATAATATGTCACCCAAGTCAAAACAAGAGAAAAAAATAAAATTGAGAGTGCTAGTGGAAGACTAAAGTCGATAAGCCGAAGTGCGTAGTCCATCACTAATTTTCTATGATTCTGTTTGTTTGTAAAAATTACATTTGATAAGACTATTAGTTCTAAGTGTCTGTTTGTTTTTAAATTTAAATTTTAGACTATTAATAGAGGAATAAAAAATTAGCTTAATATGGCAGACTATTGAATACCATGTGTAATAATCCGAACCCTAATCAAGATTATTAATAGAGATTATGAATATTAATCCATTAGTAATATAATTAGAAGGATATGCATATGTGATAGATAGTAGTTATTGTGACCAAACCCTAATTTTAAATCCTAATAAGGATTATTAGTCAATATTCTTAAAATACATGTATTATTGGATTATATTGAAAATTATGGGATATAACATTAAATTATATATAAAAACCATAATTTGAAAACTCTAATTAAGAAACCCTAACCCTAATTATAAAACCCTAACCCTAATTTAGAAACCCTAATGTTGGGAAATTGCATATTTAAATTTGATGTTGAAAGTAAATATTCATGCTTATATATAAAGTCCTTCAAGGAATACATGTACAAGGACTTAGTGGTATATCAAACTTGTTAGGTTTGATTTGAGCTTTAATGTTTATCATTATGTAAATGAATGTATAGAAGAAAAGATCAAAGCTGTTAGGTTGATCTATGTCTTGAGATGTAATAGATAGGCTTCAACAGAATCGTAGTCTATCGAGCTGATCAAAAGATTGCAGAAGCCAAGGCAGAATCGTAGAGCATCAAGAATCGTAGTCTGTCTGCTTTGGAGGGCCTCTACTGGAATCGTAGAGTGGTCCAAACACATGTCGAGTCAAACTCAAGAATCGTAGAGTGCTCTTGGAAGCGTAGAGTCTACAAGTCAAGCAAGTTAAGATCGTAGTGTACCAGTACTTAAGAGAAATTGTAGTATTCTCATCTATCAGTACGAGATCAAGCACCAAGGTGGCAAGACACCACGATCAGAATCGTAGACCATCATCTGCTTGCATCAGAAGCATCGAGCCTTGTCCATTTGTTAATGAATAAAGTCAACAAATGTGGAATGGATTATAGACGTTGAGATGATCAGGAATCCCAATGACACAACACTTATCCTTAGTATAGAACGAAGAAACATATTGAAGAAGCTAAGGAAAGTACTACATGTCAGTTGAAAACACCTTTTTAGGTGTTAGGTGAGATAGTAGTATGCAGTGTTAGTGGGCCAGACGGCTAATCAGAAGATTTGTAGAAAATCACCATCAGAACTCAGAAATGTCAAATACAATTAATTCTTCAACGGATGTCTTTAAACTGATACATTTTCAAAGGCTCCTTATATGCAAAATAGGAACAGATGCAAGGATTAAGCAAGCATACAACGAAACGCTGAAGAACACTCAACGCTCAACTCTACGATTTGAAAAAAAGCTTGCTCAGCTACTCAGTTCTTTCGAACACAAGCTTAACGGCAACTGAGTAGCATCACTCAAGAATTCACACTAGTACAAAGTAGTAAATAGACAACACTTAAACCACAACGTTTTTATAAAAAATGTTGTGGTATTTTTTTTCACAACGTTTTTTTAACAAAATATTGTAGATATATGAAAAACGTTATCTATTTAAAAGAGTATTTTTTGGTTTTAATTAGATAATATTTTTTTTAAAAACGTTATCTATGTAAAAAATACGGAGCAAAAAACACGCTCAAGTGAAAACTTAAAATGAAAAAAGATACTCTCTCTCCGTGCTCGTAGGCTAGGTTTTCATAGTAAGTTCTTATCTCTTTGGATTTGTTCTTCATCGTAAGTATGTCAAGTGACTGATCTCAGCAGCCGTCCGCCAAGACACCACCCTCTAGACCCAAGCCCCTCTCGTCGGCATCCAGCCTACCGCTGAGTCACTCTTCCACGTTACCATCGACGTCTCTGACTTTCCCGACCTTGCCGCCTCCTACACGAGGCGCGGTCAGTACCTCCAGCTTCGACTTCCGGGCGTTGAAAAGCCAACCATTTTTCATCATCGCGTCGCCACCATTTCTCGCCTCCTCGAAGGGCATGTTCGAGTTTTTGGTGAAGAGCATAGCTGGCTCCACCGCGGAGCTGCTTTGTCGACTTGGTGGAGGTGATGTGGTTGAATTGACTCCGGCCATGGGGAAAGGATTTGAAATTAATCAAATCTCACCGCTCGAGGATTATCAGTCGGTTCTTATATTTGCTACCGGATCTGGAATTAGGTCAGCTCTTTGTTAATCAGATCATTTCTTTCCATTTTTAATTTCTCCAATCAAATCCATTGTTTTAATAATTTTCTGGTTGAAGTTTTTATTTTATTTTATTGTTCTTTGTTGAGTCAAAGATGAGAGATTTGATTCTTTCAGCATCTTAAGTTTTAATCTTGTGATGCTGCATAATTATCATAACCATTTTGTTAACTTAGTAAATATTTTGGCTAATAGCAGTTCATTTCTTTTTCCTGCAGTGGGTATTCATTGCTGCAAAATCCTCACCACAACATGGGACTTGCCTTCACGGACAAAGATAGGGATGCTTATTACCTACAGGGTCTTCTTCCCCCAGTTGTTGTCAATCAAGAGCTCTAGGTAATCAATAATGTATTTTGAGGCAATGGGGCATAGAGAGCCTTCATTCCTTATCAATTTCTCCTTTATGTATCGAAGTTGGGTAAAACATTTTTAAATCGTCCTGTATCCACAACCAGGTCACGAACCTGATGCACTGTATACACAATTATCAAGTGCCTTTGCAGAGATATATGGCCATGATGGATCTTCAGGTAATTTATCTAGCAATTGTTTGTTCTTTGTGAGCTCCTTGTATTTAAAATTATTGAGAGCCCAGTGCAACCATTTCCTATTAGTTGCTGTGGCTTCTTCTTATAGCCCATGGCACCTTATGTTTATGTGTGTGACTTAATGTTCGTGGGCCATACAGATCGCTAAACTATGACTCTATGAGCTTTGTCTCGAGTCTTTATTCCTCCCCTTTGCTGTCCGTTTTTGTTGAAAATTCAATGTACTTTCTGTTTGATATTTACCTAGTTATAGGAAACGAATGAAAGGATGTTCTATAAACTTCTTATTGACAATGTTGAGGAGCTACTTCCAGTTGTCTACACTCCAACTGTTGATGAGGTATGCCAAAAATATGGGAGCATCTTGAGGCGTCCTCGGGGTCTTTTTATCAGTTTGAAGGAAAAGTATGCTTCTTTGCACTACATATTAGTTCCCAAATGTGTGGTTGCAATACTTTGTCATTATCTGGTTGCGAATGATTGCTGATAGTCTTTTTGCAGGGGGAAAATTCTTGACGTGCTGAAGAATTGGCCTGAGAAGAAAATTTAAGTCATTGTTGTCACTGATGGGGAGCGAATTCTGAAGCTTGGGGACCTTGGCTGCCAGGTATCCATATACGCATTGATTAGCATAATTGTGAATGATTTTTATTTTTAAGTTTCAAAGTAAGATGTTTATAAGTTGAAAGCTTGGATTAGTATTTATACGGCCCTGTTTGGTATATATCCCTCTCAACCTCTTTGTGTGCATCTCTGTGTGTGTGGGTGAGAATTGATATTTACAATATATGTATTTTGTCAGGACATGGGGATACCTGTAGGAAAGCTATCTTTGTATACAGCACTTGGCGGAATTCGTCCTTCTGCTGTAAGTACTTGTGAGGCCATTTATAATATTTCCTCAAATGCCTCACCGTCATTACTATGATTTTTTTATATTTTAATTTTTACAAGTTATTATTATATTTCTTTCATTAGTAATCTTTGTCCTTACCACCCTGAAACTCAGATTTTTCCCAGAAATTAACTTGTGGAGAACTTTGAGGTAGCTAGTAGTTTTTAGAGAAATCATGCGATCATAGTCTTATGGATTTTAAAGGAAAAAAATAAAGTTATTAGGAAAACACACATTTTTGTCAGCCATGATGTTGCTTCCTTTTTTTTTTCTCCTTTCTGTTATATGTACTTAAATTAACTTTACGAGATCTGTTGATCATCTTCAGTGCTTGCCTATAACCATCGATGTGGGGACAAACAATCAAGAGTTGTTAAACGATGAGTTCTATATTGGGCTGAAGCAAAGGAGGGCAAATGGCTAGGTTATTATTTTTCTGGCATGCTTAGTTTTCACCAATTGATTTTCTGCAATATTGAACTGGATTTCTTTCTTCTCTACAGGAATATGCCGAACTTCTACATGAATTTATGTCTGCGGTCAAGCAGAACTATGGGGAGAAAGTCCTCATTCAGGTTAGTTACTTTTCTCCACGTGCTTTTTCGTATTTAAGGTTTAGATTTGTATTCTTATAATAATTAACACTTCTATCAATATTACACAGTTTGAAGACTTTGCGAACCACAATGCCTTTGATCTTCTTGCAAAGTATGGCGCTACCCACCTTGTTTTCAATGATAATTACCAATCGTAAAACGTAATGTTTATTTTTTTCATTTTTAATAAATCGTGTCCATCTATTAATAATCTTATCTCTCTCTTTATCAGTAGGATTATTAACACGAAATAAATGTCTTTTTTCCTTATTAGATCTGGAATTGAAATTTTTAACAAGATTATCTCAATCTAATACAAAATCTTTTTTAATGACTCTCAATTGTTTATTAATAGGAGCATCAAAATCAGATTGAGTAGGAAACTCAGAAGACGTTGGAGAAGAAGAACCTTCTTCTTCAACAAGATCATTTTAAGTATAACAAGGATGACTAGCTTGACCCTGATTAAGGATATCCTTTAATTTTATATCCCTAACAGAAGGGTTACTAAGTACTTCAGTATCTCTTCGAGTATGAACTGAAGGTGCTGAAGAACTAGTAAAATCTTCTATAATAACTGGCCGTCTAGTGCGTTCAAAACTTATTTTTACCGTTCCATCAGAAAATTGTCTAAAATTTTCAACATTCAATAAGTTGTTAACTATAGGTTGTTGTGATATTTCACTGGGTAAAGTCCATTGACTAGGTAGCGTAATGTCTTTCCAGAGGATGGTTCTCAGGATCTGAACATTAGCGTCACTAGTTGAACTTTGAATTAAAACTGTTTGATCTTTAGGACTTTTATTAAGAGCATGAACATTTATATATATATATATATATATATATATATATATATATATATATGTTGTTATTATGTTTAATCTCTATGATGCAGGGCTCATTAGGTCATTTCCTACTTAAAGGGGCAAAATGGTAAATTTTCACTCTTTGGCATTGCAGCGCCATCACCAAGCTTTAGCTTGGTGCTGCAGCGCGAGGCAAGATTCAGGCTGACGTCACATGGCGCTGCAGCGGTGCAGCTCCTTTGTAAGCTGGCGCTGCAGCGTGGCCTCTGGTGTTTTTAATGCCTACATGGCGCCGCAGCGCCATCCAATAGTTTATTCTCCGCGCCGCAGCGCCACCTCCGGTGTCCAGGAAGTAACTTGCTATTAATGACCTAACGTAGGGAAAGAAAAGATATTTATACACAAAGCCACCACCATAGTTATTACAGAGCAATAGAATAGGTTTTTAAGTTTTATTTAGTTAGAAGAGAAAGAAGCTGTGCTTGAAGGATGGAAAAGACATTGCATCCAACACAGCTGAGAACTTTACACGGAGAAGAGAAGAGTTGGAGACAGAAAACTTCACTACTACAGGAGTTTTCTTATTTCAAATCTTTCATTCAATAGTGTATTTATGATCATGTTGAATATTTTGGAAATGTGTATTAGCACCATAGCCATGAACTAATTCCATTTCTAGGATTGCAATGTAACCTATTATTTAGCTTAATTGACTTTCTCTCCTATTTATATTACTGAATCATTTTTGAATGGGTTGTTGTATTTCATGTTTATTGATTGATTGCTTGACAAAGAAATTGATATTGATGTTAATGGATATTGAAAAATGGATATTAATGTCTAGCTCTTAAATGCAAGAACACTTGTTATGACCATGCCTATAGGAATGCATGCATAAATTGCTTGATAGGATAGACATATCTCTATTAGCCTTGTGTAGCCCTTGAGATTAATCTTATTGACCCTTGTCTAGTTATTTTCACCATAGAAATATTGTGATTCATCTAGCTAGGGATGTACATTTGACACTCGACAGAGGCTTATGTGTAGCTACTGTTCTCGGTTGACCATTCCTTGATTCGTTTGTAATGTGGAGAGTTAGGAGATTAGGTGACACATGAGGGGAATTGTAATCCTAGCTTGACTTTTTTGTACAACTCATTCTCTTATTTCTACAGTTTTAATCACTTAGTTTAACACATCATCTCTAATTCCTTGTTTAGATAAGACAGTATTGAACATACTTTAGTACTTGACTAGCACCTAAGACTTCATCTTCGTGGGTATGACACTCTACTTATCATTTATTACTTGTGGACCGCGTATGCTTGCGCGTGTTTTATCAATTGCGAAATCGACCAACAAGTTTTTGGCGCCGCTGTCGGGGACTTAGTATTATTTTTTTTATCAATATTAACACTAAGTCAATACGATCTTAATTTAAACTGATATATCTGTTTAACTCTCTTTCCAGGTAGTCTCCACTGTTTATGCCACCTCGAAGGGGTTAGAATATAATACCTCTCGATCCCGAAGTTGATAGAACGTGCAGACGACTGCATAGAGAAAAAGCTCGGGACATACCTACTCATGTTATAATGGCTGAGGAACTTCAGAAATCGTTAAGGGAGTATGTTATGCCTCATATCGTAGATTTATAAGCGAGCACTCTCAAGGCCCGCAATCCAAGCAAAAAATTTTGAGATCAAGCCGGACACCATCCAAATGTGCTCCAATATTCAGTTTGGGGGATTACCAAATGATGACCCGAATGATCACTTGATAAACTTCTTGGAGATCTGTGATACGTTTAAGTGCAACGGAGTGTCTGACGATGCCATCAAACTCCGATTGTTTCCATTCACTTTGAGGGACAAAGCCAAGAGCTAGCTACATTCACTTCGGTCAGGCTCCATCACCACATGGGCTGACTTGGCTCAAAAGTTCGTGGCGAAGTTCTTTTCGCCCACCAAAACCACCAGACTCAAGCACGACATTACATCCTTTGTCCAATTTGAATCAGAGTTTTTGTATGACTCTTGGGAGCGATTCAAGGAACTTCTGAGAAAGTGCCCCCACCATGGACTGCCAGAATGGCTTCCCATCCAGACATTTTATAATGGGATATCCGGGTCTACTCGTTCGAGTATAGATGCCGCTTCTGGAGGGGCCTTCATGGGTAAGCATCACACATCAGGGTATGAATTGGTGTAAACAATGGTGGCCAATAATTATCAATGGCCAAATGATAGGCAGGCCCCTAAAAGAGCAGCAGCGATATATAAGGTTGACTCAATCACAACATTAGCGGCTCAGGTTGCAGCGCTAACAAAAAGGCTCGACACTATGGGAGTGCAAGCAGTGCAGAATGTTCAGAGTGTCGCAGTGTCGTGTGAATTGTGTCAAGGGAGTCACCCGACTGATTAGTACGCCATAAGCCCTGAGTCAGTTCAATTTGTTTCCAACTATGGGTGGCAACAAAATGCAAATGTGTCCACTCATTACCATCCGGGCTTGAGGAATCATTCAAACTTCTCATGGGGCAACACCAATAGAAATCAAGCACAACCTTCGACCACCGGGCCTAATTTTTCAAACCCTCCGGGTTTCCAAGCTCAAAATCAGTTCAACCTACAACCACAGAGCTCTCAGAATCAGTACCACCAACCACCACAGAGTTCTTACCAACCACCACCTCAACAAGAAAGAAAACCTAGTTTGGAACATCTCATGTCATGATATATTGCCCAAAACGAAACGAGGAGTAATAATCAATAAGCTTCCATCCGGAACCTTGAAGTCCAAATGGGACAGTTGGCCTCTACTTTGAACAGTCATCTGCAAGGCACATTGCCGAGTGACAAAAATGGTAAGATGGTATGTCCCTCCCGAAGAGGTCGGACTACCATGATCACGCCGATATCCAGGTGGTCCATGTACAACGGCATGTACAGATAAGCCAGTATGCACATCAAGAGTATGTCTACACGGGCGACATGCTAATCACCTTTAGAAATGGTGAAGTCCCCAAGATATCGCAGATAGTTATCCAATGACCCAAATCTGTCAATCAAGAAACTCATGGACATTACATGCCCCGAGGAAATCTCGTCTAGGGCAACTCTGCGCCTCAAACCTATCAAAGTCATAAACTACCGGCTCATGTCACCGACATCCATCCGAGTGTAAGGCCTATCCAAGGGCAAGTCTATAAGACGCTCATACTCCTCCAGAGTAAGAGTCAACTCCTGGGTATCAAACCTGAATACCTGTCTATCTGATACCCAATGCTCCATCATACCCTCTATAAAGCCCGATGGAACCTTAAATGTCAGGAGGGTCATAGAGTGATGCAACAACTGATCAATTGTTACCCGATCTGGGATCTAGAGAGGATAAACTGTCATACCACAATCTCAAGGAAGATGCCACCAGTACTGGTGGGGTATGCTTAATCCGGCAAACAGTGGATGATGACATCTATGGAGCCGTGTCATAAGACCATTCAGGGGTCAATGCTAAACTCATCTCTGGAAATGCATAAACATGACATAATATATGTATGATAAACAACAGATGATAATATGATGTAGGGAATGGAAAACAGTATACATACATTCCTAAGTACATCATCATCTAAATACATCATCTTTGTATATAACTGAAAAATACAGGGAAATGGGGCACAATCGCCCAACAACTAACAAAGGTCTATCAAAAGATATAATGAGAATTGGGGCATAGACGCCCAATATCTAACAGAGGCCTATCAAAAGATATAGCGAGAAATGCATCAGAAGAAGTTAATAGTGTTGATGTTCGTATCATCTAACCTATCCATCTAATGTAACTCCTCCTGAGTCACTGAATCTCTGCCAGAAGGGATATCAGGACGATACAACGAAGGATCTGTGCTGGGAAAACCATCTGAATATGGGCCACCTAAAGGGTCAGCCCTAGAGCTGGAAGGATCAAAAGTATTCGCCTCAGAAGGATCTCTGCCCAAATGCCGGATAAAAAATTTCTTGGTCTAACTGCTGGGTCAAACTATCAATCTGCGTCAGATGAGTAGGCTCTCGGACGCAGGCAATCCAATTCATCATCATGACGGAGCCAGGAGCCATATCCCCCAGAAATTGTGTGGCGCGGGTCTGGGCTCTAATGGTGCGAGGGAACCACCAGCGGTAAAAAGCCTCCTGAGTGAAAGGTCCCTCTGACAAAGTAAAGCCATCAACACCCATTAATGGGATCTCAATGATCGATTACGACAAAGTCCAACAATGCCTGGCAAGAGGAAAGATAGGAATGTGAATCTCTCTTGTGGTGCTCTTAATAGCACGTTCTCCTAAATTGAGCTCCCAACCTCCGTCTTTAAAGAGAGGAATCAGATGGGTGGAAAATACATACTCGACACTAGTCGGGAAACCACCCTAGAAGCCAATTGTCAAGTGGTCCTCAGAGTAAGGAACCCATGTAATGACACCAGCTGTCAACAACTCCAACTGTAGGTGCGAATGGGTGAAACCCTCATCTATAGGAACCTCAGCCAAAGTGGAGTGATGCCATCGCCGTCCACGTGGATAGGTGTCTAAACCTAACAGGCTAACGGGACGAAGACATGAGAGCCTCTCGTAAGCCCAAAACTGCCAATACAAGATTAAATATGTGTGGTCAGTCAAACTATCAACCCGAACAAGGGAAATCAAAAGAGAAAATACTCACCAACAGGAATGGATAAAACCCTAACCAAGCCTCCGTCACGCCCTCTGACCGTAGGCGCATCCTCCTGAGGAAGTAAGCAAAGGTGTAGGAACCCCAATCAAACTCTCCAATACGGTCCACCTCCCGGGTGGCGCTGACTAAAGTGAATGACACCGTCGAAGAGTTATCAGCCAGGAAACAACCCCTGAGGATGATCAAGAACAATCTTTGAAGGATGCGATCTCTAACCCTCCGATCATCGTAAACCTCTCCCATGTTATCGTTCCTTCCCCCGCTCTCTGCTGATTAGTTTCCCACTAATAGTTTGCTTCGCCCCTCATCATGTATGTTGCAGATACTATCTTCTGGTCTTCACCCACGCGAGCTATAGTGAAGACCTTCTCGATCTCCTTGATCCAGGTTTGTGCAACTATCGGGTCAGTAGTTCCCGTGAACTCTGGGGGTCCTACACTCTTAAAATCTTTGAAGGTTGTTACTGGGACAGCTTGGGGAACGGGTGGTACGGGTTCGTTTCTCCCCCTCAGAGCTTCTCCCAATAAATCTACCAGTCTCTGTATTGGATCTACTGGTCCTCTCTTATCATTCACTGACTCTTCTGGGACAATTATTCTACGTCTGGGCAGCATTTTCTGCATCACAAAATTTTTCATCTTAATATCTAACTATCATATTTAGACATTTCTCAAATGAAAAGAACTAAAAGTTTATAACACGTTTCTAAAATAAGATCATTTATATTCATATGCCAAATGGTTACAATACATGTTCGTTTCTAGCATATTGCTATAAATGATAACATATATCCCCTAATATCACAAAAGGCGGGGACAACACTAGCTTACTACCCCTCTAACACTTTTCAAAACTTAGGGTTACCATCATCTCGCCTCTTACACAAAAGATTGAGATTACAACAACATATTAACACATAATTAATATACTACAATACTGAGCTTTTTCCCCTAGACTCAATCTAACATCCCACGCTCCACGGTTCTCTGATATTCCTTCTGCGTAATGTGTGCCACCATATCCCAACTTATGGTATGTCGGGTATGTCCTTGCTCATCTGGGTAGTGATTTACCCCATCGATCAATCTCTCCATGGTCGTGCGTAGAGCATAGCCCATCTTGTTCATCTTCCTCCTCTTGTACCGCACCTCATCCTCTAGATCATCCACCCTGTCATTGAATTCCTCCCACTTCTCCTCGAAGTAAATCTTATCCATCACCTCCATCTCTAACTAAGTTCGAAGAGCCTCCTTCTCCGTCTTCTCACTCAAAATCCTCTGCTCCATTTCTTCAAGCTTCCCTGCTAGCTCAATGTTCCTCGCCACCGATCGGTGAAACAAGGTCCCCATCTGGATCTCTGCCTCCTTACGGTGAGCAATTTCCACTTCCATCTCCTGCATCACTAGTTGCCTCTCAAGAGTTTCAGTCTCTAGCTCCTCGACTCTACATCCCAATTCCAAAATCTGTTCTTCATACTCCCCCAACATCCGATCCTCGAAAGTAGCCTCGTCGGAGTCCTCCATGAGCTCGGGTTCCTCCTCCATAGGCTCCTCCTCCATAGGCTCCTACTCCGAATCAGATTCCTCAGGTAGAGGCTCCATCTCCTCCTCCTCCTCATCGTCATCATCAATAGGGGCCACTATTGATATGGGTTATGCTAACAATGGTGCCTCATACACTACGTGGATATCACGCGGCTCCTCCTCTACTACTCGGGTAGGTCCTCCCATGTCAGTCATCCTACAATCACCAACATAAGACAAGGCAAACAACAACTCTATTAGAATGTTAAATAACATAAGTTCATTGTATAGAATGAAGTTACATTTCATAACACACTAAGTCTCTCAAGGAAAACTCTACATGAGTTTTATCCCCTTCCTAACTTCTAAGTTTTCCTAAGTTATAATCTAAGGACCCTTGTTCCTAAGGTTTATACCTATAGCTTTGATACCAACATGTGATGCCCCCAAATTCGGACCGCCACTTGATCACATAAATTCGGTTCGTCACGTGCTCAAAGTATTACCATAATAACTAAAATTGCACATTCACAACGAAAGATCTAATTTAGAATAATATACAATGATTTATTATAATTATTCCCTCAAGTCTCGCAACCTACAGTGCTTAATAGATTACATAATAATATCTAATAAAGACTTATTGCATAATCCTACTTAAGCTTAAACATAGTCTAAAAATAGTTTTATTACAACATAATAGACTTAAACATAAAGGAACAAGCTAGTCAGTAGCCTTGCCCTTGCCCTTGCCTTTCCCAGAGACACCTCCTTGTTCCGCCTTAACTGAAAGGTTTTAAATAAGCAAGGATGAGTACAAATTGTCCAGCAAGTAATATACAACAAGGGTAAAGAGTTTTATGACACGAGTTGAAATATCAATGTATCATCTCTAAGATAGTTCAGCGTTTCAGAATAATATCATGAATAAGGAATATCAACAATTCTTGGAATAAGAATGATAATCAATATAAATTAACAGATATATATATTAATTCAAAGACTATCAATGTATCTAACTGGACAAACAATTTATATTGAGCAGTCACTAAGGGCTGTTGAACATCTACTAGAATTACCAATATTAAACTGATAACCCACAAATCAAATTCTATAGATGATCAATCTACAATACTCCATGTTATGCATAACACCACAGTAATAATATACTCATGTGTTGGGGTTTTCAACAACAAACATTCCCCTTACCATAAGGGTTATTCAACTCAACTTTCAAGATTTCCGCACCAATCAATTGGTTTGGACAGTTTTATAAATATGCATATAGCCTAGCGGAATCAAATGGCATAGACACTTTCACAATATTCAAGAACAATACCAAGTTCAACATGAATAATAGTTTTCACAAGAGTTTACATACTAGCTCATTTGAACGAGAAAGTACTATAACTTAAGGTTTGCTTACGACATTCGTCGAATAAAGTAATTCAAGAATACTTTGCACAATGTAAAGGATAGTTTAGATACTTGCACGATAAAAGTAGGGTTCAGATACTGGCTCAATATAGATTTGAGTAAGGTTAGAGAACTTGCCTCAAGCGTAGTTTACCAAAATATCGCTGATCAATACACTTTCGAATCCTAACATAATATAATACGTATATAGGATATTCATTAGTTAAACATATTCGATAAACAATCATGATATATAGATCAAGTGTACACACATGACTCAATCATTAAATCTTAGACTTATGTTATTACGTAGCTCGGAACTACCATTGGACTTCATTATTTTAAAACACTTTGTCAATTCAAACTAAGATAGTAGCTAACACGCAAGGCTACCTCTGTCAGTGCGTCATGAATAGGAATAAGCATAATGAAGTTATACTAGCATGCTACATACTTCAGAAATCACAGAAGTCACTTTTTAAGTTTGTAGAATGGCGCGGCCACGCCTGATTTGTACTGTAGCATCCCCAAATACGGGTACTTTTTACCTAAGATCGGGTACACTAATATTATCACAATTGCAGAAGATATAAACATAAATTGTTTATACATTAAACTTTTACACATCATTCCCAAGGTCTACAACCTTAACTAAATACATACCTTCAATATCTAAAAAGATTTACAATGCTATTTTCGTCAGAAAATTTAATAGATCTAACTGCACCATAATTTAATCTTGCACTTTGTCTTTGCTTCTGTCTTTACTCGAGCTTTTATCTTAATCTGAAAATTTTTATCATGATATAACAAGGGTGAGCATCAAATTTGCCCAGCAAGTTAAATTTATTTGAGGATATATCATGATTGAAAGAATTGAACCATAAGCTAGCTAACTTTCAATAATATAAATATTGTGAACGAGTATGAACAAATTTTCTTAGTTGAACGACCAAGTCAATAAAAATGAATGGTCAAGCATGAACATGAACAGATTAACTGAACCAAATGGTAATGAAAGTGATCAACCTTTCATACATGATGAACATTTACAATATGCACAACGTGCGAATCAATAATCAAAATAGATGTGAATAATCAACAACAATTATTCACTAACATGTTTTGAACATACAACTCAAGTTTGAGTTAGGAAAACTTGCATGTACTGCTAATTACCGCTAAACAATCTAATGTAATCTCTTATGAAAGACCTGTCAATTATAAGATTGATCTTTCAGTTAGCATAACACACCTGCTAGCACATAATACTAGTTCTTTATCCATAAATTATCTAACACTTAATCAAATATTAGATAACAGCTTAACACATCAGTATTATTATCATCCTTTGATAATTCTTTAATCACTATATCATATCCATTATGATTTAACACTCGCCTTTTCATTTCATAAGTTATTCTTTAACATCTAATAAGCTAAATACTAATCCAGCAACCTGGATTCTAAATCTAGCAACCAAATTGCCAATCCAGCAGACTGAATTCCAAATCCAGCAACTCAAACTACAATCCAGCTAACTGGATTCCAAATCTAGTAACTAGATTGAAATCCAGCAAACTAGATTCAACAAATTTTCAATTCAGTAAACTTTTTTTCAATCCAGCAAGCTGGATTCATCATATTTTCCAATCCAGCAAGCTGGATTCCATATCCTTTTCACGAAAATACCAAATCAAATTATTATTTTTCTATCTTTTTTCTAAACATATATACATATATTTCATATACAAAAAGTATTTTTTTAAAAATTTTCAATTCTCTTTGGTATTTTTCAAAAATCAATTTTAGTTAATTCCTTAAGAAATTAGCTACCTCGTGCTTAACTCCAGAAATTTCTATCTTTTGACACAATCCTATACGTGTTAACGTGACACTCCAGTTTAAATTTCGTGGCCATCGGAGTTATAGAACTCCGGTTATAATCGTTTTCGTTAAAAAATCACAAAAATTGAAATAGTCATAGCTTGGTCATTTTAAGTCGGAATGAGCTCATTTTTGGACAGAAGGTACTTAATACCATATATTTGCATGTCCCAAAAGGCCGGAATTTTTCTCATAAATTAAGTGGCTAAAAATGCTCTTTTAAATTTTTGGACAGTAGCTAAATGGCGTTTTCCACTTTTTCGTGCTTTGTTAAAAATATTCTATACGGAAATCTATAACTCCTTTTTCAGTGATTCCATATGGAGATGTCAAAAAACTTATCATGTTATCGTCCCAAATTTTTCCAAAATTTTTGAATGTACGAAAAATGCCTAAACTACCCCTGGCATTGACTGTTCATAAACAGTCTATTTTTCCTTAAAAACACAAAACTATTTTTGCTAAATCAGTCACTACAGACCGTGTACTCAATATTTTTGAGTGCTATCACTTGGGTTTAGTAGTTAACTTACATATCTAGCACTTCTCTTTGACCGATCTTAAAAAGAAGGTGTAGATTAAAAACGGTAGAAATCCAAAGTACGTAGAAATTTTATGGCTTATAAACTAGAAAAATTACTTTTCTTTATTTTTGATTTCCAAACAAAACAACACCCAATATGGGTAGATCTAAACATGAAATACTCAATAACATGTATATACATGATTTTTGAGTTTAGAAACATAGAATCATGGTTTGATTTACAATAATTAAAAATACATAAATAAAAGGTATTTATACCTTTTATTACCATGATCTCCTTCTTCTTCTTCATAGTTTGATTATGGAGCTTTGATTTCTTACCAAAAACTCCCATTTCTCTCCTCCATGGCTGCCGAATTGCTCCTCTCTCTCTCTCTTGGTTTTCTTTTTGGTTTTGCCAAGTTATGACATGAGATGAGAGAGAAATGAATGGTTGTTATTGGTTTGGTCATTGGATATTTTTATTATGTTATTAGATATACATTGCATATATCTATATTATCTCCCAACATTTCTCTTTTACGTTCTCTCTCCCTAATCATTATATTGATATATAGAGAATTAGTAAGTAATGTGGCACCTTAGAATAAATGACACCTAGCTAAGTTTTTAATTATCTTTTGCAAACTTGTGGCTTAGCATGATGACATGCACTCCCTTCTTTTCCTCTCCACCATATCCGGCCAAGTGGCCTTCTTTTAGCCCAAATTGGTTAGCTTTTTATAGCTTTTATTTTACTTACCAAATGACTATTGTGTCCTTCCATACTTGGATCAAGTTTTGGGCTTCTTAAATTAATTATTTGAGCTAACACTTGGGCCTACCCCTTAAGTCTTTTAGGGCTTTGTAATAAAAAATTTTGGGCCATGAAATTTACATAGTCCAATACTTTTAATATTATATTTCTCTAATTATTTAATTAGGTTTTCATTACATACATTAAAAATTAAATCATTACTCCTGTACATTAAATTTTATAACCCAATTAATCTTGCTTTAATTAAGTTATAAAATTAATAAACTTGAGATAATAAAAATATATCTCTTGACTTAATATAATTTTTAATATTATTATCCTCCTACATGTTCCTTAACAAATGGGCTCACTTGGCTTAACACTTAATTCTTTTGGCTTTTCAAATAAAATATTTGGACTTTCTAACTAAAATGTTTGGGCCATAAAAATTAATATGGTCCACTACATTAAATTTTATCTTACCCTAATCATTTAATTAGGGTTTTCATGTACTCAACTGAAATATAATTTCTTACTCAAGTACATTTAATTTCTTAATCCAATTAAACTTACCTTAATTAGGTTATAAAAATTAATTAATTGAGATATATACAATAAATTTCTTAGAATTAGTATATATTATAAATACTATTATTTCTCTTATCACATAACACTTAAGTTATTTAATTCTTCATTCCTAATATATAATTAGGATTACACTAGTTTATTTTATTTGTTTATATAATTAAATAATTATAAATCATCACATAAAATTCATATTCACTTACTCACATAATCATATAAAATAATTAAATAGATTGAGATATGATTCACAAATCTCTTAGATTAAGTCACTAGTATATATTTAAATACTAGAACCACTAAATAAAAGTAACCCTTTAGGTCATTTAATTCGCATACTTAATTTAAATAACTTATTTAAGTTATACAATTTATATTGTATAATTAAATTTAATTTTCTCCTCTTCTCCATAAATTGTTTTCAAACAATTTATTTATATATTAAATATATAATTTAATATATTCAATTCATGTATTCAAATATGAATTTAATTTGCTAACACTTTGATACCAATATACATAGTTTACATATTGGATATCATCTCATATTTTTACTTTACATCCTTTGGTATAATATTAAATGTTTGATATAATATTAAATATTATACCATTATTCATATAACATAATACCATATATCCAATTATTTTTTTTACTTTCTATAAATTATCTTCAGAATTTATTTAACTAAAGTAAATATATTAATATATTCACCACATACACATATTCTTATAAACTTATACACTAAACATATACCTCATTATCAGACTATCACTTATAGTCTATCAAATCATTCAAGTTCTTCTCCAAAAATTTTAAAATTCTTAAAATTCTTTCACAGAAACGTCAAATCCATACACTTATTTTCTGTCCAGGTTCATCTTATAACATTTAATCCATCGTTTTAGGATTTTAATATTTATCTAAATTCTCGGGTTGTCACATTCACCCCTTCTTCTAAGAATTTCGTTCCCAAAATTAAAGCATACTAATCTCTGCTTATTCTCTTGATCAAAACTAGGTTTTTTAACTTAACCTTTACAATTTCTCCCTTTGAGGATTTCTCATCTATTATCACATTTCACCATAACTACTCACTAGGAGTTTATATCTTCTAAACATTCAGCAAAACTAGGTTGTCATAATAACCTTTATTCAATCATATCAGATTCTACTCGTACGCAACGAGTTCACAATATTTCATATTCATCATCACATACTACCACAACATTACTCTAAAGAGTTTAAATGTAACAACCCGATATTTTCTACATAAATAAATAAGAAATTTTGCGTATAATTTTTTTTATATATTAAGGATGAGGATTTGAACAAGATAATGTGTATATATATGTGGTAAATAAAAATATATTTATTACATAAATATTTACAAATAATTTTATTTTAGAATTATTGATTAATATAAAGTACATTCATGTAATAATTAAATTATGGTAGAAATATTTTATTAATTATTTTTCATGAAAATATAATCATATATTATTTAAATACTATATGAAGTGATTTTTTTTAGAATAATTATAATAATTATTTTATTATATGAATGTTAGTACAGGCTATTAAGTTAATTAATTTACCATAATTATTAAGGTTAAATAGGAAGAATAAATCAGATATGGAATCCAAACCCTAATTTTGGGTTTTGATCAAGGAATTATAATATTTTGATTTTTCAGTGCTATAAATATGTACTGTATGTACGTACTGTTGACAGTTGGTCAATTATGATGTATATTGACTCAAACCCTAGCATTAATTTGTTTAACCCTGTTTTTCAATTTAAATGGGAAATTTAAGAATGTTATATAACTGTGTTATATGATTTATGTTATATATCACTTCATGATATGTTAATTAGGAAACCCTAATTGTAAATTTAAAACCCTAGTTTAGATTTGAATTTTTAATAATTATAAAAACCCTAATTTGAAACCCAAATTAGAATACAAGATTGTTGTGTAATCGTGATATATAATTTAGGACATTTATTATAAATGTTAATTAGGAAATTCTTAATAAGTTTTGGGAAACCCTAATTCTAAAATTAGTAAACCTAATTTCTAATTTAGTAGCCCTAAATTGCTAAAATGAAAACTTAATTGATAAATTAGCAAGGTTACTATAATTAGTAAATAATTAAATACTAATGTTCATATATTGCATAATTAGAATCTTAATCAAATTAAGAAAACCTTAATGGCAAAAAAAAATTTAGAAACTAAAATTTTGATTTATTTTTTTTATTTTGTGCAAACCCTAATTGTTAAATCTTACAAACGCTATATACTAAATCTTAGGGTTAAACCCTAAAGGTTAAACCCTAAGGGTCAAACCCTAAGGGTTTGCCAAGTTATATTTTTGCCATTAATTGGAAAGACAAATGCCCATTTTGCCCTTTTGCATTATTAAGCTACAAACTTAGGTTTTGACTCTAGGTGAAGTGGGTGAATAAACCAACAACTCCACATGCTCAATAATGCCAGCAATCAGCCATTTGTGCAACCAAATACATTGTATATGTGAAGTATATATAAATTGGATAGAGAAATAATTTATTTGTTCACTAACATTTTTCACAACAATCAAACTAAACTCTCTCAAGCTCTCACCTCCGAAATTCTAAGACATAATAGTTCCACAACCAAGCCCCACGAACATTACAACCAAATCAGAAGCCTAGAATCCAAGATTGTTCATAAGAAGGTATAAAGCCTTAGCTTAAATTCTGCCAAAAATTCGGTTGTTAGATGTTAGATTTTTTTTGTTAAACATGTTATATAAGGTGTCTGATGATGATCTGGGTTGCTTGATGTTCGATCCATAACATCTAGAGGCTCGGATTTGAAGATTTACAAAATTTGAAAATTTTATTTTTTTTGTGTCTAACAGTGAATGTCAGGCCTTGTAGATGTCAATCTGTGTTTGATTTTTGTGTTTTAAGTGTTGGATATTATACTCTGATAAGTGGTCTGTGATCTAGAAGTGGAATCGTGGCTATTACGTGTTCAGATTTCATTTTATTGTTGGTCAAACCTAGTTGACTGAGCTTGACCAAACGATTTCTGGGTAACCCAGATATCCTTAAGCAGCATCTGACATGATTTAGTAACGCCCAGATCTTTCATATTTTTGTTATTTGGATTCTGTTGTAGTAACAAGTTTGTTGTATGTTGTTTAAAATATATTATTAGGCTTACATAACATCTAAATGATTAACAGGATTCATGTAGTGTACGGTCAAACCATGTAAGACAATCACGATTCCCATTTTCTGGGTAACCCAGAAAATGTATGATCGTGGTTTCTGACATGGGTTGACCGGTTAATATCTAGCGATTTAGTTGTTGTTATGGTTATTATATGTGATGCATCTCTTGTCCTACATGTTGGCTACACACTTCAGGTTTTAAATCACAAAATCATTACAAAATCAACAAGTTGTGGAAGCCCAAAACGAGCCAATCGATTGTTCTTCATTTCTGGGTAATCCAGAAAATAAAGAACAGCTCTGACAGCTTGTTCTAGGCTCCAGATCTCGCTTGTGTTGTACTTGTTGGTCGTTATTGTTGTTTTATCATGTAGTATTACATTAGTTCTACAACTTATGATCAATAGCTTGCCCAGAAACATCTCAATCCGGCAATTATCACTGGTCAAAGTAGGGTGCTTGATCTCTGGCTATGAATGTTCTTGAGTGCTCAAGAACACCTAAGGTGACGCTGTCTGTCGCTAAAGGCCTATAGCGACAGTTTTATTAATTTTAATTAATTAAATTTTCAAAAATCATTTAAAAATAGTTTTTAATTTCCAAAAATTACAAAAATAATTTGAAAAATTATTTTAAGTTATAAAAATTAAAAATTTATAATTTGGAATATTTTTCATAAATATTAGTATTTATTTAAATATTATTGATAATTAATTTATTTATTAAATGCATTAAATAAATTAATTAAAAATAATTTTATTGTATTAAAAATTATTTTAAATGATAATAAGTTATTAAAGATATTTTAAGTTATAAGATATAACTTTTCATATTTTAAAGTAAATTTCATTAATTATTTAATATTAATGATATTAGATTTATTTAACACTTAAATTAAATAAATTAATTAAAAATGATTTTAATATTATAAAAATCATTTTAAATGAAAATAAATAGTTTAAAAATATTTTAAGTTATAAAATATAACTTTTAATATTTAAAGGTAAATTTTATTAATTAATTATTATTAATGATAATAAAGTTATTTAATAATTATATTAAATAATTTAATTTAAAAATGATTTTATTATTTTAAAAATTATTTTAATTGAAAATAAGGTGTTTAAAGATATTTTAAGTTATAAAATATAACTTTTAATATTTAAAGAATAATTTCATTAATAAATAATATTAATGATTATTAATTTATTAATAATAATATTAGATTTATTTAATAATTATATTAAATAAATAGTTTAAAAATGGTTTTATTAATCATTTAAAGGATATATATGAATTAAAAATATTATTAAGTTATACTTAATGACTTTTAATATTTTGATCAATAATATATTAATACTTTAATATTAATGGTGATTATTTAGAAATGATTTTAAATGTTTTAAAAATCATTTAAGGGTAATATTAATACTTTAAAAGTATTTCAAGTTATTATAAATAACTTTAATATTTTAGAAATGATTTCATTAATAGTTTAATACTAATTAAATATTAATGATAATAGAATTGATTAGTATTTAAATCATTTAAAAATGATTTTTGATGTTTAAAAATTCATGATAAATGTTTTAAAATTATATTAAGTCATCTAAAAATAATATGACTGATATTAAGTTACAGTAAAGAGTCTTAGACTCGATAATTACCCGATAAAGTTGTCGGTAGACCGACATGTTTCAGAAATTGATCTGGACTTAGATAATGTGATTAGATAAGTGATTATTTGTGATATAATGGTTGTTAAACCTATGTGATAATGTGATTAGGAATGTGCTGACTGCAATAAACAGTATTATATGATATGATATGTTATTCTAATCAGACCAATGATCTATTTAATGATAGAGATTGATAGAAAAGATAAATCTAAGTTCTGTAAGCAACTAACAAGGCAAGTATCTAACCCTTTGTATTTACTTTATGCAATGGACATGCGTAAGATAATATCTGAATTGTTCATATCAATTGTTCAAATATTTCAACCTTTGTATATACTTATGCAATGATTCTGTATAAGTAAGCTATTAAGCAATAATTGTTGTACAATTTCCTTTATCCTGTTAATATTGATCAAGTTATTTATTCTGTTCGTTAATTTCTATAACATGGTTATACAAGTGTCCCCACTTGCATAATCATTATATTTTATCACATGTTGATACATACTTATAGTTGCCTAGTATGTATACGTTGAAATAAAAGTCGTCTAAGCTATTTGATCCAGCTAGACATAAAATTTAAAGTTATTGTTGAACAAGATAAAACTTATCCAACCGAATTGTTTTGGTATGGATTCAAGACTGTCATGAACATCCCAATCATGCGAAATTTGTTTTGCGCTAAGGCGGACAAAGGATGAACGATAATATCGTTCTAGCAATGTAGTATTGATCAATACAGGGCATAACGGGCTGATCACCCCCGTGCCCGTAAGTTATGTCGGTTTACAGATGAATTTCTGTTTAACCCTTTCGAAAATAAAAAAAAATGTTCATAGTCTGTTAATTGATCCTCATTTATAGTCAATACGTAGTTTTTAAAAATTTAAAATAAAAATGATATGTTGTTATTTATTGGTTCAGCTTACTTCACAACTGTTGCTTCGTTGTAGAAGCATCCTTCCAAGAAAATATTTAATTCATTCAGTTAACTATTATTGTTGCTATTACTTGCTGGGCACTCAAATGCTCATATTTGCTTTAATTTAAATGTTTTCAGCTAAGGGTGAGCAACCCGAAGGATCTGCCAAGAATAAAGGGAAAGGAAAAGTTGCTGAATGACTGTTTATGCTATCTTTTGTAATAATCAAACTTTATTAGGATATGGATGATAAATATTATTATTATCATGTAATGAATGTTGAAGGTTTCGTACTTGGGATTTGGGAAACTCTGATAATATATAAATTAAATTTGATAAATCTATATTATTGTTATTATTATTAGTATTATTCCGCTCATAGAAATGGTATCGTGAAGCACCGAGTTCGGGTTTCAAGTATCCGAATTTGGGGGCGTCACATTAAAAATTTTCATATCTGTCTGAGGGATCATAAAAATTATGAATTTTGAGGTTTAAGGTATTTCTACCTGCTACCTCTTTCAATTACGAAAGAAATGTACTCTACCTCGGAAAATATTTTATATTTGGTATGTTTACAATCACAAAGAAGGTAAACTACCGATGCGGCTACTTTAGATGATCAGTCTATTGTACCTTAGTAATCGGAACGACTATATACGTTCTTAGATTGGAATATTTTATCCAATTAGTATATCCCTATTTTTAGGATTGTTCACCTCAGACTCATCATAAGATTCTGTACCAAAACAATTTGGTTCAGCATAAGCTTTCAAAAAATACTTTGAATTTTATAAACATTTGTCTAGCTGAATCAAATAGCTTAGACGCATATCAATAATTCAAATTTCAATCGAAACATTTCTCTAGCCAAATTCAATTGGCAATAAATTATCTTTAAAATTCTTAAAATTATTTTGATGTCATGATACCACACTGTATATACAGTCCGTTTGAGGATTCTGTCATGTTGTGACTTTGTCATACTACATCATTCCATAGTGGGCTGACGATCTTTAGATCACATCCGACACTAAGTAATTCTGCATTGATAACTCCATCATTTTTATCATCTCTGCACCAGGTTACATGATGCATTAATGATATAAAAATACATTTTAATCATTCAAATCATTTTCGTCTAGCCGAATCAATTAGCATAGACTCTTCTTTAAACAGTTCAAAAACTTTTGCAAATCATTTTTAGTGTTATCATGCCACAATAGGTAACGATGTGTTTGTGGCCCGAAGTCCACACCTACACACTTGTCACCATGTGTTGAGGATAACAAAAATTCATTTTTAAAGGCACATCAGTGCGAATTTAGCTTGATGTCAAAAACTTCGAAGTCTAACATAGCTAGAAGATTCGAAATACCTATACTTCCATCATCAACTTTAATTTCTCTAATGATCCATTGCTTAATAATTCTATCTATTTCTATCATCCTCAATTCTCCATTCACACATAACTATACCCAGTTCATCAAAATTACCACACATTATGAGTTCAGGAGCTTTCCATAATCATATGAGTTTCGAAACTTATCATAGTCAGACCATAGGAGTCCATTCGCTGAGGGGTTCAAAAACATAACATATGATAATGAGTCATGAACGTATCATAAGTATGAGTTTTAAGAACTCGTACTTAACCTTATATTCTCTAACTATACCCTACCTATCTGTTATACACCTGAGAAAAGAATTACCTTCTCAACATATATATAGCAAATAGTGTGACATCAGGTTCCAATGATTATCAATGTAAGAAACTAAGTGGTTGTCAAACCAAACTCAGCCACTAATCAATAGAGGAAGCTAAGCGTACAATTCTCCGCCCATACAAAGAATTGGTCAACCTAACCCCTATATCAACCAAGAAGCTAAGTGATTCTAAAACCAAGTACAAATTCCCCGCCCATACAAGGAATCATACAACTCAGCTGCTAACATGAGTCCTCAATTGAAATCCTACACAATTCTAACTTTCTCTTTTCCTAATACGAATTTTCTTTAATCCATATCTTAACATTTACCACTCTTTTCTGAGTTTACATTATACCATTTCATACTACCTTCTCTTTATAGCGTCAAGCTATATCATTTTAATCACTTAACATATCATGTGTTATTCATCAATTTAATCTGATCACGTCGGGATCTTATTTAGTAATCATTTCTCCTTATACTTACGATCGTTTTATACTACGATCTTCTTATTCTTCTCTTTAATCATATTATATTATGATTTTATTTACACTTTTCATCTTATAGACATCGTTTATTTATTATCACTTTTTAGTTTTATTACTGGAGTCAGGTAACTCCGGATTCTTATCCTTATATCTTTTCAAGATTCTTCTTTAAATCTTATTTATCTTTATCTTTACTTAATAATGAATTTTCAAAAATTCATCTCTTAACAAATTAAACTCTATTTGAGTTTATTCCTCATCAGCATTTTCGTGGTTATAGCCTAAGGTACACCTACCTAAGGTTACCAATTGTAGCATCCCCAAATCTGGGTACTTTTTACCTAAGATCTGGTACACTAATACTATCACAATTGCAGAAGATATAAACATAAATTGTTTATACATTAAACTTTTACACATCATTCCCAAGGTCTACAACCTTAACTAAATACATATCTTCAATATCTAAAAAGATTTACAATGCTATTTTCGTCAGAAAATTTAATAGATCTAACTGCACCATAATTTAATCTTGCACTTTGTCTTTGCTTCTGTCTTTACTCGAGCTTTCATCTTAATCTGAAAATTTTTATCATGATATAGCAAGGGTGAGCATCAAATTTGCCCAGCAAGTTAAATTTATTTGAGGATATATCATGATTGAAAGAATTGAACCATAAGCTAGCTAACTTTCAACAATATAAATATTGTGAAAGAGTATGAATAAATTTTCTTAGTTGAATGACCAAGTCAATAAAAATGAATGGTCAAGCATGAACATGAACAGATTAACTGAACCAAATGGTAATGAAGGTGATCAGCCTTTCATACCTGATGAACATTTATAATATGCACAACGTGCGAATCAATAATCAATATAGATGTGAATAATCAACAACAATTATTCACTAATATGTTTTGAACATGCAACTCAAGTTTGAGTTAGGAAAACTTGCCTGTACTGTTGATTACCGCTAAGCAATCTAATGTAATCTCTTATGAAAAACCTATCAAGTATAAGATTGATCTTTCAGTTAGCATAACATACCTGCTAGCACATAATACTAGTTCTTTATCCATAAATTATCTAACACTTAATCAAATATTAGATAACAGCTTAACACATCAGTATTATTATCATCCTTTGATAATTCTTTAATCACTATATCATATCCATTATGATTTAACACTCGCTTTTTCATTTCATAAGTTATTCTTTAACATCTAATAAGTTAAATACTAATCCAGCAACCTGGATTCTAAATCTAGCAACCAAATTGTCAATCCAGCAGACTGGATTCCAAATTCAGCAACCCAAACTGCAATCCAGCTAACTGGATTCCAAATCTAGTAACTAGATTGCAATCTAGCAAACTGGATTCAATAAATTTTCAATTCAGTAAACTTTTTTTCAATCCAGCAAGCTGGATTCATCAGATTTTCCAATCCAGCAAGCTGGATTCCATATCCTTTTCACGAAAATACCAAATCAAATTATTATTTTTTTTATCTTTTGTCCAAACATATATACATATATTTCATACACAAAAAGTATTTTTTCAAAAAATTTCAATTCTCTTTGGTATTTTTCAAAAATGGTATTTTTCAAAAATCAATTTTAGTTAATTCCTTAAGAAATTAACTGTAATAACCGTGAATTTTAAGTCACTATATATGTATGTACATTATTGATATTTAAAACTTTATGTTATACAGTGATTTAATATGTGACAACATATGTGAAGTGGTGCATGGGTCAATTAACATGTATGCTATAGTTATGGATATATACATTTATAGATTTCATTAAAAATGAAAGCTTCGTAACCTAATTATACATTAGGTGAGACAATTAAATAACTTAAGGGTTATGGTGTTAATGAGAGGTTAGTATTTAATATGTATACTAACTTAAGTGGATAATCTTATTATTTCAAGTGACTAATAATTTTAAACTTAATTCTTGTGAACCTAATTAGATTATGAGCTAAAGTCACATGTATAGGTAATTAAATTTCATAAGATTAGGAATAGAAACCCTAAATAATCAAATTGGGTAACACATTAAAATTGCTAGACTATATTTATTACATAGCCCAAAATAATTAAGGAGGAAGCCCAAATGAAATAAAATGCAAACCAATATTTAGCCCTTTGATTAAGGGTATTGTAGACATTTGATTAATCAACATTGGGCATTTATAATAAAAGCAAATTGGGAGTTAAAATGGGGCTAGAGGGACCGGCCAAATTAGGCTTTTTATGGCAAGATGATTAAGCTAAACAATGTCCAATAGTAGAAACTATTACACAAAAGGACATGGTTGTCAAGCTCCCATTGGTTGCCACTTTATTAAGCATCCTTAATCATGATTAGACTAATTAAAGTGCTAAGGCAAAGCTTTCATCCATGAGTTAAAGAGAGTGTGGGGGATAATAGCTAGATACACTAAGTGTATCTATATTCTTTGCAAGTATCCTTTTATTTCATTTTTCATTTCATTTCTTCTTTCATTCTTCCTCTTATAATTTTCTCCCAAGCTAGCCACTTCTAGAGAGAGAAAGGAGAGAGAGTTTCGGCCATATATATATATAGAGAGAGAGAGGAGTGCTAGTTTGTTCATGCATCCAAAGTTTATCAGTTACTTTGGTAAATCAAGGAAGGTTGTCATTAAATTAAGGTATAACCTAACCATCATCTTCTTCTTCTACTTTATTTTTTTTGCTTAAGTTTTGTTGGGGTTATGAACAAATACTCAAGATACCCTAGTCCTACATATCATCATGTATGGAACTAAGTATCATGAGTGTTATATCAAAGGCTTAGAGGAAAATATGAGTATATGTTCTCTAAGGGTGAAAACTCATCTTTTATTTCACTAAATCTTGTGTAACTCAAGTTTTCCAACTTAGATTTGTGATTCGTCAAAGGGGGGTGCTAGATACATGAGTTATCTAGTAAACCCAAGTGATAGAACACAAATCTAGTAAGTTTTGAAACCTTTGGGACTAATTTCCCCAAAACAGTCCACTTGGATTGTTAAGGGTTCAAAAACCCTAAAATAGCTTTTGTCCTATTTTTCTTGGGTCTGCTTCGGACAGTTTCATGTTCCTTAAAAATCTGGGAAAATTCACAGAGATACCATGAGAAGTTATCTACATGTAGGAAAAAGAATGGACACGTTTCGAGTTACAGATTGTGCGTAATGACTATTTTCGTAAAGGACTCCTAAACTTTTACCTTCGAATATCTCACTGTGTATACACTGAAAATTCCAAAATTTTTATAGTAGGTTCATATATGTTAGGAGAGCATACTCTGAAAATTTCAGATATTTCTGAGCAAAACTCAATTTATTAAAAATGAAGCAAGATCCGAGTGTTTTGGGAACTTTAAAAATAGTAGATCATTTTCTAAAATTCCAGAAAAATTTGGGGATCCTTGTGGGTTCATATTCTGTCAAAATACAGAAGCTGCGAATTTTTGGAATCAATTTGCTATTTTTCCTAAAAATGATTATGTTATGAATAAAAATAAATAAATAGTTAAATGATGTCTTTAATAAGAAAAATTTGATTTTTATGCTTGAATACTCATAATATATCATATCATGACTATCTTAGAGCACTTTGGTAATTTATGATAATAAATATTATTTATGACCTTTTATGGATATTAAATAAGAGGTTTAATAAAGGGTGAACAATTAGAATAAATTGGTTATTAATCCAATAAATTATCAAAATATTATTATGATATTAATAATATTAGAATATGATATTGATAAGTAAATAAAAATATTAAGATTAAAATTTCTTTAAAATATTATTAAATGGTTAATAATATTTGATTTAAGCATTGATAAATGATTAAAGTATTATTAAATGATTAATGATATTAGTAATGGAATAAAATATTATTAAATGATTAATAATATTAGTAATAGAATAAAATACTATTAAATGATTAATAATATTAGTAAAAGAATAAAATATTATTAAATGATTAATAATGTTAAATGATTAATGATAGTAAAGTATAAGTAAGATATTATTAAAGTAATAATATTAATGCATAATTAAAATATTATTAAGAGGATTAATAATATTAGTAAGGTATTAAAATATTATTAAGATGTTAATAATATTAGTAAGCAAATGAAAGTATTATTAGGGAACTAATAATACTAAGAGGTGAATTAAATATTCTCAAGATTAATAATATTATGTTGTTATTTAATAGTAACATTATCAAGACAACATAATGTTTATAAAGAACTAAATGTAATGTATAATATTTATGTGATTACAAAATCTAATGTTATACTATGATTAATTGAAAGATTAACTATAGGTCTCTCAAAGGAAGATAATTTAACTGCATAGTGGATATAAATTAATTGCGTAATCTTAATCTACAGACGAGGCAAGTTCCCTAACTCAAACTCGAGTTATTATTTTCAAAGCATGTTAGTGAATAATTATTGATGATTATTCACCTCTATATTGATTATTGAGATTCGCACTTGGTGCAATTGAATTCCTGTTCTATTATTATTGAAATACAAATTAAATTAAAGTTCTTCATTCATGAACTGTTTATGAGATAGATCTATACTAATTGTATCAGCTAGATCAAGCATTTTTAAATTTGTTAAATCAAATGTGTTTTAAAAAGTTGTTCTTATTAAATTGATATGATAAGAACTCTTGACTGAGAAAAATTAGGCACGCGTTGCAACTTACGAAACTCGATTCTGGTATACGAATGTTGAGTTATCAACCCGTTTGCCCGACAAACCAACAGTTAGGCAAAAAGTCAAAAAAGAGACAAAAACTCGTCTCGGTCGTCCGAACGACACGCAAACACACACATAACACTACATAGGCATTAGGAATGCGTTGCAACTTGTGGGACTCAATTCCGATATACGGATGCTGAGTTATCAGCCTGT
This sequence comes from Panax notoginseng, assembly GCA_016801055.1. Taxonomy (NCBI): domain Eukaryota; kingdom Viridiplantae; phylum Streptophyta; class Magnoliopsida; order Apiales; family Araliaceae; genus Panax; species Panax notoginseng. Next base: position 94,892,316 of record CM029022.1, read on the forward strand.
TTGGCCGATGAACTAACAGTTAGGTAAAAAGCCAAAAAAGAGACCAAAACCCGTCTCGATCGTCCAAATGACACGCAAACACACATAGCACCGCATAGGCATTACACACGCGTTGCAACTTACTGGACTCGATTTCGATATACGAATGACGAGTTATCAGCCCGTTTGCCAGAATTATCAACGCTTAGGCTAAAAGCCAAAAAAGAGACCAAAATCTGCCTCGGTCGTCTAAACGACACGCAAACACACACATAGCACTGCATAGGTATTAGGCACGCGTTACAACTTACGAGAGTTGATTCCGATATACGGATGATGAGTTATCAGCCCGTTTGCCACACTTGCAGAAAACAAATTAAAATAATTTAAATATGCTTAGTTTTCGACTTCGTTTTTAATATTTTACTTTTGTAGGGTCTTGTTGAGGAGACTCATGGGGGTGGAGGCGCGGCACAGGCAATTCCCGTGGCGGAGATGGTGATGATCGCCGAGCTAATGCTGATGAGACTATGGAGGGTGGGACCGGAGGTGGGACAGGCGATGGGACCGGCGATCGTGCGATAGATGGCGGTGATGGTGACACTGACATTCTTGATCTTGGGCTGTAGTTAGTAATTGTTTATAATTTGACTTTCATGTATGTATTTATATAGCTTTTGAGTTGTACAGACTAGAGTTTTGTATCTAACCATATTGGTTGTTGATGGTAAAAGATATGATTGTTATTGATAAGCATGCATTGTCATTATTTGTTTTTCTTTAATTTATAACAGGTACAATTATGTATATGTAAATGAACAGGGGAATTTTGTAATTTTTAATTTTTTTTAAGCAGGTCATTGGTGACGGGGTCATTGGTGACGGGGGACCGTAGGCAATGACCTACAGGGTCATTGGCGACGGGGATAAGTACTCATTGGATACGGCATGCCGTCGGGAATGACAGTAAAATTAAAATTCAATAATGCTTATTGACGACAGCATATCCGTCGCTAGTGTCGTCGGCAATGATACATTAACGACGGCATGCCGTCGGCAATGACCAACTTCTCGACGGGAGCCAGGGGCGACGACTTCTGGGGCAACGAGAGGGGCAACGGACTATGCCGTTGCTAATGATCTCATTGCCAACGGCAAGAGTGTCATTGGCCTATGCGGTGCTATGTGTGTGTTTGTGTGACGTTCGGACGAACGAGGTGGATTTTAGTCTCTTTTTTGACCCTTCCCACCTTTTCTAATATTTCAAAAGGTCCTATAAACCTGGGACTTAACTTTCCTTTCTTTCCAAAGCGTATCTTTCCTTTCTAGGGAGATACCTTTAGAAATACATACGAGCCTACTTCAAATTCCCTATTTACCCGATGCAAATCTGTAAACTTCCTTTGTCTGTCTTGAGCTGCTACCAAACGCATTCGTATTAGCTTCACTACATTCGCTGTTTGCTGCACCAATTCTGGCCCTAGCATTCGGCGTTCTTGTAACACCCCCTTCCCAAAAAGGAAAGGAAGGTCACGTGCGAAGCACATCAAACCTCAAAATAAGTGAACATAGCACTAATAACTTCAAAATATTAATAGTGGTGATCCATTAATAAAGTACTAAATACAATTTTCCAAACAGAGTCAAAATAATCAAAACTTAAAATCGAATCAACTTAGATGGTCAAAGGCAACTCTCTCATCACACAAGCCTTAAATCACCCCTGCAAACCTGCCGGAAGAAAAACACAGCATGAGCCAAATGCCCAGTACGGATATAAAGATACAAAAGATATACAACTGAAATACGGAATCAACATAGACAAAATATTGCCTCTGACAAAAATAAAACTCCAAAGATCTGAATAGAATATATCTAAACCAACAGAATTAACGAAACAAATAGAAGAGTAAAGAAAATAATGAACTGGAATAATGAACCCAATTAATTGAACTGAACAGAAACAAAAAAAAAACTAAAACAATAAAATAATAGGCTGAAACAAATGGCTGGAGTTATTTCATACTGATTGAGCTCAGAAATATACCTTGCCTCCTAGACAAGTCAAATTAATGCAACACAGGCAAATCAAATGATGCCACACAGGCAATCAAAATAATGTCACACAGGCAAATAAGAATAATGCCACACAGGCAAGTCAAAATAATGCCACACATGCATTCACATATTAGACCGCGAATCCAAATGTATGCACATCGGATAGGTGTGTTTAGCTCAACATCACCAATCCGCATAACAGAAAACTAGGGTTAACACATACGCCTCCCACAATAAAATACCAAATGGCACATTTCCTCCGGAGCCCAAATGGAGACGCCGTGGACTAATCACACTGCCACGGAAAGTGTCATGCCCCTCGTGCCAAGACAACATGCCTGCGGTACCCCCACAGGTGGTTATAGCTCAAGTATACCCTACAGTATATTCTAACAAAAATACCATGTCACAACGCATGCGACATAATACCAACAAAAGGGTTCTATACGTACATGTTGAACCAAATCAAATTATAGTCACAAGGTTTCAAAAGAAGGTAGCAACATGTAGCGCTCTACAATTATCAAAATAAATAGTACAAAACATGATATCCTAATTCAAAGAACAAATACGAGTCATATATGTATAAACTACAAAATGAAACTAATATACTTATTTCACAGGAAACAATTTTGTGAAATCATAACAGAATTCGAAATAAGGAAACAAAACGAACAAATCAAATTTAACAAGAGTATCGTTGAAAGAGTACGAAATCCGTACCTGATACTTTCAAACCATTTATAGCACACTCCACAAAATCTTACCCCTAAATGCCAACAATATCAAATACGAAACGTTATTCTCAACCTAAACATATTCACCTCAAATTAAAAATAATCCAAACTAATAATTCCAAAATAATTCATAATTCATTCAAGGTACATTTAATCATCTCCTTAAATCAATTATTAATACTCCAAAATTTATATACTAAGCACAACTCTTTAAATTATTTTCATCCGAACAAAATAATAATAATTAATTTAAATATATTTGCAAAATATTCTTCCATCTTTAACTCGTTAATAAACTCATTATTATTATTATTATTATTATTATTATTATTGTTGTTGTTGTTGTTGTTGTTGTTGTTGTTGTTGTTGTTGTTATTATTATTATTATTATTATTATTATTATGCCAATACTCAGTTTATTATTACTGTTTTCTAAGAACATTTATTATTCCACCAAGTACAGACCAAATACATATATATTTACACATTAATAATAAATTTCCATACAATTTAAAAAAAAGTATATAAATTTTAAAAAAAAAATAGAATTCATTTACCAGAGAATTACTAATTTAATACCTAAGGAATACATGCATCTAAGTTTCATGCTTGCTCCTCCTAATTTGATGTACAGAATAGCATATATATATATATATATATATATATATATATATATATATATATATATATATATATATATATATATATATATATATATTTACAAAACTAATATAATTAGGTGCACATGATACAACATAACAATTACTATAAAACTTGAAATAAATTAATATAAAATTTATACCATAGTTATTATTGGTTCTGCCTTCATTTGAAAAACTTTTTGTTTGCAATCAATTTAAGAACCGAGAATGTCATTATTATATTCATAATCTGATAACATATTCATAAACAAACATGGATTTACCGTAGTTGTAATATAACTCTTCTGTTCCTCTTTTTCGGTTTTCACTGTGTCGTCTCCTTATGTTGTTCCTTCTCCACAATTCTTATCAGACGTGTATATGGTTTAGGTTTTACTTGTTTATTTATATATCTTATTGTGTCTCCTAATTTTAATAGGATTTTAATATTACACAAATATAAATTAGACCCAATTAGTTTTAAAGACCCAAATTAATGGAATCCCTTACTTATTATTGTCCACACAATTTAAATACAATTTGGCCCAAATATAAGAAAAGTCCAATTAAAATATAATTTTAAATGTAATTTACTTCTTCTTTTTTTTTTCTGGATATTACATTACCTCCCCCTTAAAAAGGATTCTGTCCCCGGAATCAAAAGAATTAACGTACCTAATTATCAGAAAGATGCAGATACTCTGCTCGAATAGACTCCTCCATCTCCCAAGTAGCTTCTCACTCCGAATAATTTTAGGAAAAATAAAATTAATATTTAATTATTAACTAATATTCGGATTATTATATTTTTCCCTCCTTAAAATAATTTCGTCCTCGAAATTCAAATAAGTTACATAAAGTTTTATTTTAATTTTTATTTAAATTACATAATTATTCATAAACTTTAATTAAGATGTAGCGTTGCCATTTATAATGATCAAGCCTGGTAAGTCCATCAGTCCACACAATTATCCATGTACTTCTAAGAGTTTCGTCAGCTATCGTGTCAAGCCTTGGTAAGGTCTTCGTGTTAAATCACATGATCCACTGTTGGTGCAGGTCGTCTCTAATATCTTTGAGTTTAATTCTTGTAAACGTACCCTTCGGAACATAATTCAAAATCACAAAAAAAAAATTTCTTCCTCTAAATACGATTCGAATACCCAAAATATTTAAAGTTATTTTTAATTCGTAAAACGTTTATGTTCCACACATGACAAAGATTTAACAAATTATTTTTATTTAATTTTACATAAATTAATGCAATACTCTAAGGGCATCAGTTAAACAAAATAACTTCAATTATATCATCAATTCTCACTAAGTCCTCAAGAGTTTCAAAATATCATAACCTCAAATCAAATTAGTTCTCAAATATTATTACACCAAAAAAATATATACTACTACTAAAATCTCTTCATCACCATACCAAACTTCAAATCATATATCCTACTATCTGAATAAGCAAACTATAACTATTCAAAATCTCTCAGAATCAATTGAATTTCATCACTTACTATCTAATCATATAATAAATCAATCATCCCTTATTGCAAACCTTAATCCAATAAATTTCAATATCTCCCCATACTATCACAAAGAAACTTCATAGAACATAACTCCAATATCCTACTAGAAAATAGCCATAAGATTGATCATTAACTCCAAATTAATAATCTAATTACCTCGAATATCAACAACTCAAATTACAAGAAATCTTTATACTTAATAACTTTCACTTTATCATAGTATGTCATCAATACACAAACCTCAAATTATCCACAAGATTAACATAAATCAAAACCTAACTCAAATCAAATCCTTAATTCAACGATCATAATAATTGTCACAAAAAAAACAACAACTTTAACAAATAATTTTCCAAAATCAAATACTCGTCGATACAAATTCTCACATTATTATCGCATCTCATATAAGATCATTTCTTATTTATACAAAGTATAACTTTATTCACCTCAATGATTAAATCACAATTCTTAACTAATATCATTACTCAATCACCTTAATAAATTATTCCACTTTCCTCAAATCAACTACAAATCGAAAAGAAATCGACAGTTAGTCAAAATAGAGATCAACCAAACAAAGAACAAAATCGAATCAAACTCCTACGTCTACCCAATGGTTTACCCACAACTCATAGGTCAAACATAAATAGGTTTTCTATAAGAAAGAACCTAAGCTTTGATACCACATCTGTAACACCCCCTTCCTGAAAAAGAAAGGAAGGTCGCGTGCAAAGCACATCAAACCTCAAAATAAGTGAACAGAGCAGTAATAACTTTAAAATATTAATAATGGTGATCCATTAATAAAGTACTAAATAAAATTCTTCAAACAGAGTCAAAATAATCAAAACTTAAAATCGAATCAACTTAGATGGTCAAAGGCAACTCTCTCATCACACTAGCCCTGAATCACCCCTGCAAACCTGCCGGAAGAAAAACACAGCATGAGCCAAATGCCCAGTACGGATATAAAGATACAAAAGATATACAACTGAAATACAGAATCAACATAGACAAAATATTGCCTCTAACAAAAATAAAACTCCAAAGATTTGAATAGAATATATCTGAACCAACAGAATTAACGAAACAAATAGAAGAGTAAAGAAAATAATCAACTGGAATAACTAACCCAATTAATTGAACCGAACAGAAACAAATAAAACTAATACAATAAAATAATAGGCTGAAATAAATGGCTGGAGTTATTTCATACTGATTGAGCTCAGAAATATACCTTGCCACCTAGGCAAGTCAAAATAATGTCACAAAGGCAAATCAAATTATGCCACACAAGCAATCAAAATAATTCCACACAGGTAAATCAGAATAATGCCACACAGGCAAGTTAAAATAATGTCACACAGGCATTCACATATTGGACCACGAATCCAAATGTATGCACATCGGATAGGTGTGTTTGGCACAACATCACCAATTCGCTGAACATAAAACTAGGGTTAACCCATACGCCTTCCACAACAAAACACCAAATGGCCCACTTCCTTCGGAGCCCAAACGGAGACGCCGTGAACTAATCACACTGCCACGGAAAGTGTCATGCCCCTCGTGCCAAGACGACATGCATGTGGTACCCCCACAGGTGATTATAGCTCAGGTATACCCTACAGTATATTCTAACAAAAATATCATGTCAAAACATATGCGACATAATACCAATAAAAGAATTCTATATGGACATGTTGAACCAAATCAAATTATAGTCACAAGGTTTCAAAAAGAAGGTAGCAACATGTACCGCTCTACAATTATCAAAATAAATAGTACTAAACATGATATCCTAATTTAAAGAACAAATACGAGTCATATATGTATAAACTCCGAAATGAAACTAATATATTTATTTCATAGTAAACAATTTTGTGAAATCATAACAGAATTCGAAAAAAGAAAATAAAACGAACAAATCAAATTTAACAAGAGTATCGTTGAAAGAGTACGAAATCTGTACCTGATACTTCCAAACCATTTATAGCACACTCCACAAAATCTTACCCTTAAATGCCAATGATATCAAATACGAAACGTTATTCTCAACCTAGACATATTCACCTCAAATTAAAAATAATCCAAACTAATAATTCCAAAATAAATCATAATTCATTCAAGTTACATTTAATCATCTCCTTAAATCAATTATTAATACTCCAAAATTTATATACTAAGCACAACTCTTTAAATTATTTTCGTCCGAATAAAATAATAATAATTAATTTAAATATATTTACAAAATATTCTTCCATCTTTAACTCGTTAATAAACTCATTTTTATTTTAATTATTATTATTATTATTATTATTATTATTATTATTATTATTATTATTATTATTATTATGCCAATACTCAGTTTATTATTACTGTTTTCTAAGAACATTTATTATTCCACCAAGTACAGACCAAATATATATATATATATATATATATATATATATATATATATATATATATATATATATATATATATATATATTTATATTTACACATTAATAATAAATTTCCATACAATTTAAAAAAAGTATATAACTTTTAAAAAAAATAGAATTCATTTACCAGAGAATTACTAATTTAATACCTAAGGAATACATGCATCTAAGTTTCATGCTTACTCCTCCTAATTTGATGTACAGAATAGCATATATATATATATATATATATATATATATATATATATATATATATATATTTACAAAACTAATATAATTAGGTGCACATGATACAACATAACAATTACTATAAAACTTGAAATAAATTAATATAAAATTTATACCATAGTTATTATTGGTTCTGCCTTCATTTGAAAAACTTTTTGGTTGCAATCAATTTAAGAACCTAGAATGTCATTATTATATTCATAATCTGATAATATATTCATAAACAAACATGGATTAACCTTAGTTGTAATATAACTCTTCTATTCCTCTTTTTCGGTTTTCACTGTGTCGTCTCCTTATGTTGTTCCTTCTCCACAATTCTTATCAGACGTGTATATGGTTTAGGTTTTACTTGTTTATTTATATATCTTATTGTGTCTCCTAATTTCAATAGGATTTTAATATTACACAAATATAAATTAGACCCAATTAGTTTTAAAAACCCAAATTAATGGAATCCCTTACTTATTATTGTCCACACAATTTAAATACAATTTGGCCCAACTATAAGAAAAGCCCGATTAAAATATAATTTTAAATGTAATTTACTTCTTTTTTTTCTGGGTATTACAGTTCTCCCACTTCATCCCAATACAATGGTGTTCGACATTTCCTTCCATATAAGGCTTCGTAAGGCGGCATACATATGCTTGCATGATAACTGTTGTTATATGCAAACTCTACTAATGATAGATGATCATCCCAAATACCTTTGAAATCCATGACGCAAGATCTCAGCATATCTTCTAACGTCTTAATTATTCTCTCGCTCTGCCCATCAGTTTGTGGATGATATGTCATCCCAACTGCTCTTGCAGACTCCTCCAAAAGTTCGACGTGAATCGTGGGTCACGATCTGACACAATCAAAACTGGTACTCCATGTCTAGAAATAACTTCTTTAACTTAAAGTTTGGCTAATTGATCTAAGTTATACTTAACCCTAATTGGCAAAAAGTGAGCCGACTTTGTCAACCGGTCCACTATTACCCAAATCGCATCATACCCCTTCTGAGTAGTTGGAAGTCCCACCACAAAGTCTACCGTGATATGCTCCTACTTCCACTCTGGAATCTCCAATGACTGCAACAAGCCACTTGGTCGTTGATGTTCGGCCTTAACTTTTTGATAAGTCAAGCACCTACTCACATACTTGGTTATTTCTCTCTTCATGTTTGGCCACAAAAAACTCTGTTGAAGGTCTTGATACATCTTAGTGCTACCAAGATGAATCGAGTACCTCGAACTGTGAGCCTCTTGTAAAACTTGCTCCTTTAATTCCGTCTCATTCGAAACCTAAATTCTTTTTTCAAATCTTAATAATCCCTCATTATCAAGACTGTACTTAATATCTTTTTCAATAGTTAACTGCTTCTTCATCTGGTCACACTCATCGGTTTTGAGCTGCACCTCCTTGACTCTCTCTACGGTGGTAGATTGAATCTTCGTCGTAAACAATCTCTGTCCCGATTCACTTGGCAACTTCACCTCTATCTCCATCCTAGCCATCTCTGTTATTAACTTAGTTTGAGCCGTTAACATAGACAACTTCTCCCGACCCTTCCTACTTAAGGCATCGATAACTACATTGGCTTTTCCAGGGTGATACATGATTTCATAGTCGTAATCCTTTATCAACTCCAGCAATCTCCTCTGCCTCATATTCGACTCCTTCTGTGTGATGATATATTTTAAACTCTTATGGCCCGTGTATATCTCAATTTTTTCCCCGTAAAGATAGTATCGCCATATATTTAAGGCAAACACTACCGCGACCAGTTCCAGATCATGAGTAGGGTAAACTTTCTCATAATCCTTCAGCTACTGTGATGCATACGCAATGACCTTGCCATGCTGCATGAGCACGCAACCAAGTCCTCTATGCGAAGCATCGCTATAAATTACAAAATTTCCTGTGTCATCGGGTAATGACAAAACAGGCTCTTCACTTAACCTCTTCTTCAGTTCTTAAAAATTGTCCTCGCATTTCTCAGTCCACGTGCGTATTTCACCGTCTTCTTTGTCAAGTTAGTCAATGGAGTAGCTATCTTCGAAAAATCCTGGATGAATCTCCAATAGTAACCCGCTAACCATAGGAAACTTCGCACCTCAGTCGGCGTTTTTGATTGTTCCCAATTCATCACGGCTTCCACCTTCGCTGGATCTACTGAAATCCCTTCATGGTCAATGACATGACCTAAAAATTTCACCTTTTCTAGCCAAAATTCACACTTAGTGAACTTCGCATACAACTTCTCCTTCCTTAGTATTTCCAACACTATTCTTAGGTGTTCAGCATGATCTTCTGGCGTCTTAAAATAGACTAGAATATCATCGATAAACACCACGACGAACTTGTCCAAATATTGTTTGAACACTATGTTCATCATATCCATAAATGCAGCTGGTGCATTAGTCAACCGAAATGATATCACCGGAAACTCGTAATGACCATAACGAGTCCTGAATGTTGTCTTTGGTATGTCCTCCTTCCTAACCTTCATCTGATGATACCATGTCCGTAAATCTATTTTAAAAAAATACTTTGCCCCCTTCAACTGATCAAAAAGATCATCGCTGCTGGGTAATGGGTATTTATTCTTTATTGTTAACTTGTTCAACTCTCGGTAGTCAATACAAAGTCTTAACAATCTGTCATTCTTCTTAAAAAATAGTACTGGTGCTCCCAACGGTGACACACTCGGTTGTATGTACTTCTTGTCCAACAGTTCTTGCAACTGTACCATCAACTCCTTCATCTCCACTAGCGACATATGATACGGTGCCTTGGAAACTGGTGTCGCTCCTGACACAATATCTATTACAAACTCGGTCTCCCTATCCGGTGGAAGACCCGACAATTCACTTAGAAATACATCAGCGAATTCACTCACTATAGGTATTTGTTCCATGATCGCTCCCACTATCTGGATATCAACAACATAACACAAATAACCTACACACCCCTTCCTCAATAATATCCTAGCTTGTGTCATCGTAAGATAACACGAACGTCCCAATGATTTATTACCGTAAAATACTACCTGAGGTTATCTCAACGTTCTAATATTTACATATTTCTTTTGACAATCTATAATTGCCCCATGGTTAACCAACCAATCCATTCCGAGAATTACATCGAATTCTCCTAACTTTATCGGTATCAAATCTATCGATAATTTACAACTCCGTATATCTACGCAACAACTCCTATGAATATCTTTAACAGGAATTATCTCTTCATTTGCTACCTTAATATTTAAAGGTATTAGCAACTTTTTGGGAAGTAATCCTAATCGTCTAGCAAAATCACATGCTATAAATGAACAAGTAGCACCTGAATCAAACAGCACGTAAGCATTTAGGTCGTTGATCTGAATAATACCTGTAACTACGTCCCCTGATGCAACTGCATCTTAGACAGTCATATTAAAGGTACAGGCCATCAACCCACCCGGCTGCGCTGGACCACCAATAGCTAACTTACAGCTATTGGCGTCCTTATTCCCGTCCGTCCCCTTCTTCGGGCAGTTCTTTGCTATGTGGTCAGTTGACCCATATATAAAGCATCCGTGGTTCTTCTTCGGACTTGGAAAATTAGGCGAAATATGTCTAGAAGATAATATTTGTATTAAAACTCACAGCTTATGTTGTGTCGTATTCTACACGACACTTAACAATTGTATAAATTAAGTTTGTATTTGTATTCTGTACCATGTATTTGGCGACTCAGAATGGGTGATGTATACCTATTTTGGGGGTGTCACATGGACAGTTAGGCGAAATATGCCCTTCTTGTCCACATTTATAGTAAACGGCCTTCCCCTTGAGATAGACTCCTAAGTGAGTCTTCCCACAAGTCTTGCAGGCCTCCATCCTCCTCTTTGGTTCTCCTTGCTTTACTCCGGTATTCCCAGAGTTAAACACTTTCCTCTTATGCTCTCCGCCACTCCCGCTGGCTCCTTCTATCTTTACTCCCCCATCAACCTTCCCCTTATTCTTCTTATCTTTATGGTACTGGCTCAACGCCTCGCTACCACCTTCGGCGATTATCGCCTCCTCTAAAGTGATCCCAAATGAAGTACTTTGGAACATCGATATGCGGTTATAGAGCCAGGGTTTCAAGCCCTGCTCGAACCGTCGTGCTTTCCTAACCTCGGTGTCCACCTAGTATGGAGCAAACCTCACCAGTTCATTAAACTTGGCAGCGTATTGCGGAACCGTCATATCTCCTTATTTCAAATCAAGAAACCTCATCTCCATTCTCCCCTGCATACTCGTGGGAAAATAGTTCTCGAAGAAAATCTCCTTTAACCTTACCCACATGAGATTCTCAATACCAGCCCTAGCCTGATTGGCCTCCCACCAAAAGTTGGCCTCTCCCTTCATCATGTAGGTTGCAAAGGCAACCTTCTGGCCCTCGTCGACATTTGCTATGAAAAATGCCTTCTCGATTTCTTTCACCCACGTTTGGGCTTCTATTGGGTCCGTAGTTCCTTTGAACTCCGGTGGACCCACGCTCTTGAAATCTTTAAACGTAGTAGCCCATACTACTATAAGATTTACGGGGATATTAGCCCCATTTCTAGTAAACGCTACTGTTAATAAATTAACAAATTCCTGCATTGGGTTAACCAGACCTCCCTCCGGTTGATTTACGTTAGCGCCTTGATTATGTGGTCCTCTTCTTGGCGGTATTTTGTTGTTACAATAAATAACACATTTCGTTATTATTCGTTTCCTGTTAGTTAGTCATTATTTAAGATTAAAAAATAACTTCAACATCTATTACTCAATATGTTCCGAAAAAGGCTTATATTGATTCATTCTTTGTAGTATAATACTACATCGTTTACATTACACGGCCTAAGCTGATTACATTACTATCCCGCTATTTCTTTCCAAACATTAGGATTTACAAATAACTACCCTTTACTATACAAAAGAGGGTTTTACGTCACTACTCGATACACAATATTTACATATCTAAACTACTCTAGCCACTACTAGATTACATCTGCCTTAAGGCATTATCAAAATCTACCTTGGCAAGACCGACAATAATATCACGGCTGATAGTATGCCGCGTCTGCCCTACTTCTACGGGATAGCCAGCTACCTGCTGCTGGAAGTCTTCATGAGAACTCCTATGAATGTAGGACATTCTCCCTATCTTTTGTTTCTTGGTCTTTAGCTCCCTCTGAGCTTAAAGACCTCCTGTTTTAGCTCATGGACCTTGTCCTTGGCTAAAACTCTCTCGTCGTGTTCCTGTTCCCACATTGACTCCACATCTGTCTTATTCTCCAAGACAGCCTGGAGCTCAACAGTTAGCTCCTTCACCTCCTGACAGTAATGGAGATTTCTATCCAACACTGTCATAAACAATGACATCATTGACTCCCCCAGAGCCATCTCTGCTGCTATTGTTACTGGGTTAAAGGACACTGCCTCCACCTCTTCTTCTAACATGCCATTGAACACAGACTTAAGGTCTAGGCTCTCTGAGTCTCCAGACTCAACAACTACAACTTCGGGCTCTGTTGCTATGGGATTCGATATAATCTCTATCTGATTAACCGATCCTTCATTGATTACCTGTACGTCTCTATACATTCCAATTTCTCCTGACATCTACAACAACACAAATAAGTTTGATTAGTACACATCAGTAGAATAATAAAAGCACATAACATATATAATGCATTTTTATAGGGTTAATTTCCATCTTTTATTTCTTTGAGTTTTCTTAAGGTTATGACTGAAGGTTCAAATCCCCCTTAAGTTTTATAACCTACTGCTTTGATGCCAACCTGTGACGCCCCCAAATCCGGGTATCTTTCAACCCGACAGATGGTGCTACACGGTACTACAGTTAACACAAACATTCAATTGAAATGTCTCAAAAGAACGAATATGTCTTATATATATTCTAAAACAATATTACTATTACCCAGGTTCTTTATAGCCGTTACATTTTTTCTTGTCATAATATCAAATATTATTATTACAAATCTATACTATTATATAGGTAATCTTCGGGTTTGCTTTAGCCTTCCCTTTATCCTTGTCGAATCCTTCGGTCCGTTCAGTCTTAGCTGCATTCATATGGTTCAAGAAAGAGTGAGCCTAACTAGCTCATCAAGTACAACAATTCCAATAAAATAGCATGCTTGAAACATAGGAATAATATATCTTCAATAACTGAACAATAGTTATAAAGTACTATCGATAAATGAAAATAGCACTTCTTTTCCTTCAAAACGTTTTACAATGACAATATTCAGTGAAACATCAATTCCGGTCGAAGACCATGAGCATTTCATAATTTCTTTGAAAAATGACATACCGGCACTAAGTCCGTAAGTCTGACATAGCTTACGAGCACGTCTAGGTGATCAGCCTACAGTACTCTATGTTGATCAACACTAAATTCATTAAACGTATATACGTTTAAGTTGTGGCAACCTCACGTGCATGTTGTTTGACGATAAAATATTTTAGCATACTCAGTCTTCATTTGAAAACCACACCAATATAGTTTGGTAAAACATTGATAATACTTTGATAGATTTGTAAGAAATCCAACATATCGTAAGTCTAGCCGAAAGAATTGGCTTTGACTTCATCAGACATCAATTCATGCATAAGAATACATGAATCATAAAGCTTGTTTAGATGGAACTGAAACAAGGGTTAGAATACTTGCCTTTAGCATTTGCTACTGTTATTACACGTGCACTTTAAGTCTTTAAGGTCTCTACAGTAGATGATAACATCACATAACACATTAGGTCATGAATAACATACATGATTCCTAACGAATCTTACCCTTCTTCTCAATCTAATTACGTATTAGATTTGTTATTATTGGTTCCAGCTTGCCGTTATAACTTACATTGTCATTACGTTCATGTTTGATTGATTATCTTTAACCTTTAATTATCATACTTAAGGTTTAACAATGTATTAACAATGTTACTTTAAGTTCATTAAGTTTGTATTACCTCAGTATCCTTCTTGTTATCTTCATAACCATTCAATTCTATTAAAACCGCAAGGCTGGCGGGGTAGCGCCAGCTTCCTTTACTTAAATCGCGTTGCGGCGCCAAATTTCAGGGGCTGAGGACCGGACTCGGCGCTGCGGCGCGAGTCCCAACGTTACAGGCCGCGCTGCGGCACAAAACTCTAGTAGGTCACAGCATCTCTCGGTCATGCTTGGCGCTGCGGTGCCACCTATTTGGCCTTGGGCTGGCACCGCGGCGCCAGCTCTGTGCACCAGATAATTTTGACAGTTTTTCTGCTTAGCGAATTTCTTGGGCTCGTAACTTCTTCGTTATAAGTCCGAATTAGCTTGTTCAAGAGCCATTAGTTCACAAATCACATACTCTACGTGTTCATGAAAGAATTTTACATTTTTGACATCGTTAACTCAAAATTCACCTATTGGTTCATTTTTAACGAAAACGATAAACGTTCGTGAACGTTCAATGCTCGTTTCTTCGTTCTAAGTAGGAATCCGGTTATTTTTGAGTCCGCAACTCTATAATGCCAAATAAGACTTGTCTCCATCGAAAACTAACATTTTTTAGCTTAATATCAAAATTTGACCTCCATTTCGAGAACTTTACGAATTCGACGATTATCGTCCAATCGTGAAAATTCCGGCACAACCTCGTTACTTATGGTTTGTTCATCATTTCAAATGGATTCAATCCATCAACTAGACACCTCAATCTACACATTATAACAACTTATTTTCATGTTAGGTTATAACTTATTCTTCATGAGTTTATAACTTATCAAAGTATAAACTACTTATAGTTTCAATTCTCATGACTTATGATAGTTTAAGTCCTTTAACCAACATTCTTACATCTTATCAACATACTAACTTCATTCATGTAAATATGTTACAAGTTTATTTATGTTCTTCATAAGTTCATAACTTATTTAAGTTCAAATTACTTATTCATGACTTATACGGCTTAAGTCCATTGATTGTCCAATTTCTTATAATTTCTTAGCATACATGTTCATTAAGCTACACTTCTCTTATCACCCTACAATGGTAGAGATGGAAGATATATGACATAAGATCATTACCTTTGATGAACCAGTTCTTCTTCTTCTTGAAACAAATATAAATGTCTAACTTATATGTGCTTATTCTCTCTAACACTTAAGTTGTATTATGTTGGATGAAAGTTAACAAACAACTAATGAGCCAACTCTTCCTCTTATTTATAGGATTTCAAAGGTTAGGTAGTTTAGTCATTTAGGTCATCCCACCTCCTTAGTAACATCCTTACTATTCCATACTTAATCCTTAAGTAAACTTGCTCCCTACACAAAATGCTTAACCACCACATAAAGTTCTTGGTCACCACTTAATTATCTTGGTCACCAAGATCACCCATGGGTTGCCCCATGGATCACCCTAGTCCATTGGATCATAGCTTGGGCTTAGGTTTAATTAGCTTAGCTTAAGACTTGGGCTTGCATTAAATTACTTTGGGCTTTACATTAATAACCACTTGGGCCTTAACATTACTTAATCTTGGACTGTCATATTAATTCACATTGGACTTGTACAGCCTACATAATCCACAAGTCCATTTACAAATGGCTTAAAGCCTTAGGACGTATTCTATACGTATAATTCTCTTATTCTTACTCGTATACTAATTCATAATATACGATATACCATCATTCATAGATACTCGTATAATACTTCG
Organism: Panax notoginseng; assembly: GCA_016801055.1. Lineage (NCBI taxonomy): Eukaryota > Viridiplantae > Streptophyta > Magnoliopsida > Apiales > Araliaceae > Panax > Panax notoginseng. The sequence goes on from CM029022.1 coordinate 94,908,666, forward strand.
TATCATACTCGTATACACTACCTCGCACAATACATATGTATCATACGATCATTACATTAACTTCTAACGCTTTACTTTTCCTAACTTTCCCAAATTAAGTCTCTATGCGAAATATTACGTTTTCCATACTTGAATTATTATTACATAATCCATCTCACCTTGATATTCTAACATTACGTATTTCTCGAAAGTTCAAAAATAATTCCCGAGCGGAAATCGATGAATAGTGTTTTTCAGAAAATTGCTCAAAAAACTTTTATTTTCGTCTTGGAAATTCAAACACTTTAATTCCTTCACGTAGTTATAATACTACGACTTTCCAATGTTTCTAGGTTATAGAACGACATTCAGCATACTAACACATAATAATAACAAATAATATAATTTTATTCATTATTAAATCAAATAAATTATTTTACAAATTATTCGATTTTCTGGGGCGTTACAGAAATAATACTAATAATAATAACAATAATATAAATACTAAACTTAATTTACATATCAGAGTCTAAATCCCCAGGTACGCGACCTTTAAACATTCATTATATGATAATTAATAAGCATCATGGTCTTACTAAAGTCTAATTATTACATAGGATAGCGTAGAACTTATTCTGCAACCTTTCCTTTTTCTTTGTTCTTGGCAAAGGTTTCTAGTTGATCACGCTTAGCTGAAAACATTTAAATTAAGTATGAATGAGCATTTGATTTCCCATCAAGTAATAGTAAACAATAAGTGTTAGCTGAACGAAGTAAATATTTTTTTTGAATGACACTTCTACAACGAATCAACAGTTGTGAAGTAAGCTGAATCAATAATAACGATCTATCTATTCTATAACAAAATTTTGAAACTACGTACTGATTATAAATGAAGAGAAGTCGACAGACTGAACTTTATTTTCAATTTTCGATAAGGTTTAACAGAACTTCATCTGCAAACCGTCATAACTTACAGGCACGGGGGGTGATCAGCCCGTTATGCCCTATATTGATCAATACTACATGCAAGAACGAGATTATCATTCATCTTATCCGCTTTTGGCGCACAAAAGTTTCCCATGTACGGGATGTTCATACTTAGTCAGGAATTCGAACCAAAATAATTCGGTTGGATAACAATAAGGTTCTATCTTGTTCAACAATATTTTTAAGTTTATGTCTAGTCGGATCAAATAGCTTAGACGGCTTTTAAGTCAACGTATACATACTGGAAACCAATAAGTATGTATCAATATATGATTAAATACAATGATTATCCAAGTGAGGACACTTGTATAACCATATTTAAAAATTAACGAACATAATAAATATCTAAATTATACAATAATACTGTGTTGATAAACAATGATCGGATAATTTAAGAACTTGTATGAATGGAAATGATTAGATACATAATCGATAACAATAGAGTTAATAATCTGGCATAATGATAATATAATTTTGAAACTTTCTTACTCATATCCATTGCATGAAGTAAATGCAAAGTTAGGATACTTGCCTGAGCTGATACTTACAATTACGCAACTTAGTTTTATCTTTTATATCAAGACCTATCATTAATAAGATCATTCGTTGGATTAGAAAAATATATCATATCATATAGAACTGCTATTTTGCAGTCAGCACATAACCTAATCGCATTGTCATATATGTTTAGCAGTCATTTGATCATAAATAAATACGTATCTAATCAAATTATCTAAGTCCAGATCAATTTCTAAAATATTTCGGTGTACCGACGGCTTTATCGGGTAATTATCGAGTCTAAAACTCTAGTCCATAGTTTAATATTCAATTAGATAATTTAAATATCAGTTATATTATTTTTCATAGCCTTATAATAATTTTTAAATAATTATTATAATTTATCATGATTTTTCAAACACTGGAGTCATTTTTAAATAATTTAAATATTGAATAATTCTAATATCATTAATATTAAATTATTAACGAAACCATTGTTGTGACGCCCCCAAAATTAGGCATACATCACCCATTCTGAGTCGCCAGATACATGGTATAAAATTCAAATACAACTTCATTTATACAACTGTTGAGCTGTCGTATAGAATACGACAACAGTTAACTATGAGTTTTAATACAAATGTATGTAACTCTCATGGTACCTCAACCACAACCTTACAATGATACTTTACATAAAAGTATAGTCAAAAACTGTTTTAGAAATTAAAATATTTAGGAAGTGCTCAAGGAAACCTTCGTACATGGGAGGCCATGCGTCTAGGTTATGATAGATATCAAATGTCCACAGAATTATCCTTGGTTGACCCAAAAGTCCCCAAATAAAAACAAGAAGATTACTATCATCTTCTTTCTAATGGTGAGTCTTCTCTTGACATATAAATATCTCCGTTGTCTCCAAATGAAAATATACTTCAAATAAACTCCAAGATCATATAGATAGTGCTCGTAGATATATTCAGCAAGTGGATGTGCACAACCATGTCTTATGAGAACACGAGGTTGTATGTCATTAGACATCTTGTATGATAGTGGCAAAACACCCTTCCAAAGTTGGGTTCGCCTCACCCTATTTGATTCACCAAATATAACTACTAAATGATGTATAGAATACAACACACTTTTCTATACTGTTTAGGGAGAACCTCCACAGCTATCACACTATTTCATAGAATAGTGAGGACTACTAATGATATCATTTGGACCGTCACTCCGTTCCCAGACTAGTCCCTGCTGCGTTCTTACTTCTTGAAGAGAACAATGAAAGCAAAAGGGTGAGCTCAACTAGCCCAGTAAAGAATATCATAATTAAAGCTAATTTACATCATCATTAGCCTTCATCATTAATAAATCAGAGATTTAGAACATATGGTAGCTGATAAAACTTTTCAACCATAGTTACAGCGGAACGAGCAATCCATTAGAAGAGTCAAATTGACCATTAGGTCTATTATTTTTTCCATGTTAAAAGTCCACCAATAATGTTTTATCCCTGTAACATCAATCAACCATTCCTATCCACAATCATATGAATAACTCATAATCATAATTGTGATTCTAAATTCCTCTTCGCACCCAGGACGAAGATAATTTTCATCACCTATATTCACCTGAAACATCAAAAATCATGGTTATACCAAATCACAACTCTTGTTCATAATCATACTAATAAATTCATCTTTGCACTACGGCCAAAGACATACAACTGTATTTTAGAAGAGTCAAGTAGAGCATGATATCTACTATCTTCTACAAATTAAAAGTGTATAACCAATATTTTATCGCTGAGACTCAGCTTAATAAATAATCCACACCTTCGAATTATCCATGCACTACGGCCAAGGATATTCGTTAGTATCACATCCATGAATTATCCATATACTACGGCCAAAGATATTCATTATTATCACATCCATGAATTAATATTTTATCGCTGAGACTCAGCAAAATAATTAATCCACATCATCGAATCATCCCTGCGCTACAGGCCAAGGATATTCATTAGTATCACGACCACGAATTATCCATGCACTACGGGCCAAAGATAATCGTGTTTTCATCAACGGTCCTGATCATGCCATAAAATAATTCATCTTTGCACCCTTGACCGAAGAGAATCCATAGCCATAATCATACCAAAAATTGTCCATCAATGCACTACGGGCCAATAAGGACTTTTTCACATCATTTGTAATATTACGGTCATGATTATACCGAATAATCCCTAGTCATAATCATACCAAGTCCATCTATGCACTACAGGCCACAGATGACTTTCAACATAATATAAACATGAGGATGATGACAATGACATAATAATTCAATAAAAACAAGTTCAAGAATTAATTTATCCATGAATCAATAACGTCCAAATTGTCAACATGATACTGCTTTGTGGAGTAAAATTCAAAAATGCTCAGAAGAATACTTCCATGAAAAGATACTGGATGAAGCGCAAATATCAAGGATATTCCACTAATTTCATGGAGTATAAAAGCCAAAACTTTAACCAACTGAGTATAATAAAGAATGGAATAACAAAAAAATCACCAGGCATGCGATAGACCGCACAGACAGGTTATTCCAACAGAAAAATAAATAGTAGAACCAGGTCATGCGTAAATGCGCCGACAGGATATTCCGACAGAATAATAAATAATAGAACCAGGTCTGACATAAACGCACAGACAGGATATTCCGGCAGAATAATAAATAATAGAACCAGGTCCGGCGTAAAGCACAAACAGAATATTCCGACAGAATAATAAATAATGGAACCAGGTTCGGCGTAAAGCACAAACAGGATGTTCCAACAAAATAATAAAAATGTAATAACAGAAGAATTTCACCAAGTATAGGGTAGCCCGCGTATACATGTTATTCCAACAGAATAATAAAGAATAGAATAACAGAAGTTCTCTTCATGAATAAGAAAGAAAGAATACATTTACGAGTACAATAAATAATATCCCTTACCTTTGAAAGAAGAGTATTCCGACTGGTAGGGCGAGGATATACTAAAAAAAAACTTGCACTACGCTCAAAGCTTTCGTAAACTCTAAATAAATACGCTCAAAATTATAGAAGAAGAACTCTCTCTATAGTTTCTCTATCTAGAGTTTCAGTAAATTCTTAAGAAATAATGAAGAAATGAGCTTCTATTTATAGAAGAATGGACTGCATAGTAACTAATTCATGAACGGTCCAGATTGATTTACCTTTAATCGGACGGTCCATATTTAAAGCAAAATCTTTTAAATAAAATATAATATATTCTATTTATAATCTAATAAAACGAATAACTTTATAAAAGATTTTACTATGCAAATACTATACAAGCATTATGCAAACACTATACATAATAAAATATAATATATTCTAATTATTGTCTAATAAAACAGATAACTTTATAAAAGTATTCTATTTTATATAAAAAGATTTTACTATTAGCCTAATAAAACGAATAACTTTATAAAAGTATTCTGTTTTATATAAAAAACTTTTCTGTTTTATTACATTAATAATACTAATAAAACAAAACTGAGTGACTTCTCACGTAAGCATCAATAATCAATATCATGTGTTACTATTCAACCACGCGTATTACTGTACTTTTAACACCGGGTGTTTCAACAGTTAACGGTAAAATTTCCGCCATTATTTTCATAAATATATTTTTGTCATTTTTTCAATCCGACAATAATTCCGTTTTGGAGTCCACCAATGATTGTACCGTCGTACGAATATTTTCCGACAAAAAGAATATTCCCCGACTAATCAAATATTCCCCGACACAACGAATATTTTATATCAACTTGCTTACTTTGCAAAAAAAATTCACATATTACCCTTAACTTTAAACTTTTATCAATGTAACTATTTACCAAAATAAAAAAATTGAATACTTTTATTTCATAAAATTCGGGGTCTCACAATCACCCCTCCTTATGAAATTTTGCCCTCAAAATTTACGTACGTACCTGATATTCGAAGAGATGAGAATACCTTGCTTTCTTTTCAGATTGTACCTTTCCAGTAATTTCCTCACTATCATGATTTTCCCATTTCTCATCTTCTGTATTTTAGATATCATTCTAGAATATAGCTTCAAAACAAAGATTAATTGGCATATCATAATTTGTCAACTTATCAAGTAAATAATTTCAGCTTAGGTAAGTCACACACTAGCGAAGTATATAACTCGTCTCTCCCCTCCTAGTTCTAGACTCTTATCTCCGCAAGCGACCATATCCCTAAGCTCTGATACCAACTGTGATGCCCCCAAAATTAGGTATACATCACCCATTCTGAGTCGCCAGATACATGGTACAAAATTCAAATACAACTTCATTTATACAACTGTTGAGCTGTCGTATAGAATACGACCACAGTTAACTATGAGTTTTAATACAAATGTATGTAACTCTCATGGTACCTCGACCACAACCTAATAATGATACTTTACATAAAAGTATAGTCAAAAACTGTTTTAGAAATTAAAATATTTGGAAAGTGCTCAAGGAAACCTTCGTACATGGGAGGCCATGCGTCTAGGTTATGATAGATATCATATGTCCACAGAATTATCCTTGGTTGACCCAAAAGTCCCCAAATAAAAACAAGAAGATTACTATCATCTTCTTTCCAATGGTGAGTCTTCTCTTGACATTAAATATCTTCGTTGTCTCCAAGTGAAAATTATACTTCAAATAAACTCCAAGATCATATAGATAGTGCTCGTAGATATATTCAGCAAGTGGATGTGCATAACCATGTCTTATGAGAACACGAGGTTGTATGTCATTAGACATCTTGTATGATAGTGGCAAAACACCCTTCCAAAGTTGGGTTCGCCTCACCCTATTTGATTCACTAAATATAACTACTAAATGATGTATAGAATACAACACACTTTTTTATACTGTTTAGGGAGAACCTCCACAGCTATTACACTATTTCATAGAATAGTGAGGACTACTAATGATATCATCTGGACCGTCACTCCGTTCCCCGACTAGTCCCTGTTGCGTTCACACTTCCTGAAGAGAACAATGAAAGCAAAAGGGTGAGCTCAACTAGCCCAATAAAGAATATCATAATTAAAGCTAATATAAATCATCAATAGCCTTCATCATTAATAAATCAGAGATTTAGAACATATGGTAGCTGATAAAACTTTTCAACCATAGTTGCAGCGGAACGAGCAATCCATTAGAAGAGTCAAATTGACCATTAGGTCTATTATTTTCTCCATATTAAAAGTCCACTAATAATGTTTTATCCCTATAACATCAATCAACCATTCCTATCCACAATCATATGAATAACTCATAATCATAATTGTGATTCTAAATTCCTCTTCGCACCTAGGACGAAGATAATTTTCATCACCTATATTCACCTGAAACATCAAAAATCATGGTTATACCAAATCACAACTCTTGTTCATAATCATACTAATAAATTCATCTTTGCACTACGGCCAAAGACATACAACTGTATTTTAGAAGAGTCAAGTAGAGCATGATATCTACTATCTTCTACAAATTAAAAGTGTATAACCAATATTTTATCGCTGAGACTCAGCTTAATAAATAATCCACACCTTCGAATTATCCATGCACTACGGCCAAGGATATTCGTTAGTATCACATCCATGAATTATCCATATACTACGGCCAAAGATATTCATTATTATCACATCCATGAATTAATATTTCATCGCTGAGACTCAGCTCAATAATTAATCCACATCATCGAATCATCCCTGCGCTACAGGCCAAGGATATTCATTAGTATCACGACCACGAATTATCCATGCACTACGGGCCAAAGATAATCGTGTTTTCATCAACGGTCCTGATCATGCCATAAAATAATTCATCTTTGCACCCTTGGCCGAAGAGAATCCATAGCCATAATCATACCAAAAATTGTCCATCAATGCACTACGGGCCAATAAGGACTTTTTCACATCATTTGTAATATTACGGTCATGATTATACCGAATAATCCCTAGTCATAATCATACCAAGTCCATCTATGCACTACAGGCCACAGATGACTTTCAACATAATATAAACATGAGGATGATGACAATGACATAATAATTCAATAAAAACAAGTTCAAGAATTAATTTATCCAGGAATCAATAACGTCCAAATTGTCAACATGATACTGCTTTGTGGAGTAAAATTCAAAAATGCTCAGAAGAATACTTCCATGAAAAGATACTGGATGAAGCGCAAATATCAAGGATATTCCACTAATTTCATGGAGTATAAAAGCCAAAACTTTAACTAACTGAGTATAATAAAGAATGGAATAACAAAAAAATCACCAGGCATGCGATAGACCGCACAGACAGGTTATTCCAACAGAAAAATAAATAGTAGAACCAGGTCATGCGTAAATGCGCCGACATTCCGACAGAATAATAAATAATAGAACCAGGTCTGACATAAACGCACAGACAGGATATTCCGGCAGAATAATAAATAATAGAACCAGGTCCGGCGTAAAGCACAAACAGAATATTCCGACAGAATAATAAATAATGGAACCATGTTCGGCGTAAAGCACAAACAGGATATTCCAACAAAATAATAAAAATGTAATAACAGAAGAATTTCACCAAGTATAGGGTAGCCCGCGTATACATGTTATTCCAACAGAATAATAAAGAATAGAATAACAGAAGTTCTCTTCATGAATAAGAAAGAAAGAATACATTTACGAGTACAATAAATAATATCCCTTACCTTTGAAAGAAGAGTATTCCGACTGGTAGGGCGAGGATATACTCAAAAAAAACTTGTACTACGCTCAAAGCTTTCGTAAACTCTAAATAAATACGCTCAAAATTATAGAAAAAGAACTCTCTCTATAGTTTCTCTATCTAGAGTTTCAGTAAATTCTTAAAAAATAATGAAGAAATGAGCTTCTATTTATAGAAGAATGGACTGCATAGTAACTAATTCATGAACGGTCTAGATTGATTTACCTTTAATCGGACGGTCCATATTTAAAGCAAAATCTTTTAAATAAAATATAATATATTCTATTTATAATCTAATAAAACGAATAACTTTATAAAAGATTTTACTATGCAAATACTATACAGGCATTATGCAAACACTATACATAATAAAATATAATATATTCTAATTATTGTCTAATAAAACAGATAACTTTATAAATGTATTCTATTTTATATAAAAAGATTTTACTATTAGCCTAATAAAACGAATAACTTTATACAAGTATTTTGTTTTATATAAAAAACTTTTCTGTTTTATTACATTAATAATACTAATAAAACAAAACTGAGTGACTTCTCACGTAAGCATCAATAATCAATATCATGTGTTACTATGCAACCACGCGTATTACTGTACTTTTAACACCGGGTGTTTCAACAGTTAACGATAAAATTTCCGCCATTATTTTCATAAATATATTTTTGTCATTTTTTCAATCCGACAATAATTCCGTTTTGGAGTCCACCAATGATTGTACCGTCGTACGAATATTTTCTGACAAAAAGAATATTCCCCGACTAATCAAATATTCCCCGACACAACGAATATTTTATATCAACTTGCTTACTTTGCAAAAAAAAAATTCACATATTACCCTTAACTTTAAACTTTTATCAATTTAACTATTTACCAAAATATAAAAATTAAATATTTTTATTTCATAAAATTTGGGGTCTTACAATTTCCAAAATATTAAAGTTATTTATAATAACTCAAAATATTTTTAAAGTATTAATATTACCCTTAAATAATTTTTAAAACAATTAAACCATTTTTAAATAATTACCATTAATATTTAAATATTAATGTACAATTTATCAAAATATTAAAAGTCATTTATTATAATTTAAAAATATTTTTAAACCATTTATATCCTTTTTAAATGATTTTTAAATTAATAAAATCATTTTTAAACTATTTAGTTACTATTATTATTAAATAACTCTAATATCATTTAATATTAAACTATTAATGAAATTTACCTTTAAATATTAAAATTTATATTTTATAACTTAAAATATTTTAAAACTATTTATTTTCATTTAAAATTATTTTTATAATATTAAAATTATTTTTTAATTAATTTATTTAATATAATTGTTAAATAAATCTAATATCATTAATATTAAATAATTAATAAAATTTGTCTTAAAATATTAAAAGTTATATTTTATAACTTAAAATATTTTTAAATACTTTATTATCATTTAAAATAATTTTTAATATAATAAAATTATTTTTAATCAATTTATTTAATACATTTATTAAATAAATTAAATATCAATAATATCCAAATAAATATTAATATTTATGAAAAATATGTCAAATTATTAAAAGTTAATTTTTATAACTCAAAATAATTTTTAAAACTATCTTTGTAATTTTTAATAATTAATTTCTATTTTTAAATGATTTTTAGAAAATAAATTAAATAAAATTAAAAATTATGTCGCTATTGCTTTTAGCGACAGAAAGCGTCGCCTTAGGTGTTCTTAAGGCTCAAGAACATTCATACGCCAGTTTCGAGATGCCATGTTTGACCAATAATAATTTTCATTCTGTGATGTATCTGGGCAGGCTAATGATTATAGATTGTAGTACTAATGTAATACTATAAGATCCAACAACAACCAATGTCATAACATGTACCAAATGCAAGATCAGGAGGTCCAAAGTGGCTGTCAGGCCCTTCTTGGGTTTTCTGGGTTACCCAGAAACCCAAGCAGTGCTTGATAGCTATTTTGTGCCTTAGTTTAATCGATTTGTGGTTGATGTTATGGTGATCTAACGGTTCAAGCATGTAGTCCACATGTAAATGAAGAGAGCTAACACATAAAACACATAAATCAACAACACAATCGCTAGATATATGTTGGTCAAACCTTTTCAGAGATCGCGTTCTTGAGTTTTCTAGGTTACCCAAAAAACTCAGTCCGTGATCTTCTGCCCTGCTTTGACCAGCCACTGACTTCAATCCGTTTGATGTTTAGGCGATCAAGAAGCTTTAATCTACAGACCATGTAACATACTACAACATGGATACAATAACAGAATCAAAATCAACAAACATAAACAAGATCTGTGGACATGAACTCACTGTCAGAGGCATCTGGGTAAGTTCTCGGTTACCCAGAAAACTAAAAGTCATGGTCGGTCAACTATGTTTGACCAGCCATAACTTTCAATCTGTACATGCTATGGGCTTGATTCGAGTTCTAGAACAGAGATCTCATAGCATACTACAACTACAAACTTTCAAAACACAAAAATCATTAACGATCACTGAGATATGAGGTCTGACATTCGTTGTCAGACAACAAATTTTTTTTTCCCAGATTTTGAAAAACATCAAATTCGAGCCTATAGATGTTATGGATTTAACATCTATCAACCCAGATCTTCAATATACTCTATAAACAACCTATTACAAGACAAAATCATAACTTCTAACACATCATCAAAGGTCAGATTTTTAGGTTTAGGGTTATACCTCACTTTGATTAATTTTGATTCTTGGCTTTTGATTTGTTAGTGGAGGTGGTGGGGTTTGATTTGGGGACTGAAATGCTGGGAGAATTCGTGGGTTTGAGCTTGAGAGAGTTGGGTTGAGTGCTTGGTGAACAAATGATAAAATAAGCACTTTTCTCTCTCTTGATCTATTTATATTTTGAATGCAATGCATGAATCTGATGTTGATATTAATAATTAGCTGATTTGTATATATTTTTAATACATTGGCAAGTCAAGGGTTGTTCAACCACTAAAGGTTTGGCAAGTCATACAAGTTTCCTACTAAATAATACAAAAAGGGTATTATGGTCAATTTGATCCCAATTTTAATGGCAAACTTGACATTCTATTCCAACCCTTAGGGTTTAACCCTAGGGTTTTAGAATTTTAGTTTCTAGGATTTCCATTTAGAGTTTAAAATGTACAATTTTTTAGTTTCCTAATTTATAAATTAGGGTTTCTAAATTAATTTAGGTTTCCTAATTACATAGACTTGAAAATTAGGTTTAGGTTTTACTAATTATAGTTAAGATTGCTAATTTATCAATTAGGGCTCAAATTTGATAATTAGGGTTACTAACTAACAAATAGGGTTTCTCATTTTAGAAATTAGGGTTTCCAAATAATAATTAGGGTTTCTCTAATGAACAATTATAATTCTAACACTTGTTATTAATCATATTAACATAATTATATAACAGTCTTAAACTCCTATTTGAGTTTTCAAATTAATACTAGGGTTTTGACATTATACACCATAATTGACCAACCATTATCAATACACACATACAGTATATATTTATAGTACTAAAAAATAATATTATATTTAATGTAATATTATTATTCTCATTCCTTATTCTAAATCCAGAATTAGGGTTTGAATTCTATATCTGATTTATCTTTCGTATACATACCATTATTAATTAGGTTATAATAATTAACTTAATTATTCTAAAATAAATTCATATAACAAAATAATTATTATAATAATTCTATAATCATTTTCTATATTATTTAAATAGTATAATAATCATATTTTCATGAAAATAATTAATAAAATATTTTTACTACAAAATTAATTTATTATACGAATATGCTTTATAATGATCAATAATTCTTTTAAAAAATTTATTTGAAATTATTCACATAATAAATAAATTTTACTTATCACATAAATATATATGCTTTACCTTACACATATTCCCACCTTTAAAATAAAATAAAATAAAAATTTATATGCAAAATTTCTTATTTATTTATATAGAAAATATCGGGTTATTACATCAGGTCTTCGTAGGCAGTCCGTTGAGCTGTCTTGCACAGTTTGCACTCGGGATTGCTATAATGGCCCTTGATAACCATGTTTACAGCAGGATGTTTGTGGTTTTATGTTGTGGTGTCAACAGTCCACCTTTGCCCTTCGGGGTTGTCTCCAGGATTGAAGTGGCTTTTGGTTGTCCCTCAGGGTTGTCTCCGAGGTTTGATTGTTGTTGATTTTGTGTTTTCTCGGGGTTGTCTTCAAAGTTGACTTGATGTCCCACGGTGCTATCTTCGGGGTTTGATTTGATATCCCACGGGGCTGTGTCTGTAGTTTGAGGTTTACTGTTGTCCTCCGGGGCTGTCTCTAGAATGTAAAAAGACACTTTTGCCCTCCTGTATGGTTAGTCCAAGGAAAGCAAAATTTTGAGTGTCTACAAATGCCCCTCTTTATCTTGTTTACGCATTGCAATGTAATAAACATGATAAAGATTACTAGACACTTGAAATATGACTAGCTGCAATGCAATTGATGCAATATAAATGGAATGGAATGATGCAATGCACATGAAATGATGTGATGCTTACGTTGGGACTGTCTCTAACGGTTGACTTTCCATCAGTGTTGTTGATACTTACGCTGGTGTTCTCTCCAATGGTTTGATTTTCATCGGTGTTGTCGATGTTTGTTTGATGAAGATAAAATGAAATGTTTTCTACATCTCTGTGGGGAATGATGTTTTGAAATCATCGGACCTTCCCGATGTATAAGTTGCCGGTAGTTTACAACAATCTCTACCCTGTTGGTAGTTGACAACGGTGCCTACCCTGCTGGTAGTTGACAATGATGCCTACCTTGTTGGTAGTTGACAACGTTTACATTACCGAACTGTCTCGATGCCCACTCGAACGGTGGCCTGCAAAGTTTTTTTTCATCGGGTTGATGCCGATGCCTACTCGAACGATACTTTTTCAAAGGTTAATCTTATCGGGTTGACGCCGATGCTTATGTTGGGGCTATCACCAACGGTTTAGATTTCTATCGGGTTGATGCCGACGGTTTACAATATCAGATATTTCTGATATCTTCGCGGAAGTAGCGTTCAACGACTTACATCACTGGATCCTTCCCCGATGTTATGCCCAATTTACGCCAACGGCTTGTAATATCAGATCTTATTGATATCTCTGTTGGGGATATTTTTTATAATAGATTCCATCATCGATCCTTCTCGATGAAGATAATTTTCAAGAGTTGTTACCACCAGGCTTCCCTGATGCTTTGCTAAAGTAGTTTTTAATGACTTACATCACCAGACTCTGCCTGATGCTACGCTGGGGATGTCACCAATGGCTTAACTGATTACATTGAATGGATGTGAATGAATGTTTATTTACAGTCCTTTATATAGTTGTACTTCGTAAAATGTCATCATATTACATACGGTGAGGCGCGATGTATGTGAATGTATGTTGTGTGATTCCTCCACCAGGAGACAAACTCATCGGTGACTGATTAATGGACTCAAGAGGAGTATAATCTCGCGAGGCTCAGGAAAGACGCCACTTAGATCCGCTCTAATTGAAAGATCTTATTAACTTCCCATCTAGTAGATTGTGATGATCTGGGAACCTTCATGCGGAAAAGCCCGTGAGAGTGACCTAAGATAGGTCAGCGTCTGATAAACTAAATGCGAAGGGAAGTCTCTTCATGCCGTTCCTTTCAATTCCATGTCAAATATTAAATGTCAATTCCTGTCAAATGTAAATTTCATATCAAATCATGTCATGCTATCCTGTCATCAAAATAACTAACCCTTGTTTTGCAGAAAAACATTAAAACCCCCCTAAAAACTGACACATTGCACAACATGCATATTGTTAGTGTATGTCAGGACTAAACTACATACCCTTTTTTGTAGGAAAGATTGGTCTTACTATCATATTAAAGTCTAAAAAGGCACAAAGCCTATCTTCAGACATGCCTACAAGTGCCCCATCTGAATCTACTTCTGTATCTTGAGAAGAGTTTGAAGGACTTAGAAATCAAATAGTAGAGCTGGCTATCCTACTGAAAAAAGAGTAAAAATAATTCGGGTCAGCAGACACCCACTCAATCAGAGTCCTATGCACAAGGAGGCAGTCAAGTTACTGATAAAAAGGTAGAAATACAGATAACTGAACCTCAGTCCAATGAAAAACCCAACAAAACCCCTGAAATCATCAATATCAAAGATGACCAAGAAACTGGGGACATTAGAAAAAAGTCCAACAAATGGAAGAAACTATCCGGTCAATCAAAAGGACTGGAACATATGGGAGTGTTAACTACTCAAATCTTTGCATCTTTCCAGGGGCTCGTTAGCCGGATAAATTTTAAGTCCCAGATTTTAATAAATATAACGGGTTAAGAGATCCGTATACTCATTTGAAAGTGTATATTGGAGAACTCAGATCCTATGTAGAGGGTGAAAAGCTGAGAATGCAGCTGTTCCAGAAAAGTCTGACTGGAGAAGCCAGAGCATGGTACGCTCGACCCGACAACTTCAAAATCCACAGCTAGGAAGAGCTGGCCCATGGCTTCCTAAATCAATATAGTTTCCAGAAAAACCTGAAGATCGACAACTCATTCTGAGAGATCCTGTGACACCTCAATGTCAATCCATCAGGAAATAGTTAGCAATACATCAAGACAACAGGTCACAGAGAAAAGTGGAAACCATCAAGCAAGTCAAAACATCTCCAAAAGGGAAGTGAACTAAAATATATTTCCTTTTATATGTTACTATTTGATATATACAATGTGTCCCGTACATGACAAAAGTGATTAACCTAGTCTATATAGAAAATAAAAGCTAATCTACATTCCCGCCATTAGATGGGCCAACAAATCCATAAGACTATCCCTCTTTGTAGACTGAGGGGTATCTCTAAGCTCTTATCCCGCTGTCCTAATACGAGTCAAAAGCTTTGTCGTGGTATGCGTGGTGCTATCCTGATAACCGAAGAGCTCATTCGTCTACTCGACGATATCATCTGAGAAATATTTGAGAGCAGTACTCTCAGCAACAGAAACTGTAACGACCGAGAAATTCGGATTTATTGTAAAATAATTTTATTTAATTAAATAATGAATAAAATTATATTAAATGTTATTATTACGTGTTAGTAAGATGAATCTTGTTCTATAACCTAGATATGTCGGAACGTCGTAGTATTTTGGCTATATAAAGGAATTAAAGTGTTTGAATTTCCAAGATGAAAATAAAAGTTGTTCGAAAAATTTTCCAAAAAACACTATTCAATAATTTCTGCTCGGGAATTATTTTTGAACTTCCGAGAAATACGTAATGATAGAAAATTAAGGGATGATGGAATATGTAATAATAATTTAAGTATGGCAAGCGCAGTTTTTCGCCTGCGGACTTAATTTGAGAACGTCAAGAAAAGTAAAGAGTTAGTGTATTACATGATGATATCGTATGATACGTAAGTATTGTACGAGGTAATGAATACGAGTATGATACGAGATATTATACGAGTATGTATGAATGAGGGTATGTCATATATGATACATAAGTATACGAGTTAGCATACGAGATTAATACGTAGACAATACGTTATAAGGCTTTGAGCCAAGTGTATTGGACTTGTAGGATTGTGTAGGAATAATACAAGCCCAAGTATAGGGATGATTAAAGTCCAATACTTATTAATGTACAAGCCCAATGTTTGTTTAATGCAAGCCCAAAGCATAAGTTAAATTAATTGAACTTAAAGCCCAAAGTTAGAACCGGATCCATGGATCGATCCAATGGATAAAGATGACCCATGGGGCAACCCATGTGGGCCCCATGATCACATGGGTGATCTTGGTGGCCAAGCAAAGGATAAGCTATGTGATGACCAAGTAAACTTGATGGCTAAGTAAGGAATAGTAAGGAGGTGATTAAGGAGGTGGGATGGTTTAATGACTAAACTACCCTAGCTTTGGAATTTCTATAAATATGAGACTTGCTAGATCATTTCTTACTTGTTATTCCACCAACAAACATTTAAGTGCTTATTTGTTAGAGAGAAAAAGTTAGAAAAGCTAGACTTTGATAATCCAAGTTGAAAAGAAGGAAGAACCAAGTGAACTTCAAAGAGACCTTAAAGAATCAAAGAGAATTTGTATTGACTGTAGAAGACGCTAAAGGCAAGTGTTCTAACCCTTGTCTATATTCAAACTGGACAAGCTTTGTGATTCATGTATCTTACGCATGAATTGATATATGATGAAGTCGAAGCCAATTCCTTCGGCTAGACTTAGGATGTTTTATAGATTTCTTATAATCTATTAAACTGTTGTCAAGTTTTGCCAAACTATTTTGTATGGTTTTCAAAAGAAGACTGAGTATGCTAAACAATCGTTTTGTCATCAAATGACAGGCACGTGAGGTTGCCAAAACTTAAACGTACATACGTTTAAAGAAAGTAGTGTTATACAACATAGAGTACTATAGGCTAATCACCTAGACGTGCTCGTAAGTAATGCCGGACTTACGAACTTGGTGCTGGGTTGTCCTTTTCAAAGAAAGTATGGAATGCTCATGGTCTTGAACCAAACTTTATGAATGTTGTTCATGATGAAATGTTTTGAAGGAAAAGAAACGATATTTTGAATTATCGATAGTACTTCATAACTATTGTTCAGTTATTGAAGATACACGATTTGTATGTTTCAAGCATATTATTAAATGAAATTGTCATACTTGCTGAGCTAGTTATGCTCACTCTTGCTTGAACCATATGAATGCAGCTAAGATCAAACAGACCGAAAGATCCGGTAAAGATAAAGGGAAGGCTAAGGCGAACCTATAGATTGCTTTTGTAATAGTATAGGTTGACTGTTGATATTATTTGATATAATGACAAGAACAAATGTAATGGTTATATAGAACCTAGGGAATGTTAATATTATTTTGGAATATATAGAAGACATATTCGTTCTGTTGAGGCATTTCAATTGAAGGTATGTATGAATGGTAGTACCGTGTAGCACCATTTGTCAGGTTGGAAGATACTCAGATTTGGGGGCGTCACAAGTTGGTATCAAAGCAATAGGTTATAAAACTTAAGGGGGGGAAAAGAACCTTAAGTCATAACCTTAAGAAAAGTTAAAGAAGTAAAAGATGAAGTTAACCCTAAAAATGTAATATATGTGATATGTGTTTTTATTATTCTACTAACGTGTACTAATCAAACTAAATTGTTTTGTTATAGATGTCAGGAGAAAACGAAATGTATAGAGATATTCATGTAGTAAGTGAAGAGTCGGTGAATCAAATAGAGATCTTACCGAACCCTATAGCAGCAGAGCCCGAGGTGGTTGTGATCGAGTCTAGAGACTCTAAAGACTTAGACCTCATGTCCATGTTTGATGGCATATCGGAAGAAGAGGTGGAGGAAGTGTCCTTTAACCCAATAGCACCTACAGAAGAGCTAACTCCGGGGGAGTCAATGTGCTCACTATTCATGGCAGTATTGGATAGAAACATCCAGTATCGTAAGGAGGTAAAGGAGCTGAAAGAGGAGCTCCATGCTACTTTAGAGGATAAGACAAGTATGGAGACTATGTGGGAGGAGGAGCACGATGAAAGAGTTTTCGCAAAGGATAAGGTCCACGAGCTGAAACATGAGGTCTTTGAGCTCAGGCAGGAGCTAAAGACCAAGAAGTAGAAGATTGGGAGGATGTCCTATATACATAGGAGTTATCATGCAGATTTCCAGCAGCAGGTAGCTGGGTATCTGATAAAAGAAGGGCAGACTCTGCATACTATCAGCCGAGATATTATAGCCGGTCTTGTCAACACAGATTTTTAGAATGCCATACGGTAAATGTAGACTAGTTAGTAACTAGAGTAGAGTTAGATATGTACATATGTTGTATCTAGTAGTGACGTAAAACCCTCTTTTGTATATCAAAGGGTAGTCTTTTGTAAATCCCAACTTTTGGAAAGTAATTACGGGATAGAAATGTAATCAGCTAAGGTTGTGTAATGAATGAATGTTGTAGTATTATACAACAAGAAGTTAATCAATATAAGCCTTTTTATTGAACATATTGTGTAATGAGTTGAAGTTATTGTTTAATCACGAATAATAACTAACTAACAAGAAGAAAGTAATAATGAAGTGTTATTTTCTTAACAGCAAAATACCGCCAAGAAGAAGACAACAAAATCATGATGCTAATGCAAATCAACCAGAGGGAGGTCCGGATAACCAAATGCAAGAGTTCGTTAATCTTTTAACGGCCGCTTTTAATACGAATGGGGTGAATATTCCTATAAATCCTGGGGTAGTACGGGCTACTACTCTTAAGAATTTTAAGAGTGCCGGTCCGCCAGAGTTCAAAGGAACTACGGACCCATAGAAGCCCAGACGTGGGTGAAAGAAATAGAGAAGGCATTTGTTATTGCAAATGTCGATAAGGGGCAAAAGTTTGCTTTTGCCACTTAAATGATGAAGGGTGAGGCCAATTTCTGGTGGGAGGCGAACCAAGCTAGGGCCGAAATAGAAAATCTTATGTGGACGAGGCTCAAGGAGATTTTCTTTGAGAACTAATTTCCTACAAGTATGAAGGGGAGGATGGAAATACGGTTTCAAGAATTGAAACAAGGGGAGATGACTATTCCCCAATACGCTGCCAAGTTCAATGAACTGGCAAGGTTTGCTCCACATCAGGTGGACACTGAAGTGAGAAAGGCTAGAAGGTTCGAGCAGGGCTTGAAACCCTGGCTCTATAGCCGAATATCTGTGTTCCAAAGTACTTTTGGGACCATACTAGAGAAGGCAATTACTGTTGAAGGTGGGAATGAGGATCTAAACCAGTACCACAAGGATAAGAAGAATAAGAATAAAATGGATGGGGGAGTAAAGACCGAGAGAGTCAACGGAAGTGGTAAAGGTCAGAAAAGGAAGGGATTTAACTCTGGGAATACTAGAGTGAGGCAAGGAGATCCGAAGAGGAGGATAGAGGCGTGCAAGACCTGTGGGAAGACTCACTTAGGAGTCTGTCTCAAGGGGAAGGCGGTATGTTACAACTGTGGATAGGAGGGGCATATTTCGGCTAATTGTCCAAGTCTGAAGAGGAACCATGGATGCTTTGTATGTGGATCAACTGACCACATAGCGAAGAATTGCCCAAAGAAGGGGACAGATGGGAATAAGGGCGCTAATAACGGTAAGTTAGCTATTGGTGGTCCAGCACCGATGGGTAGGCCGATGGCCCGCACCTTTAACATGACAGTCTAAGATGCAGTTGCATCTGGGGATGTAGTTGCATGTATTATCCCGATCAACGATATAAATGCTTATGTGTTGTTTGATTCGAGTGCTACTTGTGACGCCCCCAAATCTGGGTTCTCAAATCTCGGGTTTGGTGCTCACGATCCATCATCTTCATAAGCATTCTATATACTATTACGAAATAATAAGCATACATTGTTCATTATAATAAAGTCTTATACAATATCCCAAAGTCTATTACCTTAACGTAAACATACCTTACTTAAGTTACATAAAGTAACACAAAATGTTTACATAAACATCAAACATAGTATCCCATGATACTTAAACATTTACGTTAACTATTCTTGGACCTTTCCCTTGCCCTTGTCCTTCTTACTTGAACTCTCTGGCTTAGCTGAAATAAATGTCATGATATAGCAAGAGTAAGCAACAAATTTGCTTAGCAAGTTTAAGTTCGAAGAAGATATATCATGATTGGCAAGAAATTTATTGTTCAATGTTCAACAATAAAAATTAATTGTGAAAGAACATGAATTAAGTCTTGATATCTGAATATTCGAATAGCTGAATATCAGATGTTGAGTGGTCATAGTGACCATGAACATATACTAAGGTTGTCAGTATTTAAATTGGTCCTTCTAATAAGTTTTGGTAATCAAGGGGATCAGCCTTTCATACCCGATGTCTTATGCATAAACACTTAATGTACGAGTAATAATTATTTTTTAATAATACTTTAATCAAATTGTTCTTTTTCTCAATCTTGAGTCCTTACCAAGTCAATTGGTGAAGAACAGCTTTTACTAACATATTTGATTTAACAAATTTAAACATACTTGATCTAGCTGATACAATGAGCATAGATCCATATCTTAAACAGTTCATGAATAAAAGAACTTTAACTAATTCATAGTTCAATAATAATAGAATTGTTAAAAAATTATACATAGTGTGTGGATGTCTAGATACATTCTTACCCATGTCTAGATACATTCCTACCCCTCTTTATTGTAATTAACTTTAAACTTTATAACTCTCATATCCTTTAAGGTTTGAAACTCATGACTTTTGAGTTTTGTAACCTCTTAGTATTGATATCCGTGTACCATAAATAGTAGCATTGTTAAGAGGATGGGTTAGAGACATATACAATTACAATATATGAAATGAGAATGCTCTTCTCCCTTAATCATCATCTTTTTTTTTTGATTTTAGTAATATTTTATAACACGTTATCAGCACGAGTTGCTCATCACCTTCATCTTGAAGATAATTATTTTTCGTTTGAAATAGAAGAAGGTATAATTCTCTCTCTATATATGTGTGTTTGAGTATTGCATGGTCATCATGCATGCATGTACTATTTTTTTTCTTTTATGATAATTATTCTATGCATGTGATCACAAATAATTCAATTATTCTGGAAAAATCAACAAACATGCAAACAAACATGGTTAATTTCATATGCAGTTGTTGTTTATTTTTACTTCACTTTTTCACAAATCTTTGTATTTATAACAGAACTATTTAACAGTTGTTATGTAAACTATTTAATTTTGGATGTCTCATCAAGAGTGTTTTAGATTTTTTTTGTAAAGCAATACATTACATAGTTCAGTGTACTAGTGTTTAGCTTTATGTGTGGTGTGGTTATGTTTTAGTGTTTAAAGACTTTATCACAGTTTATCATATAGTCCTATTAACGTGTGTTAGTGTTAGGTTTGTAATATTCATGAACGCAATCAAATTGCATAAAATAGCGAAAACGTGGAAAAATTAGAGTTAAAAATTTTACAAACCATATACCCGGATCACCCTTTATGTGCAATTATTAATTAAACGAAAAAGAAAGAACAAGAATCATACCCTTGAAGATCCGAGATTCCGCAAGTACAAGTTCACCTCCAATCCTTTTCGCGTCCAACTTGAATCCACCGGGTTTGGTTCCTTCCTTTGATCAATGTTAGCCACCCAAGTGTTTGGCCTCTAGAGGTGATCCACCAAGGAAGAAGAAAGATCCAACAAGATGGGTGTTTGGCAAAACTCTAATTTTTTCTATCTCTATAGAAAAGGAGCGTACTCTCCAACAATTGGAATAACGTATGTTTGATATATGATATAAGACTCATCTTATAAAGATATCAAGTAACCCTATTAAAATAAGGTATTATTTATTTAATTAAAATCTTTTAATTAAATGGGCTCCCTAATCTTATTAGGGATAATTAATTAAACTCCTTTAACTAATTTTCATTCCTAATCCTATTAGGAATAAATGAGAGTACATATATTAAATTAATTCCTAAACTCTTTTAGAAATTAAAATAATAATAATTGTAATAATATTAATAATACTCCTCTTATTAATTTATATTTAATATTTCAAAAATATTAAATAATAAATATTAAGCTATTTAATTTATTCTATCACCATAGATTAAATTAAATATACTTAACATATTATTACGATTATGCCATTAACTTCTTAAATAATTATTCTTCCTTTTATGGTGTGACCCTTTAGGTTCTCCATATTAAACCGGTTGTGAATAAATCAATTATAACAACTCTAATCTTATTTAAATAAATAAATTAAACTATTAATTTATTTAAATAATATTTATTCTACAATAGGGATAAGCCTCCCTAACGATCAACAACTTTCCAGATAATATAGATTTCAACATTAATCATAAAAGAACCTTTGAGTAAATAGTTACCGTACAATTCAATCCTTCCACCATACAATGTCCCAATTAAATATAAGACATGGAATTACTGTCAAGTCTTATTTTATTTAATTATATGTATTTCGACTCTTAAATGCACAACTCCAAATAATACAAATTAGAAACTCCTTTCTAATTTCATTCTGCCTTGGCCAAGGACTATTGGATTGTCATTTATCGAATCACATAGGACATTTCTCTTCTTTTACTAGAAGTGGTAGATTCTTTATTGATCATACATTATCTCCATGTATAACTTATTATACCCAAGCATACCCTTTGATATACACTAAGGGTCTTAAGGAATAAGTCAAAGTATAACTCATAATACACAAGATACTATGATGATCTCAAGTCCAAGGATCACTTGTACTACTATCACTACAGGAATTCCTATTGACAGGCAAGTAAAACTCCATTAGGTATTCCTTAGCAAGCCACGTTCAGTGAACTTATTCTCTAATAAGCACCTACATACTTGCTTTAGTGTCTCCATACAAATGATCATGAGATCAATCATCCTCATCCAATGAGCAAGCAACGTATGTACCAATCTATTCGGATTCACTAATCCCCAATTTAGTAATCCAACGATTGGGAACTATTTTAGTTTTAAGCTTTCTAAGAATTTAGATCTCATTAGAATGATCATCATCATTATTCTAAAAGCATTGCTTAAAACTATGGGTTTATCACATATTGTAAAACAACATCAATAATTAAAAGCCTTTAATAAATAAATACTTTTTATTAATAAATGAATAAGATTGTTACAAAGTATATGCTTTATCATCAAACATGATTGGCTTGTGTGCATACTACTTTCAGTTAGACTATCTATTTATATGTTAGTAGATTTTAATGTTTTGCTATATATTGGTTCATTTTTAGAACTTGTTTCTTATTTCTATTCGTGCTTTCACGCTTGGATAGCATTACAAATGGAGTGTACTTTATTATGTTTAAGGTTGTGGCTGATTTAACACATACGTGTATATCAATGTTTGATAAGGTCTTGTTATAAATTATATTGTTCACTAGTTACACACTGTTTAGTGTGCTACTACTTTATAGTGTTGTATTATGCGTACTTTTCACTACTACTACTGATGTTGAATTAAGTTTAGTTATTTAATATTCAAATTTTATAAATTTGAATTTGTTGCCCTTGATTTATATCGAGCAAGAATTATTTGTAATGGAATCTTGATGCTAAGATTCATATAAAGGCAAAGAACCTTGGAAATACAATTAAAGTTGGCAATCATGCATTCCTACAGGATCATGCAAAATTATTTATTATTCGCTATCATCTTCATGAAAAAAAAATATTGATAAAGACATGTTTGAAAAAATATTTACTATATTTCATGCCTCGAATATGCTCCTGTAGTAGCAATATTGTGAGTGTAAGTCCATAATATATTCCCTGAAGCGATAAAGGAAATTATATTCCTAGAAGTGATATCATTTCTTCTAGTAACTGTACAAAATAATGAGTTTTTGCTGAAAAAACCAACAATCTCACGCGACCGATTCTATTACATTCCTTGAAGTGAATGGAACCTCATTTGATAATCATAGAGGAAATTATGGTTATAGTTGTGGTAGTGGACTTGAAAAGAAATATCAATATATAAAAGGGAATGTACCCGTCGTACTCCTAAACATTTGGTAGATTTGTACCAAGACTCCATAAAAGAAAAGAAAATGGAATTGAAATAAATTTTATTGATCATAATGATCCTGAAGATCCCATGAATTATTTTGGCTTTTTAAATGGAGTGGATATAACTAATTTTGATATATATGGTTTCCTTGATGATATGTTGATAAATGTTCATACTAATTAATTATTTTTATTTCATTATAATAAGTAATTTTATTATATGTTTTATTTATGTTTCAAGTAATAATGTTAAATTTATGTTTTGCATATATGAAGTTGTATGGGCCAAAAGCTCATCAAACTTAATTAAAGGCTCTAGAAGAACAATTATTCATCAAACATAATTGAAGACTCTTGAAGAGTGATTATTCATCAAATTTAATTAAAGTCTCTGGAAGAGCGATTATAATGTTTTCAAAGGGCACAAAACTTTGTATTGGTGATTCTTTATATTCTTCTGAGACAAGAAGAAATTTGCTCAGCTTTAAGGATATACGTTATAATAGTTATTATATTGAAATCAATAACGAAGGCAGTGAATAATTTCTTTATATTACTTCAATAGTATCATGCCAAAAGCTCATATTAGAAAAATTGTATATTTTCTCTTCTGAGTTATATTATACTAAAATGAGAATAGTTGAAACAAATGTTGTAATACACCAGAAGTGTTCGGATTCAAATGTTTTTATGATTTGGTATGATCATTTAGGATCAATAATGATGCATTGAATTATTAAAAACTCCCATGAACATCCCTTAAAGAACCAGAAGATTTCTTTACCAATTGATTATATCAAAGTAAATTAATTATCAAACTATCACATTTAATTATTGTTATTTAGTGTTCATCTTTCTAAGA
The DNA here is from genome assembly GCA_016801055.1 of Panax notoginseng. Lineage (NCBI taxonomy): Eukaryota > Viridiplantae > Streptophyta > Magnoliopsida > Apiales > Araliaceae > Panax > Panax notoginseng. The sequence continues at coordinate 94,933,516 of CM029022.1, forward strand.
AAGAATTCAAAGTGATATTTTTAAGGTGTATTTTGAGAATTGTTATTTTAATAGTCTTCCCACCACTAGGGGGAGAAAAGTCGTTGTCTGAAGCACGACGGGAGATTAATTGAAATGTTTCAACGTTATTTAATATTGATCCTTATACAAATCAATATGAACTAGAAGTTCAAAGGATAATTCATTTGCAATGAATTGCAAATTAATTACCAGAATTATTCACCGATAATAAGAAAATAGTGATATCTCACATTCTAGCTGCTAATACTCTAGCAGAGATTGATGTCCCTGTAGGACAATCAATTAATGCAGCAGCAAATTGAATCAAAGTCACACCTGAAATATAGAATTTCCCAGAAGAAGAAGAAAGTACAAGAAAAACAAGTTGCAGCCTATAAAGAGGCTATACCCATGAAACAGGCTACAAAATTTATCAATCTATCCAAAACTTATGAACAAAAATCTCATGTAAATAAAACTCTTGAAGAGTTATCCCCTGAAGAGATCAGGTACCTGAAAATAACGAGATCTCGATACATTATGTATATACAGGAGATGTATATATTGGATAGAAATAAAATCGTTGTCGACAACATATTTTCATATAAAGTTGTTATGGATATTACCAGAAGTAATGATCATATATATGAACCACAAATCGTTGATGAATGTAGAAATATTTGGCCAATGTGGAAAGAGACGATTCAAGTAGAATTAAATTCACTAAGTAAATGTGAAGTTTTTGGACCTGTAGTCCGAACACATAAAGGTGTAATGCCTGTTGGATACAAATGGATATTTGTACATAAACAAAATGAGAAAAATAAAATTATAAGGTACAAAGTGCAACTTGTAGCATAAGGTTTCTTCGCAGAGACATGGTATTAATTATGAAAAAATTTATGCTCCTGTAATGGACACAATTAGATTCAGATTTTTAATTAGCTTGGTAGAAAGAGAAATTAATGGATGTTGTTACATCATATCTGTATGGATCATTATATAATTATATCTACATGAAAATCCCTGAAGGATATAAAATGCCTGAAGCATATAATTCTACATCTCGAAATATGTATTCTATTAAGCTACAAAGTTCTTTATATATGTTAAAGCAATCCAGATGCATATTATGGTATAATTGCCTAAGTGGATTTCTTTTGAAAAAAGGATTTGAGAATAATCCAATTTGTGCATGCATTTTTATCAAAAGATCATAATCTGGATTTGTTATTATTATTGTATTTATTGATGAAAGATCTTGCTCTAGAAGAATCGACAAAAACAACTAATTTATGATGAAAGATATTGGTAAGCCAAATTTTTGTCTTGGCCTACAAATTGAACAATGAAATTATCGTTCATAAACATACACAGAAAAAGTCCTGAAGTAACTTTACATGGATAATGTTAATCTTTTGAGTACTCCAATGATTGGTTGGTCACTTGATATCAAGAAATATCTGTTTTGACCACAAGAAAAAGATTAATAAACTTTTGGTCTTGAAGTACCATGTCTTTGTGAAATTGGTGTTTTGGTCCTGAAGTACTATATCTTAATGTAATTGGTACTTTGATGTATCTTACAAATTTGACAAGACCTGATATAACATTTGCAGTTAACTTACTAGCAATGTATAGTTATGCACCAACTCGAAGATATTGTAATGAAATTAAACATATTTTACGTTATCTTCGTGAGACTATTGATTTGGGATTATTTACTCCAAATGGTGATAGAACCAAGCATATTGCACCAAAATTATTTTATACACATGAGCTCCAGAAGAATGGCAATATTGATCATGTGATAATTTGGTTGATATATTCATTAAGTCATTACCAACTATGATTTTGAAGAAGATGGTGCACAATATTGGCATACTTCGACATAATGATATTTTTTGTAAGACCCCAAATTATTAATAAATGAAATTTAATTTCCTCTATTTATTATAGTAAGGGTTGAATTGATTAATGAGGTTAGTTATGGGTAAAATGCGCAAATATTTTAAATAAGCAAGTGGTTATAAAATATTCATTGTTGTCGGGGAATATTCGTTTGGTCGTGGAATATTCTTCCTGTCGAGAAATATTCGTACGACGGCGCAGTCTTTTGTGGGCCCCATAACGAAAAGCGATTGGATGAAAAAAACGACAAGTATAAGTTGTTTATAAACAACGGCGTAGTTGTTACCGTTAATACTGTTAAAATACCTGGTGGTTAAATCACAATAATACGCGTTGTTGCACAGTAGCACACGGTATTGCACCAATTATTGATTCTTACGTAAGAAGACACTACTTAATAATTGTTACAGTAATTACTATTCAGTATTTTATTTTATTGATTCAATAATTATTGCGTTGATATTTTATATTACTGTTGTTTCAATAATTGTCACTACACAGTATTTTCCATTATCGGAGCAATAATTCATATTATCTGAATAATATTATTAGATAACATTATTGGCAATGTCTAGAAAGTTCTATCTAAGGAGAGGTTTGGTCACCTAATTGTGCGCCAGTAAGGAGAAATCCTTATGGGAAAGCCCCCTCTTTCCTGGGAACTGCCTGGTTGTCAGTATTGTGATTCTGTAATATTATTTGTAAATAATTAATTATTGATTTATATGATGAGAAAAATATTCATTTTATGTGTATATAGATGGAGAAAATTTTTAAAGTGACAATTGTTGAAAATCGATATTTTATCTTTTCTGATAAAATAATATTTTATTATATTATTATAATATAATAATGATGATATTTTTATAATGAATGTGGGATATATGAGTATATGAGGAGAAAGAGTATATTTGTTACATTAAATGATTAACACATGTTTTGTGTGTCGGTGGACCCCATTTCTTGACTAAAATTTGATTATAGCCTGTAAAATCAACCATTTGTGGATTTCGATCAATTTCTGTTTGGAATTTGGAAAAATTTTCTTCTACAAAGTTTTAGATAATAGAATTTCCTATAGAAAGGACATAAAGTTTGAATTTTTCTGATAAAAGGGCTATTTATTATGAATTATTGAAGCTCTGAAGTTTCGAAATAATTGATTTTTGGAAGTTTTAATTATTTTTTATATGAAAAACGTTTTTGGTCATTATTGTCGGTCTTGCATGTGATGTAAATGGCTGAATTCAGATCTAAGAAAGTGGGCGTAAGAAATTTAATTATATATATTAATATTATATTAAATTTTCTGTTTTGGTGTTTTAAGCATTTTCCTATAAATAGGGTGCTTAGGTTAGAATTGAAAATCACACCAGAAACTAAAGTTTTTTCTCTCTTTCTCTCTTTATATATTGAGCGTATTTTTGTGAGTATTTTGATACTTTGAGTGTTGTAATACGGTGCAAGTTCCCTTCAGCACTATATTCAGTATTCCAGCTAGAAGTACTATTCTTTCGAGGTAAGGGAAATTATTTTTTTATATAAATGATATTATTTCTTCCAATATCATTATGCCGAAATATTGATCTGAATTTTTATCAAATTTGAAACTTTTTGTGTCAGAGTTACTATTCACGTATACGGTACTATTCACGTATACGGTACTATTCACGAATACGGCACTATTCACAAAAAAATTAAATTTTCATTTTTCGTCCAAAATATCTATTATGGATAATAGCTTTGATTGTATCTATGTTTTGATCATTCTTGAATTTTACTCCACTATGATTACTTATGAGGTATTTTTGGACATGGATAAATCGAAATACGAATCCTTAATATTTGTTATTTTGTTTCACTGGATTCGTTTGCTTTAAAATATTTTTCATCATCCTTAGTCCTAAATGATGATATTACTGAATATCTTTGGCCTGTAGTGCAAAGATGAATGATTTCTGATAAATATCTTTAGCCCGTAGTGCAAAGATGAACAGGTGTTTAAATGAACATGACCAACTGATGAATATCTTTGGCCTGTAGTGCAAAGATGAATATTTGATTCCAGAAATATATTGATTGATGTTACAGGGGTAAAATATCGACGATTAACTTTTAAATTCATTTATTGATGATAGTAGATTTCATTCTCTACTTAACTCTTCTAATGAATTATTATTTTCGCCGCGAATATTGATTTAAAACTTGTTGTCTATTGTATTCTATTAAATTTTTTCCTGTTGAAAACTAACGATAATTTGTTATATATTATCTTAGTCATAATATTCTTTACTGGGCTAGTTGAGCTCACCCTTTTCCTTTTTGTTCCATTTTTCTTCTCAAGAGGCGAGAATGTAGCGAGTACTAGTCGGGGTATGGAATGAAGGTTCTAGAAATTCGTTTTAGTAGTCCTCGCCATTTTTGTAAAATAATGTATCAATAATTGTAATGAGGACTTATTTGAGTGTGGATATTGTCTAAATGACAATATTTGTATTTAAACTCACTATTTTTATGTTGTATTAATAAAGTTGTAGTTGTTTCTGTATCATGTATTTTGACGACTCAGAATGGGTGTTGTATACCTATTTTGGGGGCGTCACAATTGGTATCAAAGCTTAGGGATATGGTTTCTGGCGGAGATCGGGGAATAGTACTAGGAGGGGAGAGACGGGTAAATTCTTTTGCTAGTGTGTCATACCTAAGCTTATTTGTTGGTCAGTCATAATATAGGGGTATTATGTGATTTGTTAATTTATTTAATTAACCCTTGTTTTATGGCAGTATTTAAGAATGGCAACTGAGAATGTGAACAGTGGAGTAAACGAAACAGTGGAGACGCCTGTACTCACCAACGAGGAGAACGTGCAACAAACTGGCAATGTTCCTCCTGTGAATAACACCACTGAGCAGATGATGAACGATGTGATGTTTAAAAGCTTTTTGCAGTTCATGCAAAATCAAACGAGGGAGACTCGTGTTCAAAATACAGGAGGAAATGATATCAATTCACGGTTTGTCACAGCCAAGCAGTTCAAGGAGTTGGGACCACCAGAATTCTGGGGAAAGCCGGATCCGATTAAGGCAAAGACGTGGGTCAAATAAATTACCAAGATATTCGATGTCTTGGGATGCACGGAAGAACAGAAGGTTCCATTCGCCACCTTTATGTTCTGTAATGAGGCAGATTACTGGTGGGAATCTGTAAAGCTTACCCATCCAGCCGCACTTAGCATGTCTTAGAAAACGTTTCAGAAACTGTTCAATGATAAGTACTTTCTTAAAAGTATTCGTCATATGAAGGAGGTAGAGTTTATTAGACTAGAGCAAAATAACATGACGGTGTCCCAGTATGAGGCGAAGTTTGCAGAATTGTCCAGGTTTGCACCTCATTTGGTGGAGAATGAGGAACGTATGACGCGTATGTTTCTGAGAGGTTTGAAACCCGGCATACGTCAATATCACATTTCACATAAATTTTCTCTCTATTCAGATGTTGTCAACAGGGCTCAATTATTAGAGCGAGATAACGAGTACGTTCAACCGAGGGACCATAACCAGGATCATACCGGTGACAGCAGTCATCAGAACAACGATAACCAGCGGAGAAAGAAAAATATGGACAAGAGTGGCAACCACTCTGGTGGTAATCATGGCCATGAGAATAGAAGAAGCGAGTCGGGAGGAGATTTTAAAAAGAGGAGATTCAACAATGACAATACGAAGACGTCAGCACCAACAGCAACTGGTTCCAAGGGAGGAGAACGACCACCGGTCATATGCTATAAGTACGGAAAAGAAGGACATATCAGCCCAAACTGCCCACAACAGTTTAAGGTATGTTATAACTGTGGAAAGGAAGGACATATCGCTCAAGATTGTACTATAGTAAAACCAAGTCCAACGGGGATGGTGACTCAAAAGGCTGTCCCAGAAAAGTCAAAGTCAACGGTTCCTGGAAGAGCATTTATCGTGAATGGTCAAAATGCGAGAAACCCAAATGAGGTGATTATGGGTAAGCTAATCATAAATTCTTGTGAAGTTTATACCTTACTAGATACCGGTGCTACCTATTCATTTATCTCTCCTTCTTGTGCTCAACGTTTAAACTTGACACCTGAGAAATTGAACTTTGACTTATCTGTTGAAACTCCGTTAGGAGAAACTTTCATCACATATACTGTTTATAAATCTTGTTTGATCCAAGTTGGCACCATCACCTTACATGTTGACCTTATCTCTTTAAAGATACTTGCATTTGACGTGATTTTAGGGACTGATTGGTTAACTACTCATCATGCCAAAATTGATTATTTTCGTAAGGTTGTTAGTTTTCATATTCCTAACCAACCTGTTGTGCGAATTCAAGCAACTAAGCCATTAAAATCAATTACTGTTATATCAAGTCATAAAGCTATTCTTTTATTAAAAAACGAATGTCAAGCTTTCTTAGCCCATGTTATGGATTTGAATAAAGACACGTCATATTTGAATAATATTCATGTTGTTATTGACTTTCCTGACGTATTTCTGGAAGAACTTCCCGGTCTACCCCCAGAACGTGAAGTTAAATTCTTTATAGATCTTGAACCTGGTACAAAGCCCATTTCTAAAACCCCATATTGAATGGCTCCTATTAAACTTCAGGAGTTAAAGGTCCAATTACAGGAGTTGTTGGACATCGGTTTCATTCGTCCTAGTATATCTCCTTGGGGTGCTCCTGTTTTATTCGTAAAGAAGAAAGACGAGAGCATGCGACTTTGTATCGACTACCAGGAATTAAACCATGTCATTATCAAAAATAGGTATCCGCTATCTCGTATTGATGACCTATTTGACCAGTTACAACGAGCACAATTCTTTTTAAAAATCGATCTTCATTCTAGATATCATCAACTGAAGATTAGAACTGAGGATATTCCAAAGACTGCCTTTAGAACTCAGTACGGGCATTATGAATTTTTAGTCATGTCTTTTAGATTTGCTAATGCTCCTGCGACTTTCATGGATATGATAAACCGAGTATTCAAGGAATATTTGGATCAGTTCGTTGTTATTTTTATTGATGATATCCTCATATATTCCAAAAGTCGTGAAGATCATGAGCACCATTTGAAGCTGGTACTCCAAAGGCTTCGTGAAAACAAGTTATATACCAAGTTAAAGAAATGTGAGTTCTAAATTGAGGAAGTAGCATACCTTAGGCACGTGGTGTCAAAACATGGAGTATCTATTGACCCGACAAAGATTGAAGCAATACAAAGTTGGGAACAACCGAAGTCGGTGACCGAAGTACGTAGCTTTCTGGGCTTAGCTGGTTATTATCGGAGATTCGTGGAAGGATTTTCTTGAATCGCTACTCCATTAACTCAGCTGACTCGGAAAGATAGCAAATTCGTATGGAGCGAGGAATGCGAGAAGAGTTTCCAAGAGCTTAAGAGGAGACTCATTTCGGCACCTATTTTGACCATACCATCTGGTTCGGATGGATTTGTTATCTACAGCGATGCTTCAGGCAAAGGGCTAGGATGTGTTCTCATGCAACGTGGGAAAGTTATAGCCTATGCCTCACGACAACTTAAGGAATATGAGAGGAATTATCCTACTCATGATCTAGAGCTGGCAGCAGTCGTTTTCGCGCTAAAGATCTGGAGGCACTATCTATATGGGGAGAAAGTGGAGATATATTCAGACCATAAAAGCCTCAAATATTTCTTCACTCAAAAAGAACTCAACATGCGGCAATGACGTTGGCTCGAGCTGTTGAAAGACTACGACCATACCATTCAATACCATCCTGGAAAAGTGAACGTGGTAGCCGACGCATTGAGTAGAAGATCATACGCGGGAACAAGTGCGCTGTTGTCAACACAAAGGCTCATTTGGTGTGATTTACAAAAGATGAAGATAGAATTCAAGACTTCGAGGACCCATACAATGATGTCAAGTATACATATAGAACCAACTTTAATCGAAAAAGTTAAAGTTGCTCAAGCCACAGACCCGGAGCTGGTGCGTATGAAGAAGAAAGTGCAAGAAGGTGCTATTCCAGAAGCAAGAATCGATGAAGAAGGAATACTTCGAGTCCACTCCAGACTTTGTGTTCCTAATGATTCTGATTTGAAGTACAAGATCATGATGGAGGCACACAATACACCATTTGCAATCCATCCTGGAAGTACCAAAATGTATCGTGATATTCGACATACATTTTGGTGGAATAATATGAAGAGAAAGATTGCAAAGTTTATCTCGAGGTGTTTAACTTGTCAACGTGCAAAGGCGGAGCATCAAGTGCCTAAGGGACCATTGCAACCACTTGAGATTTCGAAATGGAAGTGGGACCACATTACCATAGATTTTTTTATTGGTCTTCCCACAGTTTCTCAAGGCATAAATGCTATTTGGGTTATTGTTGATAGATTAACCAAGTCTGCTCATTTCTTGCCGATACGGGAGACTTATTCCCTTGAACGTCTTGCTCGTATGTACGTAGATGAGATTGTGAGATTGCATGGCATGCCAGTATCCATAGTTTCGGATCGTGACCTAAGATTCACTTCACTATTTTGGATTAGCTTGCAAAAAGCTATGAGCACGGATTTACGATTCAGTTCGGCATACCATCCTCAAACAGACGGACAATCAGAGAGGACTATTCAAACTCTTGAAGATCTATTAAGACTCTGCGTCTTAGACTTCAAAGGGATTTGGGATAAGTATTTACCATTGGTGGAATTCTCTTACAATAACAGTTATCAGGCAAGTATAGGTGTGGCTCCATTCGAAGCATTATATGGATGAAAGTGTCGCTCTCCAATATGTTGGGATGAGGTGGGAGAAGCAACATTGTTGGGACCCGAGTTGGTACGTATGACTACGAAAAAGATCCAAATGATTCGACAACGTATACAAACGGCCTAGGATCGACAAAAGAGTTATGCGGATCTTCATCGAAAGGACGTGGAATTTAGTATTGGGGATCATGTATTGTTGCGTGTGGCTCCATGGAAGGGAGTTACAAGATTTGGAAAGAGAGGAAAGCTCAATCCACGATTTATTGGTCCATTTTAGATTCTTGACCGAGTAGGAAATGTGGCCTATAGACTCGCGTTACCTCCAAGTATGTCTCGTGTTCATAATGTTTTTCATATATCTGTACTTCGTAAATATGTGAAAGACCCAAACCACGTCATTGAGTTAGAACCGGACGAGATAGCCGAAGACTTAACGTACGAAGAGGTACATGTCAAGATCTTGGATATGAAAGAGCATGTCCTACGCACAAAGGTCATACCACAAGTTAAAGTTTTGTGGAGGAACCATGCTATTGAGAAAATGACCTGGGAGTTGGAAACAAAAATGAAAGCGAGGTATCATCATCTTTTCGAAACACCAGGTACGTACGTCAATTTCGAGGACGAAATTTCATAATGAGGGGAGGTTGTAAGACCCCAAATTATTAATAAATAAAATTTAATTTCCTCTATTTATTATTTTGAAATAGTAAGGGTTGAATTGATTAATGAGGTTAGTTATGGGTAAAATGCGCAAATATTTTAAATAATCAAGTGGTTATAAAATATTCATTGTTGTCGGGGAATATTCGTTTGGTCGTGGAATATTCTTCCTGTCGAGAAATATTCGTACGACGGCGCAGTCTTTTGTGGGCCCCATAACTGAAAGCGATTAGATGAAAAAAAACGACAAGTATAAGTTGTTTATAAATAACGGCATAGTTGTTACCGTTAATACTGTTGGAATATCCGGTGGTTAAAACACAGTAATACGCGTTGTTGCACAGTAGTACACGGTATTGCACCAATTATTGATTCTTTCGTAAGAAGGTACTACTCAATAATTGTTACAGTAATTACTGTTCAGTATTTTATTTTATTGATTCAATAATTGTTGCGTTGATATTTTATATTACTGTTGTTTCAATAATTGTCACTACATAGTATTTTCCATTATCGGAGCAATAATTCATATTATCTGAATAATATTATTAGATAACATTATTGGCAATGTCTAGAAAGTTCTGTCTAAAGAGAAGTTTGGTCACCTAATTGCGCACCAGTAAGGAGAAATCCTTATTGGAAAGCCCCCTCTTTCCTGTGAACTGCCTGGTTGTCAGTATCGTAATTCTGTAATATTATTTGTGAATAATTAATTATTAATTTATATGATGAGAAAAATATTCATTTTATGTAGATATAGATGGAGAAAATTTTTAAAGTGACAATTGTTGAAAATCGATATTTTATCTTTTCTTATAAAATAATATTTTTTTATATTATTATAATATAATAATGATGATATTTTTACAATGAATATGGGATATATGAGTATATGAGGAGAAAGAGTATTTTTGTTCCATTAAATGATTAACACATATTTTGTGTGTCGGTGGACCCCATTTCTTGACTGAAATTTGATTATAGCTTGTAAAATCGTCCGTTTGTGGATTTCGATCAATTTCTGTTTCGAATTTGGAAAAATTTTCTTCTGTAAAGTTGTAGAGAATGGAATTTCATATAACAAGGACATGAAGTTTGAATTTTTCTAATAAAAGGGCTATTTATTATGAATTATTGAAGCTCTGAAGTTTCGAAATAATTGATTTTTGGAAGTTTTAATTATTTTTAATATGAAAAACGTTTTTGGTCATTATTGTGGGTCTTGCATGTGATGTAAATGGCTGAATTCAGATCTAAGAAAGTGGGCGTAAGAAATTTAATTATATATATTAATATTATATTAAATTTTCAGCTTTGATGTTCTAAGCATTTTCCTATAAATAGGGTGCTTAGGTTAGAATTGAAAATCACACCAGAAATTAAAGTTTTTTCTCTCTTTCTCTCTCTATATTTTGAGTATATTCTTGTGAGTATTTTGATACTTTGAGTGTTGTAATTCGGTGCAAGTTCTCTTCGGCACTATATTCAGTATTCCAGCCAGAAGTACTATTCTTTTGAGGTAAGGGATATTATTTTTTTATATAAATGATATTATTTCTTCCAATATCATTATGTCGAAATATTGATCTGAATTTTTATCAAATTTAGAACTTTTTGTGTCGGGATTATTATTCATGTATACGGCACTATTCACGAATACGGCACTATTCACAGAAAAATTAAATTTTCGTTTTTCGTCCAAAATATCTATTATGGATACTAGCATTGATTGTATCCATGTTTTGATCATTCTTGAATTTTACTCCACTATGATTACTTATGAGGTATTTTTGGACATGGATAAATCGAAATACGAATCCTTAATATTTGTTATTTTGTTTCACTGGATTCGTTTGCTTTAAAATATTTTTCATCATCCTTAGTCCTAAATGATGATATTACTGAATATCTTTGGCCTGTAGTGCAAAGATGAATGATTTCTGATGAATATCTTTGGCCCGTAGTGCAAAGATGAACAGGTGTTTAGATGAACATGACCAACTGATGAATATCTTTGGCCTGTAGTGCAAAGATGAATATTTGATTCCAGAAATATATTGATTGATGTTACAGGGGTAAAATATCGACGATTAACTTTTAAATTCATTTATTGATGATAGTAGATTTCATTCTCTACTTAACTCTTCTAATGAATTATTATTTTCGCCGCGAATATTGATTTAAAACTTGTTGTCTATTGTATTCTATTAAATTTTTTCCTGTTGAAAACTAACGATAATTTGTTATATATTATCTTAGTCATAATATTCTTTACTGGGCTAGTTGAGCTCACCCTTTTCCTTTTTGTTCCATTTTTCTTCTCAAAAGGCGAGAATGTAGCGAGTACTAGTCGGGGTATGGAATGAAGGTTCTAGAAAGTCGTTTTAGTAGTCCTCACCATTTTTATAAAATAATGTATCAATAATTGTAATGAGGACTTATTTGAGTGTAGATATTGTCTAGATGACAAAATATTTGTATTTAAACTCACTGTTTTTATGTTGTATTAATAAAGTTGTAGTTGTTTCTATACCATGTATTTTGACGACTCAGAATGGGTGTTCTATACCTATTTTGGGGGCATCACATTTTTACCATGAACAATGGAAATTCTATGTACTTATGAAGGGGAGTAAAAAGGATATGTGCTGATTGTACTCTTTTTCCTTCGCTAAGGTTTTTTCCCACTGGGTTTTTCTTTACAAGGTTTTAATGAGGCAATCCCAAGGCACTAGAAGTTATACAAGAATATTGTACTATTTTCCTTCGCCAAATTTTTTTCCACTTGGTTCTTTTTTGTAAGGTTTTTAACGAGGCATATTCTTAGAAAATTGCTACAAAAGAACTTTATCCATTCTGTATGAAGACAATGCTGCATGTATAGCTCAATTAAAAGGAGGATACATCAAAGGAGATAGAACAAAGCACATCTCACTGAAATTCTTATTCACACACAACATTGAAAAGTGTGGTAACATTGATGTTCAGCAAATTCGCTCAAAAGATAATCTAGCAGATTTGTTCACCAAAGCATTACTAACTGCAACGTTTGAAGGATTGCGTCACAATATTGGAATGCGACAGCTGAAGGACTTAAGGATATATTCATGTGGGGGAGCTAATACGCGCTGCTGTCTTTTTCCCTTAGCCAAGATTTTTTTTCCCATTAGGTTTTTCCTGGTAAGGTTTTTAATGAGACAACTTTCAATGCGTATGGCTATACAATAGACATCCAAGGGGGAGTGTTATAAAATTATACATAGTGTGTGGATGTCTAGATACATTCTTACCCATGTCTAGATACATTCCTACCCCTTTTTATTGTAATGAACTTTAAGCTTTGTAACTCTCATAACCTTTAAGGTTTGAAACTCATGACTTTTGAGTTTTGTAACCTCTTAGTATTGATATCCTTGTACCATAAATAGTAGCATTGTTAAGAGGATGGGTTAGAGACATATACAATTACAATATATGAAATGAGAATGTTCTTCTCCCTTAATCATCATCTTGGTTTTTTGATTTTAGTAATATTTTATAACAAGAACAGGAATTTAATTGCACCGAGTGCGAGTATCAATAATCAATATAGATGTGAATAATCAACAATAATTATTCACTAACATGTTTTGAAATTAATAACTCAAGTTTGAGTTAGAGAACTTGCCTCGACTGCGATCTACTGCTACACAATTTAATTTAATCTCTTTATTGTAAAGACCTATCATTGTTAAGATTGATCTTAAAATCAGCATATCATACTTTATATCATAATACAATTACTCTATCAGCAATTTAGTTAAAGCTTAACCACATAATCAATTACCTGAAAGCATCTTTATTATTATCATTCTTTGATAATATTTTAATTACTTTTTCATATACCTTATGATTTAACACTTAATCTTTCCTTTTATTAGCTCTTCTTTATAATCTAGTAAGCTGAATACTAACATCATAGTCTAGATTATACAAACATGCAATTCAGCCACCTAGATTGGCTAATCCAGCAAACTGGATTCAACAAACTTCCAATCCAGCAAGCCTGGATTCTAAATCATTCAATTCAACAAGCCTGGATTCTAAATCCTTCAATCTAGCAAACTGGATTCAACTATTTCTCAATCCAACCAGCTGGATTCCATATCTCCTTTACGAAAATACCAAATCAACTTATTATATTTCTATCTTATGGTCATACCTATATACATGTATTTCATACACAAAAAGAATTTTTCCGTAATTTTTTAATTTCTTTTAGTATTTTTCAAAACTTATTTTTAGTGCGTGACTTAAAAAATTAGCCCCATCATGCTCAACTCCAGAAATTCTCAACTCTTGGTATAATCTTATACATGTTAACGTGACCCTCCAATTTAAATTTCATGGCCATCGGAGTTATAGAACTCCGGTTATAGCGACTTTCGTCCGAAAAATCCAAATATTGAAATGGTCATAACTTGGTCATTTTAAGTCGGAATGAGCTCATTTTTAGACAGGAGTTACTTTATGTCATAAATTTTCATGTCCCAAAAGGCCGGAATTTATTCCATCAATTAAGTGGTCAAAACAGCCCCTACAATTTCTTGGGCAGTTTGTTTTCAAGATTTTCGACTTTTACCTACTTTGCTAAAATAAGTCCATACGGAAATCTACAACTTCTTTTTCGATGATTCCACTTGGGTTTGAAAGATAACTCATCATATTATCATCCCAAATTTTTTCAGAATTTTTAAATGTCAGAAAAATAACAAAAATGGCCCTAGCATTGACTATCCAAAATAATTTTTTTCCTTTCTAAAGACAAAACTGTTTTTGCTAAAACAGTTGCTACAACTTGTGTATTCAACATTTTTGAGTGCTACCACTTGGGCTTAGTAGTTAACTTATATATCTAGCACCCTTTTTTGACGGATCACAAAAAAAAGGTGTAGATCAAAAATGGTAGTCGATCAAAGGAAGTGAAAAAAACTAGAGTTTTCTAACAAAGCAAAACTAGTTTCTTTTCATTACTACAAAACAGTAAATAGATAACGCGGAAAAAACATTGTGGTTTCAATTAGAAAAACGTCGTGGTTAAGGGTGTCATCTATTTGACACCCTTACACAATATTTTTAAAACATTGTAGTTAGACACCTTATACAACGTTTTTTAAAAAAAAACGTTGTAGACTTGTTTTCCATACACTACACCAAAAATGGCATGTAGTGAAGGACAAATCCTTCACAAGACATACTATATCACTCACAAGTGATTTATTGTGAAAAAATATTTTCTTCACACGATTGCTCGCATTAGACCTCCTCGCAATTGTGTATCCTTCGCTAAGTAGTAACTAAATATTTTTTGTGAAGGATATATTGTGAATAACTTTTTTATTCACAAATTGTATTTGGTAATAGAATTTTGTTATTTAGTGAAAGATTAGTTTCCTTCACAAATAATATTTTAAGGACTATTTGAAATTAGTGAATAACTTGATTCCCTCACAAATAATATATTGTGAGGAACAAATTTATTTAACGAGAGAATATTTTCCTTCACTAATTATAAATTGAGAATCGTTATTCAAATTAGTGAGAAAAATTCCTTCACAAATTATAAATTTGTAAATAAAAAATTAATTGCTAAATAATCAAAATTCATTGAAAATTATAATTGATTTTTAAATCATTGATTTCATATTTATTATTATTATTAATCTCTATAAGAAATATTAAATTTATTTTTCAAGTAAATATAAATATTGCTATACTTTTTTCAAACTAATTGATAAGTTGATGCATAAAGAGCTAATAAAATCAAAACTTCTAATATAAATAGATCATAATACTCGAGTCACAATAATTACAAAATTTCTTATTGTATCTTGGTCTCACAAGGACCATAGTACCTACAAAATTAATTAACAAACATAAGAAAACTGAAAGAATAACAATGAAATAGAAGGAATAAAGTGTGACATGTTAGATCCACTTCATCATCATTTTTTTCAAGATAATCAAAGTTGGGCATGTAAACTTCATACTGTAATAGAAACACCAAAATTCAATTTCAATAAGACGAGAAATAAGAAAAGATGAAACTGGTGAACTTAAATTAAAAAAAGAAAATAAAATAAAAACCTCTTTTGGCAACAGACAATGATCCTAAACTAGTACAGAGAACTCACCATGAAACTGGAGTTGGTTGCACAACTACTTTCTCTAGCAGCAGTCACATAAAGTGAAAAATATTAAATATAAAAAAATAGGAAGATAGTTAATCAGGTAGTAAAATTTAAGGGGAGAAAAAAAAAAGGAATAGGTAATGAAATAATTTCTCAAGATGCTACACCAAAGTTAGCCTCACATATGCTATATTTGTATGAATTTCTAGAGCACATAAAAATATATAATCTATCTTAGTTTAATGAATAATTCAATGAAAATAAATGCATGATAAGACGAAGCTCAAGAAAACAGTAATTAATTATCTTATCAGGAGTTCTTTTAATTGGAGGTGGAGGAAGCTGATCCTCACCAAGTCTAATGTCATTGTTATAACCAAATTTCCTTGGGACAGCCCATGTTGTCTCCAAACGGCCTTTTTCTATGAATAGTGCATGGAGAAAGAGGAATCCCGTAAGAGTAAAACCACGATCGTTGACACCTTCTGGTAGCTAGTTTTTCTTGCACAACCCTCTTGACACCCACTATTTCAGAAGGTTGTAATGGAGCATTGAAACACTTGACCTGTTTACAATCATTACTAAATATCTCAGAATCTCGCTTACAAGACAGCTTTGTGAAAATAGAACTCATCAGGAAGCAAAACAATAATAGACTTCAGAAAAACAAAGACCTGAGCATACAGCATATGGAAACAAGAAATGATACCTGAAAAAGTCAAAACCATCACAAAGCTAGCTTTCAATCTTCTGAGCACAGAATCCCAGAAGTTTAAAAAAAATAAAAATATCTGACCACAGGTGAATATAATTGGAACTCCATTTCTAAAACAAAGTTTAGTCACCCAACAAAAATTTATAACAGTTAAGCGCAAAAGTTTGAGTTTGAACAAAATCGCATGGTTCAGGTCACTAAAACATTACCTCGTCAAGGGGCTTCTCAAACTGAAGGTTCACACTCTCAGCATGTGCACGCATCACAGGAACACGTATACAAGTGGCTGTCACTTTCACACTAGTGTCATTCTGTAGCACAAAAAGAGAGGCATGTTATACAGAGTCTATATGCCAATTATCCTTCAATAGATACTATCAACTGTCTTAAATATGACAAATGATAAGCAAAAGATTGGATAGTGATGCTTACCCTGTATGAACATGCTTCCTTTACGTGCCCATTTGAGAAGAGTGCATGAATCCAAATCGTCCAGGCATACACATTAAGCTCGGATCCTTTCATCATGATGCAATTCCAGACATCTTTACTCATTTCAAGCTTATCTGCTCTTAATAGAGAATTTAACATATCCTTTAGGGTACCATACTGAGGAGCAGACAAAAGGCCTCTCCCAACCAATTCTTTAAAGTAGTCATAAGCTTCAACCAAACACTCCTGCTCAAGAAATCCATGAATCATTATAACAAAGGTGTCAAGCCCTGGGCAGTGCCCATTTGCTTCCATCTCATTCCAAACTCGAACACCTTCTTTAACCTCCCCCAACTTGCAGGATAATCGGATTACTGTGTTATAGAAGTTAAGATCAGGATTGCAGCCAATCATTAGCATCTCCTGCACAAGTTCTATACACTCCTCCAATTCTTCCTTCTTCTCATGAGCCAGCAATATGTGCAAATAAGTAGTCTACTTCGGGGTATATCCTAGCTGTATCATAGTATCCAAAAGCTCATAACCCTTCTCAATCTTACCCCACTTACAAAATCCACTTATCAAGGTAGTGTATGTCACAACATCTGCCTCACAGCCATTTCTCTGCATATCCACAAAAACCTGCATTGCCTCCTCCATTTTCTCCTGAGCACATAGCGCCTGAATCAAAATCGTGAATGACGTTACATTCGGATCACAACCCATCCGCCTCATCTCTTGCAAAAGATCAAATGCATCCCCCATTTTCCTTGCTACCGCATACCCATTAAGCAAATTGTTATAAACCACAGTATCAGGCTCAAAACCTACCTCCCTCATCTGCACCAAGACATATTTTGCCTCCATAAGCTTTCCTTCTTTACACCAACCATACAACAATGAAGTAAAATGCTTTATTGTCGGCGTAAAACGAATTCTCATATCTTCAAATAGTGAGGCAGCTTCTTTGACACTACCATTCTTACACAAAGCATCCAACAAACACCCAAAAACATGCTCATCAGGTTGACACCCATATTTGGGTATTTCATCTAACACTTCAACTGCCTTTTTAACCATTCTTGCTTATGCAAATCTCCTCATCAATACAATAAAAACCTGGGGTGATATGAACTACGGATTATCTCTCCTCATTTCCTCAATGGGTGCCCAAACAGTACCAAATTGCCTCATTTTCATAAGTATTTTGATCATTGCTTTGTAAACATCATAGCTATGCCTATACTCCGGTTGCTTAGTTGCCCATACAAAAAAACTATACCCCAAGTTTCCTGCATCTCTACATCGATTTAATATGCGTTCGGTAAGACCAGGACGGACGACAACACCAGATTCTTTCAAAGCAAGTTCCAGGGTGCAAAACATACCGTTCTCATGCCAATCAACCCGGCACCTTGAACAATGAACCATTTCAAAAGATTGACTGGGATATGGTAGTTGTTTGGTACCCAAGGCAGAGATCATTGCACCAATACCTCGCTCCAAAGAAAATTAAATTTGATTCTCATGACCATCTTTGGGAGCGAATGACATGGTCTGTATTTTAAGGAAAGAAGATAGGCTGAGAAGCTGGCAACTCCACACCCAACATCCAGAACTTGAAATACTCCAAGTTCTACAGATAATCTTTCGCTTGTTGGAGATGGCTTTGACACTGTAATCAAGGCGAAAGAAGCAGTTGAAGCTGCATGCCCAGGGGTAGTCTCATGTGCAGACAAGCCACAATGAGGGCACAAATATCTCAAATGGTATGAAATCTGACTTTGAGCAGTTTCCACACTTCCAGATAGTCTAGAGACTGAAAAGCCACAATATAGATCAGATAGAATGTAGAATTGATCATCAAAAAAATCTCAAATGGTATGAAATATTAACTAGAAATGCAGGTACTTTAGGGGGGTGAAGGCACAAATACAAATAGTCCTTCTAGTGAAGTAGTCGTAAGAAGGTATCACAAGAAAATTTAACTTCATACACACAAAACAAAAGGAGTAACAAAACAAAGAGGAAAACACCAAACACAATAATTAAGATAACATACTGTGCAAATAAGAGATATTTGATGAACCTAACTGAAGGTCATATTATCGCTAGTGAACCATTAATCGAATCAGTCTCGATTTGAACTCGAGCAGCTTTATGCAATATTTTGTAAGTCCAGTAGCTTAGCTTGTTTCAAACTTAAAAAATAAATCTATTATTACATAGTAATAATTGATAAGTAGTTAGACAAGTTGAGCTCAGTCTTGATACACCAAGTTCATCTCAACATCTCAATATCTCATGTTTAGAGTCTTGGCAACATAACAGCGGTACTTGCATTCCTTTAAGGTTTCTTTTTAAAAAAGAGAGATCTTTTCATTTTACTTTCCCTTTCCATCACAGTAGTCCAACATAGAGCCTAAAAGTTCTTCCTAAGGAAATCACCATCATTGCCATCATCTACAAATTGTTAACTAATATACAAGAACACATGTACACAAAAGAGATACCAAATTCAGAATAAACACAAAGCGTACAGAGTACGCATACATACAATAAACATAAAACAAAATATATAAATACACAAATAAGATAAAGACATGAATCCCAATTCAGAACAATTACACCCAAATATTGATCTAAAACATATTAATATAGATAGAGAAATTACCATATGCTCCCACGATACTTAAGAGTGTAAGGACCGCTCTCCAAAGCCCTACCGAAATGGGTATGAACTTTGTGCCTCTCCTTCCAACTTTGATCCAAAAGAGACAATTCGAACAAAACCTTAACATCTGTCCCCACGCTGGCTAATGCTATAAACAGAGACACATACGTGGCGTTATCCTCAATGCTCTTCCTGTCCGGATAGAAATAAATTTCACACAAGTTCCCACCCATCATGAACATATCTGAAACTACATATCTCTCAATCCTCATCCATTTCGACAATGCGCATCCGCTGATTATAAACTCATTCGACCCGTTTGCGCTGTCGGTACAAGAGGTCGATGTGGTGGTTTCAGAGGAGATAGATGGGTTCTGTGAGATGGAGGGTTTTGGGGTTTGCTTCAAAACCCCAATTGTATCCATGGATGATTTTAGGTTTCTAGAGTTTGTGTTGGGGAATCGGTGGTGGAGGTATGCTGGCAAGATTTGGAATTTCAATTTTGATTGGGAATTTAGGTACGGATCAGAGGGCTGTTGGGGAATCCGTCGTTATTTCAACATCTTTTTTCAATTTCATTTTATAATGATCTGATTATAAACTATTTAAAAGTGTTATTAAAAATAAGTTTATTATTATAAAAATTTTAATATATTTATATATAATACAATTTGTATTCACTATAATTAATTTTAAAAAATTTATTTTAATAAAATAGTAACTAATTTTTAAGAGTGTAAACGAACCGAGTCCATCCGAGTATTGAGTTGCTCAGATTTAGTTCACAAAATTTATCGAATATAAAATAAGGTTTGATTGAGGCTCATTTAGTTACCGAATCGAGCACGACTCTGAATCGAGCCGAGCAGGGACTTTTCTAACGAATATGATCCGAGTATCAATAGAAAATTATAATTTGAGGAGGTTCGAGTAATTTATCGAACTTTAAAATGTGTTCATATTTGACTCATTTATATTTCGAGTCGAGTTCGAATCGAACTTTTAGTCGAGCGAGTACGAATCAAGCCCGAACTGTTTGCTCATTTTACGGCCTTACTAATTTTATCTCTCGCAAATAAACTCTCACCAATAACATATAGCTAGTAAAAATTCATTCACTAATAGTGTTTTTCTTCACAAATTTTCATCAAAGATTGACACCAAACATCATTCTTCCATTTCAATCTTACGAAAGAAAAAAATCTAAATTGTGAATGTTTCTTTCACAATAACTATATTATTACTAAATTTTTTTCTTTCATTCTTCTCTCGCTAAAAAACTTATCATGTGAAAGAATGAATTCCCTCACAAATTTTCCTTCACTACATCCCTAATTTCTTGTAGTGATAAATTAGTAAATGCTTGAAAACGTTGTAAAAAGTATAATTCCACAACGTTTTCTAACTAAAAATATTGTAGTTTAATATATCAGACAACGTTTAAAAAATATTGTAGATTGACTTAAAAAAAAAAAGTGTGATTCACCTATATTACCAATGCACTTGCAATCTGCTAATACCATGATATATAGCTAAAAAATGTCTACATTCTCATTTAAATTTAAAACCAAAATGTATCAACCATTCAAAATACATCCCAATAATACTATATTGAATTGTGAATTTGATTACATTCAAACGTATGACTACAAACGAGTGCTCAAAGAATGGTGATTGTGTCACATGATATGAACTTATAAGCATAGTAACAGGCCAGATGTGACTACATTCGCAGCCTGATTAGGACCACCAAATCCACTCACCAATGAAAACATTGCTCCAGAACCAAAAGCTGCCACCATACTGCAATGATATAAATTCAGATGAGTGCACACGTATATATTCTGGAACATGACATGACTCAATTGAACTTTCAAAAAACTAAAAATAACATAATGCTATAAACCTTCAAGTGAACAGCAGCCTTACTCCAGTAGACTCCACCATAAAGTCAGCTCCAGCAGACTCCACCATAAATAAACCATTATGACTGGACAAGGAAAAGTCTTCTACGGCTTTGAGCATTTGATTCCAAGAACCTGTTTCACATATCGACGTTCAATAATTCAGCCAGATCAAAAAGAGACATCACCAATTAGAGTATGACATAACTTGAATGATGCTTGATACTGACGTATATTCACTTTAGGATAACATTGTGTGCCAAAATTAAAAGAGAAACCTCATCGATAACATTGTTGACAGATGTCTGTACAGTTCCACCAGTTGCAGCTGCAACTCGATGCAAATCCTCTTCAGCTGTCTTATTTTTTGCTTCAGAAGCGGCAGGAGCAACACTTCCAGTCATGGTTACATCTTGTGAAGTGGATTCTTGTTCCCCTCCTTTTTCCTGCTTTGAAGTTTCCTCTGCAGCCTTTGAAGTTTCCTCCTACTTCACTTTTACTTTAATTTATTGCACAGTTTGTTGTTCTATCCATAAGAAGGTAAAATAGAAATGGAATCAGAAAATAAAAATAAAATAAACCAAAAGAGGCTGTTCGGTAAGGAACTCAAATATGTAGAATATCATTTGGTGATCCATGTGCTAAAAGCATGCTTTGCAGGGTTTACCACCGGAAAAAACATGATACTGTACATCATTATAACAATGCTGAACCTTTCAAATCCGAATGGCAGTGACATACAAAACATGGAATAACATGATAATAAGAAACAAAAACATCAAGCAGGTCGAACAGAAGCCAAATGCATAAAAACTTTAGACTAAAGCATATTATGCATGTCATATAACAAGAAGTCTAGGACTATAAGATGAATGAACTCACCTCAGATGGATTTTGCATAGATGCAAGCAAATCTTTAACCGAATGGCCATTTGGATCAACTCCTGGGAGCTGTCAAACCAACAAAGCACTAAGAAAAACTAAAGGAGACAATTTATTATTTCAAGTCACTTTTTTACTTGGAGGATGCTCCCTATCAGCACGCATACACAATTGAATAGTGGCTGGTAAAGATTAAGTTTGCCACCACACATAAAGAGGAAGTGATAGTTCCATAAACTTACTGACGCAAGGATAGATGACACAAATGATTGATCCGCCAACAAATTACTCACATCTGTCTGGCTTGGTTGGTCTTTCGCAACTTCCTGCACAGATAATTGAAGAGCTGCAACCAGTGCAAGACATGAAATCCATCAGCTGAAGCATAAGCGGAAAGATTTTTGAAGCTACTTGACTTGTTCAAGACTCTAAACTAATTTAATAATCCTCTAATTATAAATACTTCAGATAAAGCATTGCTATATATCCATGTGACAGATTAGAAATTTCAGTGTCCTGATAAATTTTCATTAACATGGTTATACGTGGCTGCCCAACCAGATAAACCTTATACAAGTGAAAACAATGACATTTTATTACCTTATAATATAATATCCGCACAATTTTTCATATCAAATAGTTACTTAATTGAGAAGAATGATGACACTAGCTGCAAATCAAATTTTACCCTAGGTGGTTCAATTACATATACTTGAAGAGGTACTACCACACCCTTGATTTATTTTGGATACACAATAAAACTACATTACTATAGAGACAATATTAATGGGAAAACAAGTAATCTATGAGCTCAAATTGAATGGAAATGGATACATAGGCTCGGGTAGATAGCAAAAAAACAAATAATCCCCTATTATTTAGATAAAAGATGCTGCCAGAAAAATATATTAACTTACCAAGTGCCAAGTCTTGATCATCTACAGAAGCCTCCAACATATCTGTGTCTTGCATAGCAACAGTAGCCACAGGGCCATCCTCTGACATTGCAAGTGCCTGCTGCAGCAGTGCATTCTCATCATCCTGCAAGTAATTGCAAGCTGTAAGCGACTAGTAAGGAGGAAAAATAACCAACAACCAGACTATTATTGTATAAGTTTATGATATAGCAGTACTATTAGACTACATCTAGTAATATATTAATAGCTGCTTTACTTTATAAGTTTATGACTCTGTAAGTTTATGGTATAGCAGGACTAATGCACTATTTGACTACATCTGGTAATATACTAATATTTGCTTTACCATATAATGTCTGGTGGACATCTATTAAAAAGTTTTTACATAGATTATGACTAATGTATATATTTCTGTACTCCAGATAAAGATTAACTAACATATATCCTTCTTTACTCTAGATAAAGATTTAATGAAGACAGAATATTAGATTTCCAATTCAACAGCCTCCATTAAAGTTCTTAGTACCCTAACATAACACATTTGTTTTTCCAATATTTACATATTTCATAACAACAAATGCTACACATATACTGCATTATCTAAAAGTAACACAAAAGTAAAGAATATATAGATCCAATACTTTTGATAGTATAAGTAACTGGTCATGCTAAATATGTAGAAATCACAGAACCCTGAAGAGCCTGAGGACAACAGAAACTAACCATTAAATCAGCTGTCTTATTTTCTGCTTCAGAAGCTACAGGAGCAACACTTCCAGTCATGGTTACATTTTGTGAAGTGGATTCTTGTTCCCCTCCTTTTTCCTGCTTTGAAGTTTCCTCTGCAGCCTTTCTAGCAGCTTCTTCTTGTCATGCCCTCTCCTCTTCCATTGAAACTCGAAGAGCAAGAGCCAATTCAGGATCCACATTAAGATCCACATCAAAATCGAAACCAGATACACCACCAGCTGAAGCGGCTGCAGCAAACCCACTTCCACCCTCTCCATCACCAGTAAAGATAGGAGTACTGACCAAGAAAATGGGAAGTTATAACCCAACTCCAAGTAAATGAACTCCAGCAAATAATGATGAAGTGAACCTTTATCTAGAATTTTACACTTACTGTTCTGCCAAGAAGGAAGGCAGCAGCTCCACCAACAGTAGCACCAATAGAATCAGCAACAAAACCCACAGGCAAACCAAAGAGATAACTGCCACCCAGCTGGAAGAAATACCAGATTTAACATTTACTAAATAAGGAAAACAAGCTAACTACTTTGCTAGCTCTATCCAAAGTTTCTTAATTAAATATATCGAATTATAACTTTACATTTGTACACCTCACTACCTTATTTACATATAAATCACACTCTGCTAAGTGGACACACACGCACAGGGGGAGAGGAGGGAATAGAAATGATTATGGGACGCACGACCTCTTGAAATAAGCACTAGAGAGACGTAAGTTCAAATGGACTGCACAAACCACAATATAACCTTATTTTCAAAAGTAAATGATGTAAAACAATATCTAAATGAGAAGATTTTTAGGATGAGTATTGTATTAATAACGAAGTGTTACAAATGGGCACCGGCATAGAGCTTATGATAATAATAGAGCAAGAAAAGATTGAACCAAATAAGCTGAACATGATCACTTCTTACTGTGTAAGTACTGATGCTGGAACTGCTAAAACAGTTAGAGGAATGTATGCAACAGCCCTGCAAATTCCATAAGAATGTAAGGTTAATGAGACACAAGTTCAAATTGCAAAAACAAAATAAAAATAAAATTGATATCATTTCAATAACCAAGTTGGCAACCTAGTAATCATACAAAAAAAAACTTTGATTCTTTCTGCAAATACATCCCTATGTCTAACATATTAAAAGAAAATATAGTAATGCATGCTTCCATGCCTGTTTTATGCACATATAGAATTCTTCTTTTCTGCTTATGCATACAAAATTACATTACTTGAGCTATATAGAGTAATACTGTCAAGCCCATATATAAGCAAGTAAGCAATATATCAAAAAATATAGTTTAAAGAGAGGGCTTTACGACAGTTTTTTACAAGTAATTTTCATACACATTAGAGTAATCCTTTCAAATTACTTCTTTGAGAATAAGTGATTACACATTATACTACTCCAGCCACAATGATAATAGCCACTACCCAAAGAAACAGGGTATCAGTTAACTAAACTAAATGAGAAGCAGCCATACACTTTTCAGGCTTACAGTTAAGTAATAATGAGTTGTATAATGCCAAAGCACTACTTACAGCACTAGAGGACCCCAAGGCCCAAGATCTTGCTCAACCGATATGAGGAAGTCCTTCAAAATCTGTAAAAAAGTGATCCCTTCAGATATGTATTACAACATATGTCAAACAACTATAAATATAATCATTTACAGATTATATATGTACCCTACCTCCAATACTGTTACAATTAGCCTAGACTCCACACACTAGTAGTATCCAAATCAAACGCCCCTTTATCATCCAAAAATATAGTATCAACAATATCCACAACCTTGACAGCTTGGTCATCCACGCCTTCGTCGTCCTCTGCACCTTCAGCAGAAGGGTTAGCCCCAATGTCTACATCGACTGCTCCTTGAATAACCCACTAGGATATGTCAAAAAATAACAAACCGTGTCAGACTACTTCATCACAATATTAATGCCTACGAGCACCGGTACCATCACATTATTAAAAAAATGAAGAAAAAAAGAAAAAAAAGAGAGAAATTCAAAAGCAGAGAAACAAAAGAAGCCACTACATTTCCCTCTACTTCCCACAACATCCCATTCTCGATTTCCTTGTAAGGGTCATCCCCTATAATTCCATAATCAAAATCATTTTATGAGCACTGGAGAATTAAAACCTAATTTTTAGGAAAAATTAACAAAGGAGGAAATTAAAACCTTCGGTTGGGCAATAATGGAGGAGAGTTAAAGGAGAGGCCACCACTATGTCGCCGCTGCCGCTTCCACCACCACTACGCCGCCACTATTTCTAGGGTTAGAGGGAGTCGAGAGGGAGGAGAATGAGATGTGCTGCGTATCTGAGTGAGAGAGTTGAGCTGCCGATGTAAAGTCCTTTTAATTTCAAATTTTAAGTTCCGCTTTTCATTTTTTGCTCCGTGTTTTGTACGTAACTCTTTTTTAAAACTTTATCTATTTAAAACCTAAAATTGTTCTTATAAATACATAACATTTTTTTATTTGTATCTATAATATTTTGTTAAAAAACATTGTGAAAAGAAAATACCACAATATTTTTATAAAAAACGTTATTATTTAAGTGTTGTCTATTTACTATTTTGTACTAGTATTTCTATCCTTTTAATTTACTTTCTAACACTCAAATATATTAGAACCATACATGAAACCATATAAAACATATAGATAGAGAGTTTTAGACCTCAAGATCATAAACCTTAACTAACCAAAATCAAACAAAATAAAAAGAATAACCTAGTTTAGTTTTTACCTTAATTTTTGGACACACTTTCTTTCTCTTCCAAAGTAGAAGGTAAACTTTGGGTGCATCAATGGTGTATCTCCTTCCTCTCTCTCCTCCTCTCCACCGAATTTCTCTCCCTCTCTCTCTCTCTTATATTTTTTCTTTGTTAGCTTAAGAAAAAGTAAGATAAAGTAAAATAAAAGATGAAAGAGAATGTGATTAAGTGTTGAAAAAAAATCTATAGATGCATTTGGTATATCTATACATTAACTACTATAATCTCTCCTCTCTTCTCTCTCCATATAACTTGTAATCTTAACAAAAATAGGGTGGCTAAATCATGGAGTGACACATAAGGGAGTTGGCGACCAAATGAAGAAAAAGAAAACATAAGTCACATGCCCCTTTTCTCTATACATGGCCGAATTCTTCACCCCCCCCCCCATATAATCCTCATTTTTACTTTATTTTTAAATACAAAATTTACTAAATTAAATGATCATAATGCCCCTCTTTAATTGGGCTAGGATTGAGCCATTCCTTTAATTCTTTTGGGCTTGAAATTAATTAGTTTGGCTACTAATTAAAATGAACTTGGGCCTCCACAATTAAATAATTGTGCTACTAGCATACTTGCCCATAAAATTTAATATTGGCTAGTTTAACAATTTAGTTGCTCTTAAATCAAATTATCTACAAGCACAATGCTTAAATAAACTATTGAGCTTGTTTAAAGTATTTGTCATCCTTAGTAATATTAAATCTATTATCACATGAACTATTACTCATTATTATTGATATTTACACATTCTCATCAATCAATAATGTTAATTAACTTACATAACTCAATTAGACTTGTCTTATTCAAGTTTATTTAGTATTTAATTAGGGTTTAACACCTTAAATCTATTTTCGAGATTATTAAAATACTTAGGTTAGTTTACTAACTTATTTATTTTATTAATGAGACTTCCTTTAAATATTATAGCATATTATTCACATAATCACTTAATCATTCATAATATATTACAGATTATTTAATATATTTATTTACAATGTACCACAAAAATTCTTGGTTATTACATTCTCCCCTCCTTATAAGAATTCCGTCCCTAGAATTTTATTAAGGTTACTCAAAAAGATTCTAATAATTCTTCCTCATCTTTTCTTCAAGCTCCCACGTAGCTTCTTCAGCATTGTGGTTTCTCCATAGGACTTTGACAGAATGTATAACCTTATTTCTCAATTTTTGCTCTTTCCTATCAAAAATTTCTATAGGAACCTCCTCGTACGATAAGTCTTTCTCGACTTGAATCGGCTCGTAGGATATCACATGCTTGTGATCCGGCTTGTACGGACGCAACACTGACATATGAAACACATTGTGAATATGTTCCGGTTCAGGAGGTAGAGCTACCTCGTACGCCACTTCCCCTATCTTCTTCAGTATTTCAAACGATCCAATAAACCTTGGACTCAGTTTACCTTTCTTTCCAAATCTTATATTCTCCTTCCAAGGACATACCTTCAGAAATGCATAGCTTCCCACTTCAAAATCTCTTTTCTTGCGATAAATATCTGCGTACTTCTTTTGTCGATCTTGGGTTGCTACCAGTCGAGCTCTTATCACTTTGATGATCTCCACAGTCTGCTGCACCAATTCTGGTCCCAACAATCTTCTTTCACCTACCTCGTCCCAACATAAGGGCATTCTACACTTCTCTCATACATGGCTTCATACGGTGGCATACCAATGCTTGCATGATAACTATTATTATATGCAAACTCTACCAGTGGAAGATGATCTTCCCAACTTCCCTTGAAATCCATCACATAGGCTTTGAGCATGTCTTCTAATGTTTGAATCATTCTCTCGCTTTGCCCATCTGCCTGTGGATGATACAAAATACTCAACCTTAATTGTGTCCCCATTCTTTCTTGAAGACTCTTCTAAAAGTTTGACGTGAAGCGCAGATCTCTATCTGACACGATTGATACTGACACTCCATGTCTTGAAATTATCTCCTTGATATATAACTTGGCTAACTGATCCAAAGTATACCTGATCTTGATCGACAAAAAGTGTGCTGACTTTGTAAGACGATCAATAATTACCCATATCGCATCGTAACCCTTCTGTGTCGTTGGAAGTCCTACCACAAAATCCATTATGACGCGCTCTCATTTCCATTCTGGAATTTCCAATGGCTGTAATAGTTCACTTGGTCATTGATGCTCTGCCTTGACTCTTTGACAAGTTAAACAGCGGCTGACGCATTCAGCAACCTCTCTCTTTATGTTTGGCCACCAATAATGTTGACGTAAATCTTAATACATCTTTGTGCTTCCTGGGTGTATTGAGTATCTCATATTATGCGCTTCTTGAAGAATCTCTTCTCTTAACTCTGGTACTGTAGGTACCCAAATTCTTCCTTCAAATCTCAGCAATCCAGTGACGTTGATCTTATACTTCAGCTCTTTTCCTTTAGCCAACCGCTTCTTTATGTTACCGCATTCTTTATCATTCCCTTGTGATTCTTTTACCTTTTCTAATAAAGTCGGACTTGCTTCCATTTCTATTACTTTATCTGAATCCTTCGAATTTTTCACCTCCAACTCCATTTTCTCCATTTCCCTTACTAATTCTTCCTGGTTTGTCAATATAAACAACTTTTCTCTGCTTTTCCTGCTTAAAGCATCTGCCACTATATTAACCTTTCCCGGATGATATAGAATATCACAATCATAGTCCTTGATCAATTCTAACCATCTCCTCTGCCTCATGTTTAACTCATTTTGTGTAAAGATATACTTCAGACTTTTGTGGTATGTGTATATCTCACACTTTTTTTTCGTAGAGATAATGCCTCCAAATCTTAAGAGCAAATACGAGAGCCCCAAATCCGGGACCCAAATCACTGCAGATTCGGTACAATCATTCTACAACTATCACGGAAGATATAAACATAAATTATTTATACATTACACTTTATACACTATTTTCCAAGGTCGAGTAACATTAACTTATACACAAATCATAACTTATTTGACTTTCAACAACATTAATATACAATACTTATACAAACTTAACTGCACACATAAACTTAAAGATGGAACTGTCTTTAACCTTTCTTTATATCCGACGTATTCGTCTTAATCTGTAATGTTTATCATGATATAGCAAGGGTGAGCATAATTTTACCCAGCAAGTATAAGTTTATTTAAGGATATATCATGATTGAAAGAATTTGAATAATAAGCTGGCTATAATTCAACAATATAGTTGTGAATTAGCATGAACAAATTTTTATAACTGAGCGAACATTGAACATAAATAAATATTTCTGGACCGAATGGTAATGAAGGTGATCAACCTTTCATACCTGAAGAATACATGCAATGTACATATAGTACGATTCAACAAATCATAGACGTGATAATCATGAATGATTATTCACAAGCATATACGCAAAATTATAACTCAGGGTTGAGTTAAAGAAAACTTGCCTGAACCGTTGATTACCGTTATGCAATTTAATAAGTTTTGTTTGAAGACCTAATATTAATAATATTTATTTCTAAGTTAGAATTGTGACGCCCCTAAATCCAGGTCCCTTCAAACCTCGGATTCGGTCTGCCACGATACTACTATCGTCAAACTATTTATATTTTTCATTTATAACTGAATGAATAAAACTTTACTTATTACAATTTAGAATATAAATTCATTCCATTTTCAAGATTTGCACAATGACCCCAAACTTTCATAAGTTTCTAATCCTGGTCATTTACTAATCTTGTATTACATCACATCCGATATTATAAAAATACAGAATAATTTAAACTGTTTACTTTGAACCAATTACAATTCTTGAATCAACTATATAATATGGTTCAGTCTATTGGAATTACTGTATAAGATTTTACATCTTGATTCGATATCCTCTATGTATTAATTAATACATCCTTACAATACAACAAGTATTAAACATAGTAAATATATATCAAGTACACTCCTAGAACATAAACATGGTTCAAGTAAAAATCTAAATAGTATCCTTTGTTACGAAACTATCTACTTTGCCAACCAAGAAACACGAAATCTTTACCATGAGTCCTTAACCTGCAAAAGTGGTTATTTGCAAGGGTGAGCTCGACAGCCCAGCAATTCTAACAGTTTTCATGCATCACATAACATATAATAGCATACTCAGTTCATGCTTTCATAATCAATTAATATTTACTACGCATGTTACTTCTCACATAACAGGCATAAACATTTACTTCACAAGCATATCATCAAAGATCAACTTTCAATTTCATACATATCTCATATGCATTTCATATATATACATCAACATTCTCATAGCATAATATAACTCAACTAATAGTTATCAAATTCATTTATCAAATCGGAACTGAAAGACTTGCCTAATTCGTAGTTTATCAACTACGACTTAACTGCTTAAAGCTTATCTGCACTACGTGTATTCCTACACAGTTATATAATCATGGATTCATATCCATTAGTCATATATTTCATACGCTCTTAATATAATAATAAATATTACATCGTTTCCTAATTAGGTTTGTAAAACCTTCATTTCACTTTTTCATCATACTCTTAGAATAGCTAGGCATGTATAAGTATACCTAACCATTCGTACTTGACATCAACATTCATATACATTTATAACCCACTTGACTCGCTATATGTTCGACACATTTTTAAAGTTTATAAATACGTGATCTACGTCATTCATATTCAAACTACTTAGTTCCATAATGATTTATTTCAATCAATAAGGCTTAACAACTTTCTTTAACAAAATTCGATGTTATAAGCTTTTAAACCATGTATTGGTACTAATAAGCCTGCACTAGTATGCTCACATGTATCTATCTCATTTACATAGACATAGCATAGTTCATACTTTTAAAACATGCTTAAATAACTTATGTCATGCTTGACTAGTTGAGTGCACATATCATTCACGTTCAAAGGCATAGACAACTCTATCATGCTTGCTTTTATGGTCATAATGCAAGTAATAAAATGCTCATCAAAGTTAGTTTCTAATACTTTTAAATTTCCCTTCAAAACACATACTAAACCGAGCTTGACAACCTTTTATGTGCAATATAACTTGAAATTACATTCCTTATCCATCCGCGCACATAACTAGGCCACATTTACATGTTTCCAAGGTCGGAACTTAAAAGACACAAAGTTCGTCAAGTTTTCATTTTCAAACTTCAAGTTTTCTTTAAGAAATCATTGTTAAAGCATTCCATTATGAGTAAAGTAATCTTAATTATATGACATGTCTATTATCATGCATATTCATATTTTATCACTTTGAATAACCTATTCCATCGTCGGGAGCACTATACTTGAGTATGTGCTCGATCGACGCCCTCCGTTCGCCTCTCAATACGTGATAGTCACAAATATAACTATTTTGACCCTTCCTAATGACCTCAAATTGAAAAACTTAAAGAGAAAAAGTTGTAGGTCTGTTCGTCCTCATTCCGGATCATCTTGAATCACCTCAATCGGAGTTCATATGAAAAAGTTATGACAATTTTAGTAAAACAGGTCAAATCAGTCATTGCAGAACACACCCGCACACCGGGGCGGGGGTTTGGCCTTAAAAATAGCCCGTCGGGGGGGGGGGGGCCTAGCTGCTGCCAACTCAAATTTGTTAGTCCCTGCTATGAACCATCAAGCCAAACTTCATTCTAACCTTCCTAATTTGAGTTATACATGTCCAAATTAGTTCATTTTCGATTCTATGGGTTTGTAATTCATAGAACTACAACATACCAAATACCCATCAACTAACATAAATATTAACTAACCCAAAAATAAATCTATAACTCATATTCATGTAAATGTTAATGTTTTGGACAATTTAGTGAAATCATTCACTACGAATTCGTTTCTCAACCAAATTGGTTCGTTTAACTTCCGTTGTTTTCGCATTTGACTATATTAACAATATCTAACAACAATTCATAGATTATATGTAAGACCCCGAATTTTATGAAATAAAAGTATTCAATTTTTCTTATAATTACTATTCAGTAAATGGTTAAATTGATAAATGTTAAAGTTAAGGGTGATATATGAATTTTTTTCAAAATAAGCAAGTGGTTATAAAATAATCATTGTTGTCGGGGAATATTCGTTTGGTCGTGGAATATTCTTTCTGTCGGGGAATATTCATACGACGACGCAACTATTTGTGGGCCCCATAACAGAATAACTGTCGGGTGAAGAAAATGACAAATTTGAGTTTTTACAAATAACGGCATAGTTGTTACCGTTAACACTGTTGGAATACCCGGTGGTTAAAATACAGTAATACGCGTTATTGCACAGTAGCACACGGTATTGCATAGTATTTTTGAAATTATTGATTCTTACGTAAGAAGGCACTACTCAATAATTGTTATAGTAATTACTGTTCAATATTTTATTTTATTGATTCAATAATTGCTACGTTGAAATTTTATATTATTGTTGTTCAATAATTGTCACTGCACAGTATTTTCCATTATCAGATCAATAATTCATATTATTTGAATAATATTATTAGATAACATTATTGGCAATGTCTAGAAAGTTCTGTCTAAGGAGAGGTTTGGTCACCTAATTGCGCGCCAATAAGGAAAAATTCTTATTGGAAAGCCCCCTTTTTCCTGGGAACGGCCTGGTTGTCATAAATGTGATTCTATTATATTATTTCTGAATAATTAATTATTGATTCATATGATAAGAAAATATTTATTTTATGTGGATATAAATGAGGGATATATTTTTGTGGTTAAAAAATGAAGGAGTTAATGTTGAGGTGTTTTATCAGTATTTTTATCGGAATGGAGGTATTAAAAATCAAATCAGGGTTTTTGAGAAATATTACGGGTGTTATAATTTTTAATCCGACTGTTGGATCGTGGTAATATTTGGATATGTTATACATATATAAGTTGAGTATATGTCCACAAATTTTGAACCGTTAAAAATGAACGTATGATTTATTATGAATTTTACGAGATGACTGGTTCAGAAATTGTTGAATTTTCGGAGTTTATCATTTTGGTAAAAAATTCTAGAATTGGTGGGCCCCACTTGTGGTTGGTGAAGAAATGTGCTGAATTATATTTCAAATGTGGTGGGTGGGAATAGTAGCAGGCAAAGCCATCAGGTTGCAGGTCAAACCTACCAAAATTTTTCTATAAATAGAGGGCTAAGTTAGAATTGAAAATCACACCAGAAACATAAGCTTTCTCTCTTTCTCTCTCTATATTATGAAGCATATTTTGTGAGTTTTTAGATACTTGGTGAGTTGCTATTCATTAGTGCAAGTTTCCTTCAGCATCATATCCGATATCCAGTCAGAAGTACTGCTCTTTTGAGGTAAGGGATAGTAAGGGATAGTAAGGGATTTTAAGGGTTGTTATGATTTTCAGTTTCGTAATTTTTCTGAACTTCAAAAATTCTGGAAAAATTTGAAATGATATTTTGATGAGTTTTATTGATTGTGTCCAAAAATGGTGATTTTTGGATGTATAGATTGAGAGTTATGAATTTTATGAGAAAAGACTATTTTAGAAGTAACAGCTTATAATTCCTTGTGGTTAACTCCAAAATTGATGAAATTTTTATTGGGAGTACATGTATATGATAGAAGTATACTCTGTAAATTTCAGAATTTTTAGACAAAAGTACAATTTTTGATAAATGTCTAAATATTCGGTTATTTTGGCCATATGAAAAATAGTAAATGACTTTTAAAAATTCTGAGAAAAATATATGTTCACTATGGGACTATATTATGCTAAATCCCAGAAAAGAAATATTTTTGGAACTGATTTGGTATTTTTCATGAAAATAGTCTAGTTATGAGAAAATGAATTAAATATGTTATGTGAAGGAAGAAAATTGGAAAATAGGATTTTATGGCTTGAGAATCCTATATGAGGTATATGCAGATTTTTGATGAGGGTTTTGGTTATTGATGATGAAATTGTAAGAGTTGGCATTTTATGATGATTAAATGCATTAATTAGTAAAGTGTAAACAATTAAAATAAATTGTTTATAAATTTAAGTAATATTATTCTTTCAATATCATTATACTGAAATATTGGTATGTATATTATTGTGGAATTTCTACCTTTTTCATGTCAGGGTTACTATTCACGAGTTACTATTCATGAGTTACTATTCACGAGTTACTATTCACGACAAAATTGGTTTCTTTTTCTAACCAAATTATAGTTGATTTATGAATATTACTCTTGAGATTAAAACTATATGTTGATCATATTATTTTTATCATCATATATAACATTTTTATAACCCTGATGTTGAAATTCTCTTTCACTGGAGTGTAAAGATGGGTAGATTATTGGTATGATCATGACTAGGGTTCTCTTTGGCCTGTAGTGCAAAGTTGAATTGTGACTGGTATGATCATGACCATTGAATTTATAATTGAATATCTTAAGCTTAAGTGCAAAGGTGAATTGATCAACATGGTTATAATTATTGTTTATATAAATTCTGAAATGATTATATATTTCTTTGAGATATGAATATATTTGGCCTGTAGTGCAAATATGAATTGTTGATGAATATCTTTGGCATGTAGTGCAAAGATGGCCTGTTGATGAATATCTTTGGCCTGTAGTGCAAAGATGAACTGTTGTTGAATATCTTTGGCCCGTAGTGCAAAGATGGTTTGTTGATGAATATCTTTGGCCCGTAGTGCAAAGATGGTTTGTTGATGAATATCTTTGGCCCGTAGTGCAAAGATGGATTTGTTAGTATGATTATAAACAGGAATTGTGATTTGGTATAACCATGATCTTTGATGTTTCAGGTAAAGACAGGTGATGAAAATATTCTTCGTCCTGGGTGCGAAGAAAAATTTATAGTCACAATTATGATTATGAGTTATTCATATGATTGTGGAAAGGAACTGTTGAGTGATGTTACATGGATAAAATATTGTTGGTGGATTTTTAACATGGAGAAGATAATAGACTTTATAGTCTATTTGACTCTTCTAATGGATTGCTCGTTCCGCTGCAACTATGGTTGAAATTTTTATCATTTACCATATGTTCTAAATCTCTGATTTATTATTGATGAAGGCTATTGATAATTTAATTATCTTTAGTCATGATATTCTTTACTGAGCTAGTTGTGCTCACCCTTTTGCTTCACAATTCCTTTCAGGTAATAAGAGTGTAGCTGGGTCGAGCGGGGGTAACAAGGGAATAGAACGGTGGTCATCATTTAGTAGTTATATTTGGTGAAGAAAATAGGGTGAGGCGAACCCAACGTTGGAAGGGTGTTTTGTCACTATCATACAAGATGTCTAATGACATACAACCTCGTGTCATCATAGGACAGGGTTGTGCTCATCCACTTGCTGAGTATATCTATGGGCACTACCTATATAATCTTGGTGTTTGTTTGAAGTATAATTCTCAATTAGAGACAGTGGAGATAATGATAAGTCAAGAGAAGACTCACCATTGGGAAGAATATGATAGTAATCTTCTCGTTTTTCTTTGGGGTCTATTGGATCAACCAAGGATAATTCTGTGGCCATATGATATCTATCATAACCTAGACGCGTGGCCTCCCATGTACGAAGGTTTCCTTGAGCACTTCCAAAAGATTCTAATTTCTAAAACAATTTTTGACTATACCTTTATGTAAGGTGTTATTGTGAGGTGATGTTCACGGTTGGAACATGAGTCACATTTGGTATATATTTGTATCCAAGCTCACAGCATATGTGTTGTTGTATTTTGCACGACAATTGTTGTAATAAAGTTGTAGTTATTTTCTGTACCATGTATTTGGCGACTCAGAATAGGTTGGATGGAATGGACCTATTTTGGGGTTGTCACAGGTGGTATCAGAGCTTAGGGATATGATCTCTGGCGGAGATCGGAGAATCCAACTAGGAGGGGAGAGATGAGTAAATCCTTCGCTAGTGTGTCCTACCTAAGCTTATTTGTTGGTCAGTCATAATATTGGGATATTATGTGATATGTTAATTTGTTAAATTAACCCTTGTTTTGAAGCTGTATTCTAGAATGATATTTGAAATACAGGAGATGAGCAATGGAGAAATTATGATGACAGGAAAGATGGAATCTGAAATGAAAGGAAGGTATTCTCAATTCTTTGAAATACCAGGTACGTAAATTTCGGGGACGAAATTTCATAAGGAGGGGAGATTGTAAGACCCTGAATTTTATGAAATAAAAGTATTCAATTTTTCTTATAATTATTATTCAGTAAATGGTTAAATTGATAAATATTAAAGTTAAGGGTGATATATGAATTTTTTTCAAAATAAGCAAGTGGTTATAAAATAATCATTGTTGTCGGGGAATATTCGTTTGGTCGTGGAATATTCTTTCTGTCGGGGAATATTCGTACGACGGCGCAACTATTTGTGGGCCCCATAACAGAATAACTGTCGGGTGAAGAAAATGACAAATTTGAGTTTTTACAAATAACGGCATAGTTGTTACCGTTAACACTGTTGGAATACCCGGTGGTTAAAATACAGTAATACGCGTTATTGCACAGTAGCACACGGTATTGCATAGTATTTTTGAAATTATTGATTCTTACGTAAGAAGGCACTACTCAATAATTGTTATAGTAATTACTGTTCAATATTTTATTTTATTGATTCAATAATTGCTACGTTGAAATTTTATATTATTGTTGTTCAATAATTGTCACTGCACAGTATTTTCCATTATCAGATCAATAATTCATATTATTTGAATAATATTATTAGATAACATTATTGGCAATGTCTAGAAAGTTCTGTCTAAGGAGAGGTTTGGTCACCTAATTGTGCGCCAATAAGGAAAAATTCTTATTGGAAAGCCCCCTCTTTCATGGGAACGGCCTGGTTGTCATAAATGTGATTCAATTATATTATTTGTGAATAATTAATTATTGATTCATATGATAAGGAAATATTTATTTTATGTGGATATAAATGAGGGATATATTTTTGTGGTTAAAAAATGAAGGAGTTAATGTTGAGGTGTTTTATCAGTATTTTTATCGGAATGGAGGTATTAAAAATCAAATCAGGGTTTTTGAGAAATATTGCGGGTGTTATAATTTTTAATCCGACTGTTGGATCGTGGTAATATTTGGATATGTTATACATATATAAGTTGAGTATATGTCCACAAATTTTGAACCGTTAAAAATGAACGTATGATTTATTATGAATTTTACGAGATGACTGGTTCAGAAATTGTTGAATTTTCGGAGTTTATCATTTTGGTGGAAAATTCTAGAATTGGTGGGCCCCACTTGTGGTTGGTGAAGAAATGTGCTGAATTATATTTCAAATGTGGTGGGTGGGAATAGTAGCAGGCAAAACCATCAGGTTGCAGGTCAAACCTACCAAAATTTTTCTATAAATAGAGGGCTAAGTTAGAATTGAAAATCACACCAGAAACATAAGCTTTCTCTCTTTCTCTCTCTATATTATGAAGCATATTTTGTGAGTTTTTAGATACTTGGTGAGTTGCTATTCATTAGTGCAAGTTTCCTTCAGCATCATATCCGATATCCAGTCAGAAGTACTGCTCTTTTGAGGTAAGGGATAGTAAGGGATAGTAAGGGATTTTAAGGGTTGTTATGATTTTCAGTTTCGTAATTTTTCTGAACTTCAAAAATTCTGGAAAAATTTGAAATGATATTTTGATGAGTTTTATTGATTGTGTCCAAAAATGGTGATTTTTGGATGTATAGATTGAGAGTTATGAATTTTATGAGAAAAGACTATTTTAGAAGTAACAGCTTATAATTCCTTGTGGTTAACTCCAAATTGATGAAATTTTTATTGGGAGTACATGTATATGATAGAAGTATACTCTGTAAATTTCAGAATTTTTAGACAAAAGTATAATTTTTGATAAATGTCTAAATATTCGGTTATTTTGGCCATATGAAAAATAGTAAATGACTTTTAAAAATTCTGAGAAAAATATATGTTCACTATGAGACTATATTATGCTAAATCCCAGAAAAGAAATATTTTTGGAACTGATTTGGTATTTTTCATGAAAATAGTCTAGTTATGAGAAAATGAATTAAATATGTTATGTGAAGGAAGAAAATTGGAAAATAGGATTTTATGGCTTGAGAATCCTATATGAGGTATATGCAGATTTTTGATGAGGGTTTTGGTTATTGATGATGAAATTGTAAGAGTTGGCATTTTATGATGATTAAATGCATTAATTAGTAAAGTGTAAACAATTAAAATAAATTGTTTATAAATTTAAGTAATATTATTCTTTCAATATCATTATACCGAAATATTGGTATGTATATTATTGTGGAATTTCTACCTTTTTCATGTCAGGGTTACTATTCACGAGTTACTATTCATGAGTTACTATTCACGAGTTACTATTCACGACAAAATTGGTTTCTTTTTCTAACCAAATTATAGTTGATTTATGAATATTACTCTTGAGATTAAAACTATATGTTGATCATATTATTTTTATCATCATATATAACATTTTTATAACCCTGATGTTGAAATTCTCTTTCACTGGAGTGTAAAGATGGGTAGATTATTGGTATGATCATGACTAGGGTTCTCTTTGGCCTGTAGTGCAAAGTTGAATTGTGACTGGTATGATCATGACCATTGAATTTATAATTGAATATCTTAAGCTTAAGTGCAAAGGTGAATTGATCAACATGGTTATAATTATTGTTTATATAAATTCTGAAATGATTATATATTTCTTTGAGATATGAATATATTTGGCCTGTAGTGCAAATATGAATTGTTAATGAATATCTTTGGCATGTAGTGCAAAGATGGCCTGTTGATGAATATCTTTGGCCTGTAGTGCAAAGATGAACTGTTGTTGAATATCTTTGGCCCGTAGTGCAAAGATGGTTTGTTGATGAATATCTTTGGCCCGTAGTGCAAAGATGGTTTGTTGATGAATATCTTTGGCCCGTAGTGCAAAGATGGATTTGTTAGTATGATTATAAACAGGAATTGTGATTTGGTATAACCATGATCTTTGATGTTTCAGGTAAAGACAGGTGATGAAAATATTCTTCGTCCTGGGTGCGAAGAAAAATTTATAGTCACAATTATGATTATGAGTTATTCATATGATTGTGGAAAGGAACTGTTGAGTGATGTTACATGGATAAAATATTGTTGGTGGATTTTTAACATGGAGAAGATAATAGACTTTATAGTCTATTTGACTCTTCTAATGGATTGCTCGTTCCGCTGCAACTATGGTTGAAATTTTTATCATTTACCATATGTTCTAAATCTCTGATTTATTATTGATGAAGACTATTGATAATTTAATTATCTTTAGTCATGATATTCTTTACTGAGCTAGTTGTGCTCACCCTTTTGCTTCACAATTCCTTTCAGGTAATAAGAGTGTAGCTGGGTCGAGCGGGGGTAACAAGGGAATAGAACGGTGGTCATCATTTAGTAGTTATATTTGGTGAAGAAAATAGGGTGAGGCGAACCCAACGTTGGAAGGGTGTTTTGTCACTATCATACAAGATGTCTAATGACATACAACCTCGTGTCATCATAGGACAGGGTTGTGCTCATCCACTTGCTGAGTATATCTATGGGCACTACCTATATAATCTTGGTGTTTGTTTGAAGTATAATTCTCAATTAGAGACAGTGGAGATAATGATAAGTCAAGAGAAGACTCACCATTGGGAAGAATATGATAGTAATCTTCTCGTTTTTCTTTGGGGTCTATTGGATCAACCAAGGATAATTCTGTGGCCATATGATATCTATCATAACCTAGACGCGTGGCCTCCCATGTACGAAGGTTTCCTTGAGCACTTCCAAAAGATTCTAATTTCTAAAACAATTTTTGACTATACCTTTATGTAAGGTGTTATTGTGAGGTGATGTTCACGGTTGGAACATGAGTCACATTTGGTATATATTTGTATCCAAGCTCACAGCATATGTGTTGTTGTATTTTGCACGACAATTGTTGTAATAAAGTTGTAGTTATTTTCTGTACCATGTATTTGGCGACTCAGAATAGGTTGGATGGAATGGACCTATTTTGGGGTTGTCACATTATAACAACCCTTAGCCATCAATTTTGTGACTCAGAAGCTACTTTTTCATGATATTTCTAAGGAATTGCAAACTTAGGGAATCAAGAGCATATAAGTTAATGTTATTACCTCTTAAATGCTTTAATATGCTAAGCATAGCCTTCCTAACTTCTGATTGCTCTCCAATTTTATTGACACTTCATAGCCACTTCTCAGACATCTCAATCAAAGAGAAATAAGATGAAGGAGTCTCTATTTATAGAGGAAGGATTATCCAAATCATGGGTTTGCAAATTGAATTAATCCAAGGGGAGGAAGAAGAAGTCATTGGATGTTGGAGAGTTGATTACCAACTCCACTTCCCCTATCCTTCTAGCCATCATCAGACTACAACGAAATGAAGAAGAAATGAGATAGGCCTTAGCCTTTTTGCCAACACGTGAATGAGAAATAGGGAGAAATTGGGACACTAGTTTTGGGACAAGCCAATTATCTCAGCATTCTTGCAACACTTATACTAATTCCTACTCTTATGTCATATTTTATCCACATCTCAACCTTTCAATAATTATAAATTAGTGCCACATTATGATTTAATATTTCAAGGTAGTAGGTGTTATGAAACATACATATAATCCATGTATATTTTATTTTAATGTTTACCCACATGCATATTGTCACATACACATTTTATGATGAATTCATATCATATAGTTTCAATATTCATTAGTCCCAATTAATGTCACACTTCATTTCATATCATATAGATGTAGCTACTATATAATATAAAATCATTGCACATACAAATTAATTCCTTCAATTATTCATTCATTAAATTATTTAATGAATGTTTATTCCTTCACTTTGCCACACTAGGCATATTTCACAAGCTCGATCTTAAGCTTCTCTCATTCTCCACACTTATTATTATTTCAATATAATATTTGTGTGACTCAAGTATTTAAATGCTAAACTACCTTAATTAATTATAAGTATAACATTTACGCTTATAATAATTAATATATACTCCATTAGTTATTTAAATGATAACATCCACGATAAAATAATAACTTAAGTTATTTAATATATTAAAATAACTTAGTTTTCTTTTATTAATTAACTCCCTTGAAAATACATTAGAAATTATGTATTTTGTCATAACATAAATATTATGTTTTCTCCGAATAAAGACATTTAGAATTAAAAATTAATTTACTTATTGTCTCAAGATATTATTCTTAATATAATATCAATTAACTATAGGTACGACACATGTACATATATTATATATAGAAAATAGATAATAAGTTTATTTTCTATTATAATAAATTGTTTTCATCAATTTATTTACATATAGCAAATACGTTTTAATATATTTACTATATTATTAATCATACTTCATACAAAAATATATAAGGTAATATTATTATTCAAAAATAACATTTCCTCCTTTTATTAAAATAACTCAATATTAGAAATTATTTTAATATCCTCTATTAGAAATATATAATTATTATTTCTCTCTCCCTCTATAAATTGTTCCCAAAATAATTTCTTCAAATATTAAATATCCATTTAAAGATATAATGATTTATGTCTCCCTTTCATAACGTATATATATTTAACGTTATTCGTACATTAAACTTTCTCACATATTACCCTTCTGAGTAACATATATAAAGTATCACATATTCAACATACATATTAATTCACTCCTTTACTTAAGTAAATTAAACCTTGTACTATATTACCATAGTTATTTAAGGTTTAACATACACATTATATTATTCCATAATATAACTCTCAACTATCAATTAACCAATATTTATTCTTATTAGTTAATTCTCTTAAATAACTCATGTTTCACTA
Organism: Panax notoginseng; assembly: GCA_016801055.1. Classification (NCBI taxonomy): domain Eukaryota; kingdom Viridiplantae; phylum Streptophyta; class Magnoliopsida; order Apiales; family Araliaceae; genus Panax; species Panax notoginseng. The sequence goes on from CM029022.1 coordinate 94,976,078, forward strand.
TCCAAACCCATTCGCGGATAACTTACGTACTATCAATAGCCTATATTATAATCATTCCAGTTATTAGTACACATACACAGGAAAATGACGATTATACATTAATGTCACCCACTTACTATGATAAAATAATCCTATAAACTATTTACTGTCGATAGGAAATTTTATCCACTTCTTTTATCTCAACTGAATTATCTCTGCGATCAATAACAATATATAATAATAATATATTTATTAATCATAAAAATCACATATTACATAGTTCGTATTACCCTATGTAACACATTCTTACATACTTCGTATCACATAAATATTTTTATTCGAACCCATTTCACACTTAAGAATTTTATTTACTAAATTCTTATTTTAATAATTTCTAAAAATTCGGGTTCTTACATGAATAATATCATCACAATATTTAAAATAAGCTAAACACATTATCACATAATCCTATCCGTCTATAACACACATAAAACATAACCTCAAGTCAAACTTTTACAGTCTGGGTCGAGTTCGACACAATTTTGACATCCCCACGGTTTAGTCAGATATAAATCGAGTTTAAGTTCAATTAAACTTTGTCTAACACTTAACAATTATCTTAGATAATTATATTATCAGTCAAAATATTTTTCATAGGTTCATAATAATTTTCAAGTAATTATTACCATTTATCATGATTTTTCACTCATTAATATCATATTAATATGAATTAAGTACTACTTAATTCCATTATCATTAATATTTATTTAATATTAAATATTAATGAAAATTACGATATAATATTATAATATATTTATAATATCTCAAAGTATTTTTAATACTTTTAAATCATATTTATATAATTTTTAAACTGTTAAATCTATTATCCTATAATTGCTATTAATATTAAAATATTAATATTTTCATGACAAAATATCAAAAGTTATATTTTATAACTTAAAATATTTTTATAACACTTAAATCATTTTTATATAATTTTTAAATCATTAATTCTATTTTTTCATAATTTATTTAATATATTTATTAAATAAATAAATTATTATTAATATTAATTAATTAATGAAATTCATCATAAAATATTAAAAGTCATTAAAAATTACTTAAAATATTTTTTTATACCATAATATAATTTTTCATGATTTTTCATGTATTAAAATCATTTTTAAATAATTTATTTAATATTATAATTAAATAAATTAAATACCATTATTATTCCAAAAATATTAAATATTTATGAAATATATTCATAATAATTAAAAACTAATTTTTAGAATTTAAAATAATTTTTAGGAATTTATTTTGTATTTTTAATAATTAAAAACTACTTTTATCTATTTATTAATTAAAATAATTAATTTCAGAAATTAAGTGTCGCTATAGGGGTTTTAGGCGACAAATCCGTCGCTGTTGGTGTTCTTCGTGTTCTCGAGCATTCATAGTCAGTTTACAGGTTAGCTAGTTTGGCCACCATTTAATCTTTGGTTATCATGTTTCTGGGCTTGCTAATGAGTTATGATTATAGTATGAGTGTAATACTACAATCACGAACAAGTTCCATAGCCATAACATCACATAACCGCAAGATCCAAGCTCGCAAAGTTACTGTTAGAGACCTGCTGGGTTTTCTGGGTTACCCAGAAACCCAGACAGGTTCGAGTGCTCACTATGTGGCTCAAATATCTTAAGGTTCTGGTCATTAGTTAAGTGTTCTGAAGGTCTAAACATGTAGTACTAATGTCAAGGAACACATATGAATCAACAGCTAAGTCCACGTACATCAAAATAGCCAGATTTAATCCGGTCAAAGTTTGTCAGAATAACTGTTCTTGAGAAATCTGGGTTTTCCAGATTTCTTCATCAGGCTGGTGGTCAACGCTAGTTTGACCATGATTATATTTTATTTTGGTTATGATATGGGTGTTCTAATGGCATTAATGTATAGCATACATGTCATTCTACCTATATATTGCATAAACATGGCCAAACAACTTAACAGTAGCAAGATCGAAGACCACAAAAATGTTATCAGGAAGTTCCTGGAAATCTGGGCTGCCCAGAATTTGATTTCCGTGAACGATCAACGCAGTTTGACTGCTCATATCTCTCAATCAATTCATGATCTGGCCCTGTTTCTAGTTTCAGATCATAGTCCACATGACATAGATCAGATTTCTAACATAAAACACAACAAACAACTAACAGATAAAGATCTATGGGCCCTGACATATGGCTGTCAGGCCATCTTTTTCAACTTTTCCAGATTTTTAAAATCTTTAAATTCGAGCATCTAGATGTTATGGATTCACTATATAGCAACCCAGATCATTAAATGACACCCTAATACACAACTTAAAACAACAAATCATATCATCTAACAAGATCTAGCAAATTTAGGATTTATACCACTTTGAAGCTTGATCTTTGATTCTAATATATATATATCTGTTATTGAAAGGCTATGAACTGATCTTAGCTTGGTTTCTCACTCTCTCTCACTCTAGATTTCGAAAATATAGAGAGAGAAAGTCTTGGAGAAAAATGAAAATGAAAGTATGCATTTTCTCTCTCTTAATCTATATACATGACATGATTCAATGTATTTGCTAGCAATAGGCGGTTGATAATTGACACATACCTAGGGCTAGGGCTAGAGCTAGTTCACCAACTCAAGATCATGGCAAGATTTGCACTCAACATATTAGAAAATGTGACAAAAGGGCATTTTCGACATTTTCCTTATAATTTTAATGGCAAGTTGGTCTGTTGATCCAACCCTTAGGGTTTGACCCTTAGGGTTAAAACCTAAGGTTTCCAAAAATCAATTTTCTAGGATTTCAAGTTTAGTTTTTTTTTTTTTTAAAAATCGAAATTTAATATTTCTAAATTATAATTGGGATTCTATAATTATATTAAAATTTCCTAATCATAAATTCAATCTTGCTAATTAGGATTATTATTTCCTAATTAAAATTGCTAATTTAGCAATTAAGGACAAAATTATACATTAGGGTTTCTAACGAAACAATTAGGGTTTTCAACATTAAATTAGGGTTTTCTAAATCAATTAGGGTTATCCCTAATTAGGTTATCATTGTGACACCCCCAAAATAGGTATACATCACCCATCTTGAGTCGTCAAATACATGGTACAAAATTCAAATACAACTTAATTATACAACAGTCGTGTAAAATACGACAAAACATGAGCTGTGAGTTTTAATACAAATATTGTCATCTAGACAGTATTCAAACTCAAAATAAGTCCTCAATACATTTATTTTTACTCTATTTAACAGAATAGTGAGGACAATGAAAGAAAAGTTGAGCTCAACTAGTCCAGTAAGAAATATTATGACTAAGATAATACAGAAGAAATTATCATTAGCCTTCAACCATGTTAAACTGATAGAATATAATAGACAACAAGTTTAACTGCAGCGGAATAAGCAACCCATTAGAAGAGTCAAGTTGAGCATGATATCTACTATCTTCTATGATTTAAAATATTTTCATCAATTTTTATCGCTGAGACTCAACTTAATAAATAAACCACATCATCGAATTATTCCTGCACTACGGGCCAAGGATATTCATTAAATCATCAATGGTCATGACTATACCGAATAATCCCTGGTCATAATCATACCAAAAACTGTCTATCAATGCACTACAGGCCACTGAGGACTTTTACCACATCATTTATAACATTACAGGTCATGATTATACCGAATGATCCCTGGTCATAATCATACCAAGTCCATCTATGCAAGTAAGCCAAAGATGACTTTCATCATAATATAAGCATAAGGATGATGACAATGACATAATAATTCAACAAAACAAGTTCAAGAATAAATTTTAAAGATTTATAAGTTAATTTATCCTGAAATCAATAACGTCCAAATTGTCAACATAATACTGCTTTGTGGAGTAAAATTCAAGAATGCTCAGAAGAATATTTCCATGAAAAGATACTGGATGAAGCGCAAATATCAAGGATATTCCACTAATTTCATGGAGTATAGAAGCCAAAACTTTAACCAACTAAGTATAATAGAATATATGAAACCGCAAATAGATTTTTGCCCGCCATGCGGTAATCCACGTAGACAGATCATTTCCACAATTTAATAAGGAATGAATACGAAGGATCATTCACCATGCATGTGGTAATCCACATAAATAGGTTATTCCAACAGAATAATAAAGAATGGAATAACAGAAGAATTCACCATGCATGCGGTAGTCCGCATAGACAGGTTATTCCAACAGAATAATAAAGAATGTAACCAGGTCATGCGTAATACGCACAGACAGGATATTCTAACAGAATAATAAAGATTGGAACCAGGTCATGCATAATCCACACAGACAGGATATTCCAACAGAATAATAAAGAACGGAATAACAACAGAATTTACCAGGCATGCGATAGACCGCACAGACAGGTTATTCCAACAGAATAATAAAGAATGAAATAACAGAAGAATTTCACCATGTATGTGGTACTTCACATAGACAGGTTATTCCAACATAATAATAAAGAATGGAATAACAACCCTTATGAGTATTTAAAGAAAATAACTCTCCTCATGAATACGAAGGAATAATATCCCTTACCTTAGAAGAAACTGGATACTGAAATAGTGAGATAACAGACTTCTCTTCTTCTTTCTCTCTATAATTTCTCTCTATAATAATTGCTCTATAGCTTTAGTGAATTGGTGAGAAATGAAGGAAGAATGAGCTTCTATTTATAGGAAAATATAGTTTCAATAATTACACGTTTTGGGGCTCAGAATATTACAGTATAATACCTCAATCTTTTTCTTCATTTTTAATTTAGTCCTGCAAGTATTATCAAACTTGCACCACCTCCCCTAATAGTAAATAATGTGAATCAATAGTTCAATCATGTGACTCAATAGTTATAATCATGTGAAAATATGAATTACAGTATAGTACCTTCAACTATACCTCTATTTTTAACTTAGTCATACAAGTATTATCAATCTTGCACCAACTCCCCTAATAGTAAATGAATGTGAATCAATAGTACACACATGTGAACAAATAGTTATAAGCATATGAAATAATAGCAATTAATTGCTCATTTATCGGATTAATTACCCGATTGATCAATATAACCTCCAGACATCAATTATTATCGAAATAAATTTTGATTTCCACTAACACTAATAATTCCAACACAATAGAACTATCAATTTCATCTTTAATCAACACGAACTTATTCATCATTAATAGCATAACTCACAATATTTAATAACCAGATCATTCCCAAGAAAGAGGGGGCTTTTCGATAAGGATTTCTCCTTATTAGCGTGCAATTAGGTGACCAAACCTCTCCTTGATAGAACTTTCTAGACATTGTCAATATTATAAATAATAATATGAATAACTTTGTCGTCTCAATTATTGATTTAATAATATAACATATTATGTAGATGATACTGTGACAATAATTGAATCAATAATATGAGAGATATGATGCAGCAATTACTGTAGCAATAATTGAATATAACTGAGTGACTTCTCACGTAAGCATCAATAATCAATACCATGTGCTACTATGCAACCACGCGTATTACTGTACTTTTACTACCGGGTAGTTCAACAGTTTAACGGTAAAACTTCCGCCGTTATTTTTATAAAAAGATAATTATGTCGTTTTGTAACTACGACAATACTTCCGTTGTGGGGTCCACCAATGATTGTGTCGTCGTACGAATATTCTCTGCTAAAACGAATATTCCCTGACCAATCGAATATTATATAACCATTTGCTTACTTTGCAAAATTTATAAATATTACCCATAACTATAACATTATATCAAATCCACACCATAATATTAAAAAAAATATATTTCAAGAAAATTATTCTTTATTCATAAAATTTGGGGTCTTACAACCTCCACTTCTTATGAAATTTCGTCCTCAAAATTAGGGTACGTACCTGTTATATCGAAGAGGTGAGGATATCTTGACTTCATCTCAGATTCTAACTCCCAGGTCATTTCTTCCACATCGTGGTTTTTCCACAAAACTTTGACTTGAGGTATAACCTTGGAGCGTAGAATATGATCCTTCTTATCCAAGATTTTAACAGGTAATTCTTCATACGTTAAATCTTCCTCTATCTCGTCTGGTTCTAATTCAATAATGTGGTTCGGGTCTTTCACATATTTAAGTAACATAGATATGTGAAAAATGTTATGAACACGAGACATACTTAGCGGTAAGGCGAGTCTATAGGCCACAGTTTCTACTCGATCGAGGATTAAAAATGGACCAATGAATCGAGGATTGAGCTTTCCTCTCTTTCCAAATCTCGTAAGTCCTTTCCATGGAGCAACACGTAACAACACATGATCTCTAATATTGAATTTCACGTCCTTTCGATGAAGATCAGAATAACTCTTTTGTCGATCTTGTGAGGTTTTTATACGTTGTCGGATCGTTTGAATTTTTTCTGTAGTCATACGTACCAAATTCGATCCCAACAACGTTGCTTCACCCATCTCATCCCAGCATACTGGAGAACGACACTTTCTTCCATACAACGCCTCAAATGGAGCCATGCCAATACTTGCTTGATAACTGTTGTTGTAGAAAAACTCCACTAATGGTAAGAACTTGTCCCAACTTCCTTTAAAGTCAAGGACACAGAGTCTTAATAAATCCTCAAGAGTTTGAATAGTCCTCTCTGATTGCCCGTCCGTTTGAGGATGATATGCTGAACTAAATCGTAAATCCGTGCCCATAACTTTTTAGAAACTAACCCAAAATTATGAAGTGAATCTTGGGTCTCGATATGGATACTGGCATACCATGCAGTCTTACAATCTCATTTATGTACATAATAGCAAGACGTTCAAGTGTATAAGTTTCTCGTATCGGTAAGAAATGAGTAGACTTGGTCAATCTATCAACAAGCCTTGAGAAACCTTGGGAAGACCAGTAACAAAATTCATGGTAATGTGTTCCCACTTCCATTCTAGAATTTCAAGTGGTTGCAATGGACCTTTTGACACTTGATGCTCCGCCTTGACTCGTTGACAGGTTAGACACCTTGAGATAAACCCCACTATCTCTCTCTTCATATTGCTCCACCAAAATGTATGTCGAAGATCACGATACATCTTGGTACTCCCAGGATGGATTGCAAATGGTGTGTTGTGCGCCTCCATCATAATTTTATACTTCAAGTCAGAATCCTTAGGAACACAAAGTCTGGAGTTAACTCGAAGTATTCCTTCTTCATCGATTCTTGCTTCCGGAATAGCACCTTCTTGCACTTTCTTCTTCATACGCATCAGCTCCAGGTCTGTAGTTTGAGCAGCTTTAACTTTATCGATTAAAGTCGGTTCTACTCGTATATTCGCATCATCACATGGGTCCCTGGAGTCTTAACTCTATCTCCATCCTTTGTAAGTCATACAAAATGGGCCTTTGCGTTGACAATATCGCACTCGTACCCGCATATGATCGTCTACTCAATGCGTCAGCTACTACGTTCGCTTTTTCATGATGGTATTGAATGGTATGATCATAATCTTTCAACAGCTCAAGCCAACATCGTTGCCGCATGTTGAGTTCCTTTTGAGTGAAGAAATATTTGAGGCTTTTATGATCCGTATAGATCTCCACATTCTCTCCATACATGTAATGCCTCCAAATCTTAAGCACAAAAACGACTGCTGCCAACTTTAGATCATGAGTAGGATAATTCCTCTCATATTCTTTGAGTTGTCGCGAGGCATAGGCAATGACTTTCCCATGTTGCATGAGAACACATCCTAACCCTTTGCATGAAGCATCACTGTAGATGACAAATCCCTCCGAGCCAGATGGTATTGTCAGAACAGGTGTTGAAATGAGTCTCCTCTTGAGTTCTTGAAAACTCTTCTCACATTCCTCGCTCCAACCAAACTTTGTATCTTTTCGAGTCAGCTGAGTTAATGGAGTAGTGATTCGAGAAAATTCTTCCACGAATCTCCGATAATAATCAGCTAAGCCGAGAAAGCTACGTACTTCGGTCACTAATTTTGGTTGCTCCCAGCTTTAAATTGCTTCAATCTTCGCTGGGTCTACAGATATTCCATGATTTGATATCACGTGCCCAAGGAATGCAACTTCCTCAAGCCAGAACTCGCATTTCTTCAACTTGGCATATAGCTTATTTTCACGAAGCTTTTGGAGTATCAGCCTCAAGTGTTGCTCATGGTCTTCATGGGTTTTGGAGTATATGAGGATGTCATCAATAAAGACGACCACAAAGTGATCTAAATATTCCTTGAATACTCGGTTCATCATGTCCATGAATGCATCAGGAGCATTAGTCAATCCAAAAGACATGACTAGGAATTCATAATGCCCGTACCGAGTTCTAAAAGCAGTCTTTGGAATGCCATCAGTTTTAATCTTCAACTGATGATATCCGGAACGAAGATCAATCTTTGAAAAGAATTTGGCTCCTAACAACTGGTCAAACAGGTCATCAATGCGAGGCAACGGGTACCTATTTTTGATGGTGACTTGATTCAACTCCCGATAATCAATACAAAGTCGCATACTTTCATCTTTCTTCTTCACGAATAGAACAGGAGCACCCTAAGGAGACGTACTAGGACGAATAAAACCTGTGACAACCGAGATTATGTAATTAATTTTAATATTTATTGGATTAAATAAATATTTTTTGATGAATTAATTATTAGATTAAATAATTAATTGATGAAATTGTGGTAGATTAATTTAATTATATGTGTTATATTTATTAAATCAATGTGGAGAATTTTTATTATTCGAAGTATGTCATTATGTGAGCTTATTGTATTAAAAGAAATATTTAATAAGCCTAATGTTATTTTAATTAATTTATTTATTAATTAGAGATTTAATAATTTGACATTATTATTAAAGGAGAAATTTAAGTATGTGACTATGTGAATTAATGAAAAATTATTATATTTTATTTAAATAAATTAAATAAAATATTAGATTTATTTATAATGGGTGTGACATTATTTAAACTATATGATAAACGGTTTTATTAAATTAAATGGTTTTTGAAACCTATTCTTGCTAACCAAACATGGCCTTAGTGGGAGTTGAGGGCAGTTACCCATAACTGGGTAACTGACCACAACGCGTCAGTTCAATTATTTAGTATACGTCTTCTCTTTCATTTTTATTATTGCCTAAGTCTAGAAAAGTAGAAATAGAGAGATATTCAGAGAGAGATTGAGAAGTTTTGAGGGAGAATTGTGATTAAAGAAGGGTTGAGAAGGAACTCATCTCCTATTAACTCAATCTACGCTTTGGGTAATTCTCTCCAACTAATTTTCATAGTTTACGTCATTTAGTTTTTATAAAAAATGACTTTCATTCTTTCTGTGAATCTCGATAAATTGAGAAATTGTGTTAGGGATATATGTAATAATTCGAGTAGTATAACATGTTTTAATATGTATTTTATATGATTCCATATCATAAGTTTCATAATATTATGACTTGTTGTTTCTAAAATTTGCAGAGTATGAAATATGGCCATATGGCCTTTTACGTGATTTTAATATGTTAAACATAAATGTTTTTGTAAAATTTCCACTCTTATTTGATTATGCATGTTAATACGAAGAGACCAAACTTTAAATGAACGGATTTGGTTTTATAACGAATCCGTGACGTTGAATTTTAGGAATTTATGTTCAACACTTCAAGAACATCAAGAACAGTACAATTTGCATAATTTAATTATGTGATTATGTGTTTTAATGGGTTAAAATCACTCTATAAATGTTGGGTATTGATTATATATGAATTCTAACATGCGGGTATGTTTAATTTGGAGAATTAATGATTATGTAGTGTTTATTTCGCTGAATTCTGTGTTCTTCGCGAACTGGGAATTCAGAGTCTGGAGTGTCGCGCCGCGGCGCCAACTCCTAGTTCATTTCCCGCGTTGCAGCGCCACCGCGCCGTAGCGCCAAGTACCAGGCCGCAGCGCCACGGTGCCGCAGCGCCAAGACCCTGTACAAAAGTGGCGCCGCAGCGCCACTTAGCAGAATGTCCAGAAAATGTATTTTTTTAATGTTCAAGTATAGAAATGTGTTAGTAACCTAGTCTAATGAATATAAAAACTTGTTAGATATATAATGAGATATTAAAGTGAGTTTTTACCAAGCCACGAAGACAATTACATGTTGATTGAATTATTGATTATATACTTAGCTTGTTGTTCGTATAGTGTAATATTATGTGGAAACAAGTATGGTAATATTACTGAATATAGTCCTGAATTCGAGTTTGACAAAGAATAAACGTGTGATGTTTAGTAAGTTATAATTGACTGGTATTGTGAATGTAAATGATATGTAGGATTTAAATCAAGGAACGAGTTTAATTAATGTGTAATCTACGCACGAGGTAAGTTTCCTAACTCTACTTGTTATCGTTATATAAGTGATGAATTCACCTTTCTACATTGAGCAAGTTCTCATTATTATTGATCAAGCCTGTTTTGTTATATTAAGGCCTATTAATCTTTCAAATATGATGCTGTTATACAATACTTATTCTATTGTATACCTTTTGAGATTTTATTCAAGTTAAATATTCAGTTACTGTTAAACCTTGTTAGACTAGCGAACCCTTAATGATTCGACTAGTCCATAGTTGATGAGCGTTCTAAATTTCAGAACCCTTGATGATTTATCCAAACCAAACTTCCTTTGGTGCAGACTCTAATGTCAAGTTGAGATGAACAACCCTGTAAAGGGATTATTTACGCTTTAGCGTTAAGATATTGTGCACAGCATGGTACTAAGGGCTGATCCCCCTAAGTAAGAGAAGAAGAGTCCATAGTCTTATGACTGTTAAAGGTTTCAAGTATAACCCTTGATAACCTAGGACATTGTTCAAGGTCTTATGACCCTCAGATTTCTTTTGATTCTTGTTATTCATTCTTGATTCAAAAGTTGAGCTTTATTTTAGAAGTCTTTGATTCACTCACATGTTATTATATTGTTACTTTTGTTATTATACTTGTGGGCAATTGTGCTCACTCTTTCAAATAATAACATTGCAGTTAAGAACGAAAGAACAGACGAGCCTTCCACTAGTAAAGGCAAGGGCAAGATTAGCAAGTAATGAAGACTGGTTATTATGTGGTTATGCAATGATATTTAGACATGATGTTGTTTAAGACTTATTAATTTGTTTATGTTTTCGAACAGATGTTTAAGGTTAGTATGACCTGGGATTGTATTTATTATTCAGATGTTGTAACCCCATAAGGGGAGGATTTATTTCTATCTATTGCATGGTTTGCATTTTTTATGGGTAGATAAATATATGATGTTATATCGTGAACACCAAATCATGTGGGAATGGAAGTACCCAGATTTGGGGGTGTCACAGGTTGGTATCAGAGCTGTAGGTTATGAACCTTAGGTGGGAGAACAACCTTAGGTAGTAGCCTTATAGGAAGAACATAGTGAAGGAAAATTCTTATCGAGTTCTAAGAGATGAATTTCTTAATTCATTGAAGATAGTAAAAGACTTTATGTGTTTATGTGTTAAATTATGTGCTCACTAGTACAACTTAGTAACTAAAACTTAAAACTATGTTGTCAGGATGTCAGATGTTAGAGGAGCTAGTCGGGCTAGGGAGGAGGAACCCCGAGTGCCTACCGAGGAGGAGCCCCGAGACATTTATGTTGTCAGGGAGCAGTTGATTCAGAGGGAGCCATCTCCATTGATCACAGTTGTTGGTCAGGAGCATGTGCCTGAGACTGATCCAGAGGAGGATCCTGAGGAGGAAGAGGAAGAGGAAGAAGAGGAGTTCCCACTGAACTCCATTGATGCTGAGATGTATGATGAGCTATATGACCGTAACATAGAATTACGAGACACTGTTCAGGATTTGACTGAGCGGGCGATTATTTAGCAGATTACTCTCGAGCAGAAGGAGAGGGAGGTTGAGACTCTTCATACATGATTGGAAAATATAAAATGGGATTTGGTCCACGAGAAGGGTCAAACCGAGGAGAAGACCGAAGAAATAGAGAAGTTAAAGAAGGAATTGAAGGAAAGCTCAGAGAGGCTGATCACAGCAGAGGAGGGCTGAGTAAGAGAATCACGTCGTGCTGATCTTGCAGAGAGGGATTGTCGTGTAAAGAAGGCTAAGCTTGGAGAGACATACTCTACACTTAATAATGCAATGGATGAGGCCCAGGATCGAGTTTTGAGGTACCCAATCCAGTTTGAAGGTCTACCATCGTACATGTTGGATCGCAGAACGATGTCTCGCATCATGGAAGAGGAACGTAGCAAGGCTATTCGGCGCCTTAACAGGCAGTGATAGTATCTGTTTAATTATGTGAAAAACTTATCTGGTTTTTAGATGTAAATTCAGATGTGTTTATGAACGAATGAATATTTTAATGTTTTAAATCCTGTAGATTCTTTCTCTCGGGATAATTGATGTAAATAGCAGTGATGCTATCGTTTGATGTTAAAACTTTTGATTTGAATAAATATATCAAGTTGTTTGAGATAATGTGTTAAGTGATTATGTTAAATTGTTGAGTTAAGCCTTAATTATTTAGAGAATTTAATAAAGATCTAATAAGCGTATATTTTAACAGAAATTTGCCACCGAGAAGAAGACAAAACCGTCAACCAGCTCAGGAAGAGTCAACGAATAATAACAATAACGCCAATGCTAATCCCGTCCAACAATTAGTGAACTTACTAGCTGGAGCAATGAATAATCAACCTCAAGCTCCATCGAAAACTTCGTTTAAGGGTTTTAAGGCGGTGGGACCGCCGCAGTTTAAAGGCTCAATGAACCCGATCGAAGCTCAAACTTGGGTTATGGAGATGGAGAAGGTTTTTGAGGTCGCAAGAGTCAGAGAGGACCAGAAGATTGCTTTTGCAACGTTTATGCTGAAATCTGAAGCCAGTTTTTGGTGGCAAGCAAACAAGGTACGTGGAGGAGAATGTATGATTACCTGAGAGAGGTTCAAGGAGATATTTTTCGAGATATATTTCTCGACTACGTCACATAACCAATTGGAGGTTCAGTTTCTAGAATTGAAGCAGGGGAATATGTTTGTATCAGATTATGCGGCTAGATTCAACGAGTTGGCAAGGTTTTCCATATATCAAGTGCACACGGACAAGAGAAAAGCAAGAAGGTTTGAACAAGGACTGAAGTCGTGGTTGTATAGTAAGGTGTCGATGTTTCAGTTGAAGACATTCGTCGGGGTACTAGAGAAAGCCATACTTGCTGAAGGTAGAAGCGATGCGGTAACCAAATACTATCAGGATCAGAAAAAGAAGAATGAAAGTGAAGGAAATAATAAGGCTAGTGGAAGTAATACGGGAGGAGGTAATAATAATCAGAAGAGAAGGTGGTCTGACAACTCATCAATCGAAAACCAGCAAGGAGGTCAGAAGAAAAGGATTGAAGCGTGTCCGATATGCGGGAAGGCTCATTTGGGAGTGTGTATGAAGGGTAAATGTGTGTCCTACAATTGTGGTCAAGAAGGCCACATAGCACCTAACTGTCCTAACCCAAAGAAGGGTGCCTGCTTCACTTGTGGTTCAAAGGATCATTTGGCAAGAGACTGTCCTAAGAAAGGATCTGGAGGGGCAGGATCAGGACGAAACCGGGGAAATAGCAGTGGAAGCGCTCTGACCATCACAGGACCAACCGCAACCAATCGACCAACCGTCAGGACTTTTAATATGACGGTGCAGGATGCAGTGCAGTCGCGTGATGTGGTGTCAGGTATCATTCCGATCAATAGAGTTAATGCTTATGTATTATTTGATTCGGGTGCTACTTGTTCATTTATATCCGATGACTTTGCTAAGAATTTAGAATTGCCTAAGGATTAGTTAGAATACCCTATGAACATAGAAATCGCGAATAGAGAAATAATCCCTGTTAAGTACGTACATAAGAATTGTAGAGTGGATATTAAGGGTAATATCATGAACGTAGATCTTATCCCTATTCGACTTGGGGAATTTGACGTTATCTTGGGAATGGACTGGTTATTCAATTACGGGGCGGTAATTGATTGCCAAAAGAAGCGTATTAACCTTATGAATCCGTCAAAGGTTGTGTTTTATGGTAGCAAGTCGCCTAGACAAGCGAGTTGTCTGACGATGATGCAGGCCAGGAAGTTGTTACGACAAGGATGTGTAGGATATTTAGCTTACATAGTCGACAGTCGTAAAGAGAATCCGAAAGTAGAAAAAATACCTATAGTGAGGGACTTCGCCGACGTATTCCCGGACGATTTGCCAGGACTTCCGCCAAATAGAGAGGTCAAATTTGTGATTGATTTGGCGCCAGGAACCGCTCCAATATCAAAGGCACCATACTGAATGGCGCCAGTAGAAATGAAAGAATTGATGGTATAACTACAAGAATTACTGGACATGAAGTACATTCAACCGAGTGTATCGCCGTGGAGAGCGCCGGACTTGTTTGTAAAGAAGAAAGACGGGACGATTCGGCTTTGCATCAATTATAGAGAACTAAATAAGGTCACGATTAAGAATAGATATCCATTACCGAGGATCGATGATCTGTTTGATTAATTGAAGGGAGCGAAATACTTTTCCAAGATAGATTTGAGAAGTGGTTATCATCAACTGAAGGTGAGACCAGAGGATGTACCGAAGACAGCGTTCAGAACACGATATGGTCACTACAAATTTTTAGTAATGTCGTTTGGTCTAACGAATGCTCCTACAGCATTTATGGGACTAATGAATGGTGTGTTCATGCCGTTTTTGGACAAGTTCGTAGTGGTATTTATAGATGATATTTTGGTATATTCGAAAACCAAGGAAGAACATGAAGAGCATTTGAGATTAACGTTGGAAGTGTTGAGAAGGGAGAAGTTGTATGCCAAATTTTTGAAATGCGAATTCTGGATCGAGCGAGTACAATTTCTTGGACATGTGATCGATAGGGACGAAATTTTGGTGGATCCCTCCAAGGTTGAAGCTGTGATTAACTGGGATCAGCCGAAGACACCGTCGAAAGTAAGAAGTTTTCTTGGATTGGCAGGTTATTACAGAAGATTCATTCAAGATTTTTCCAAGTCGCAACTCCGTTAACGAATTTGACTCGAAAAGCAGTGAAGTTTGTTTGGACGGAGAAGTGTGAGGAAAGCTTTCAAGAATTGAAGAAGAGGTTGAGTACAGCACCTGTGTTGTCTCTTCCGGATGATACAGGAAATTTTGTGGTTTATAGTGATGCGTCGCATAAGGGACTTGGTTGTGTGCTTATGCAGAACAGTAGAGTCATTGCGTATGCATCACGATAATTGAAAGATTATGAGAAGGGGTATCCGACCCATGATTTGGAGTTAGCTGCAGTGGTTTTTGCTTTGAAAATCTGGAGGCACTATCTCTATGGGGAAAAGTGTGAAATATATACAGACCACAAGAGTCTGAAATATATTTTTACACAGAAAGAATTGAATATGCGCCAAAGAAGGTGGTTGAAATTAATTAAGGACTACGATTGTGAGATTTTATACCATCCGGGTAAGGAAAACGTGGTTACCGACGCCTTAAGTAGAAAGGGTCAGGAGAAGTTGTTAATGCTGACAGCTCAGAAGGAATTGATTTCAGCAATGGAGAAGTTGGAGTTAGAAGTTAAGTATCCTATGTAAATTGATGAGAAACTGTTTCAGATGTAATCTGGTACAACCCTACTGGATAAAGTTAAGGAGGCTCAACTTCAGGACAATGAATGCAAAAAGGTGATAATAAAGATATCTGAAGGAACTGAACCAAGATTTAAGATGGATAAGGAAGGAATACTGAGATTCGAGAACAGAATTTGGGTACCGCCAGTACCAGAGATTAAGGAAGACATTTTGAGCGAGGCTCATAGCTCACGATATTCGATTCACCCTGGTAGTACCAAGATGTACCAAGATCTTCGACAACATTTCTGGTTGCCTAATCTGAAACGAGATGTTGCAGAGTGTTTTGCTAAATGTCTAACCTGTCAGAAAGTGAAAGCAGAACATCAGAGACCGAGTGGGTTGCTACAACCGCTAGAGATTCCAGAATGGAAATGGGAACATATTACGATGGACTTCGTGGTTGGCCTTCCGATGACTCAGAAAGGCTACGACGCAGTATGGGTTATCGTTGACCGACTGACAAAATCCGTACACTTCCTTCCGATCAAAATCAGATTCAACTTAGATCAGTTGGCGAGGTTATATGTGAAAGAGATTGTTTCGCGACACGGAGTTCCGGTGTCAATTGTTTCCGATAGGGATCCGCGCTTTACATCGAACTTCTGGAAACGTCTACAGGAATGCATGGGAACGCAGCTGAGGATGAGTACAGTATACCACCGTCAAACAGATGGACAGAGTGAAAGAACGATTCAGACATTAGAAGATATGCTAAGAGCCTGTGTAATGGACTTTAAAGGAAATTGGGATGATCACCTACCGCTTGTAGAGTTCGACTACAACAATTGTTACCACGCTAGTATTGGCATGCTGCCTTATGAAGCATTATACGGCAGAAAGTGTAGAACTCCGCTATACAGGGATGAAGTGGGCGAAAGACAATTGTTAGGCCCAGAATTGGTACAGCAGACAACAGAAATAGTCAAAGTGATCCGAACAAGACTGGTAGCAGCTCAAGATAGGCAGAAGAAATACGCCGATCCACACCGTAAGAATATTGAGTTTGAACCGGGTAGTTATGTGTTCTTAAAGGTCTCTCCCTGGAAGGGAAAGATCAGGTTCGGAAAGAAAGGAAAATTAAGCCCAAGATTCATTGGATCCTTTGAAGTTCTGAGAAGAATCGGAGAGGTTGCGCATGAGGTAGCCTTATCTCCAGCACTTGAGAATGTTCACAACGTCTTTCATGTTTCTGTTTTACGACCCTACAAACCCGATTACAAGCACGTAATTGAATACGAACCCCTACATTTTGAAAAAGACTTATCTTACGAAGAAATTCCTGTTCAAATTGTCGACCGAAAAGAGCAAGTTCTCAGAAATAAAGTAATACCTTCTGTTAAGGTAATTTGGAGGAACCATAACGTTGAAGAAGCTACGTGGAAACTCGAAGAGAATATGATGAAGAATTATTCTCATTTATTTACCAAGATTGTTATAAGCGATTCTGGGGACAAAATCTTTGTAAGGGGGGAGAATGTAACGGGACGAATTGTTTGAGTTGTGATTCAGAGGACAGAATTCTTTTAAGAGGAGAAAGATGTGACAACCGAGATTATGTAATTAATTTTAATATTTATTGGATTGAATAAATATTTTTCGATGAATTAATTATTAGATTAAATAATTAATTGATGAAATTGTGGTAGATTAATTTAATTATATGTGTTATATTTATTAAATTAATGTGGAGAATTTTTGTTATTCGAAGTATGTCATTATGTGAGCTTATTGTATTAAAAGAAATATTTAATAAGCCTAATTTTATTTTAATTTATTTATTTATTAATTAGAGATTTAATAATTTGACATTATTATTAAAGGAGAAATTTAAGTATGTGACTATGTGAATTAATGAGAAATTATTATATTTTATTTAAATAAATTAAATAAAATATTAGATTTATTTATAATGGGTGTGACATTATTTAAACTATATGATAAACGGTTTTATTAAATTAAATGGTTTTTGAAACCTATTCTTGCTAACCAAACATGGCCTTAGTGGGAGTTGAGGGCAGTTACCCATAACTGGGTAACTGACCACAACGCGTCAGTTCAATTATTTAGTATACGTCTTCTCTTTCATTTTTATTATTGCCTAAGTCTAGAAAAGTAGAAATAGAGAGATATTCAGAGAGAGATTGAGAAGTTTTGAGGGAGAATTGTGATTAAAGAAGGGTTGAGAAGGAACTCATCTCCTATTAACTCAATCTACGCTTTGGGTAATTCTCTCCAACTAATTTTCATAGTTTACGTCATTTAGTTTTTATAAAAAATGACTTTCATTCTTTCTGTGAATCTCGATAAATTGGGAAATTGTGTTAGGGATATATGTAATAATTCGAGTAGTATAGCATGTTTTAATATGTATTTTATATGATTCCATATCATAAGTTTCATAATATTATGACTTGTTGTTTCAAAAATTTGCAGAGTATGGAATATGGCCATATGACATTATACGTGATTTTAATATGTCAAACATAAATATTTTTGTAAAATTTCCACTTTTATTTTATTATGCATGTTAATACGAAGAGACCAAACTTTAAATGAACGGATTTGGTTTTATAACGAATCCGTGTCGTTGAATTTTAGGAATTTATGTTCAACACTTCAAGAACATCAAGAACAACACAATTTGCATAATTTAATTATGTGATTATGTGTTTTAATGGGTTAAAATCACTCTATAAATGTTGGGTATTGATTATATATGAATTCTAACATTTGGGTATGTTTAATTTGGAGAATTAATGATTATGTAGTGTTTATTTCGCTGAATTCTGTGTTCTTCGCGAACTGAGAATTCAGAGTCTGGATTGTCGCGCCGCGGCGCCAACTCCTAGTTCATTTCCCGCGCCGCAGCGCCAAGTACTAGGCCGCAGCGCCACGGCGCCGCAGCGCCAAGACCCTGTACAAAAGTGGCGCCGCAGCGCCATTTAACAAAATGTCTAGAAAATGCATTTTTTCAATGTTCAAGTATAGAAATGTGTTAGTAACCTAGTCTAATGAATATAAAAACTTGTTAGATATATAATGAAATATTGAAGTGAGTTTTTACCAAGTCAAGAAGACAATTACATGTTGATTGAATTGTTGATATACTTAGCTTGTTCGTATAGTGTAATATTATGTGGAAACAAGTATGGTAATATGACTGAGTATAGTCCTGAATTCGAGTTAGACAAAGAATAAACGTGTGATGTTTAGTAAGTTATAATTGACTGGTATTATGAGCGTAAATGATATGTAGGATTTAAATCAAGAAACGAGTTTAATTAACGTGTAATCTACGCACGAGGCAAGTTTCCTAACTCTACTTGTTATCGTTATATAAGTGATGAATTCACCTTTCTACATTGAGCAAATTCTCATTATTATTGATCAAGCCTGTTTTGTTATATTAAAGCCTATTAATCTTTCAAGTATGATGCTGTTATACAATACTTATTCTATTGTATACCTTTTAAGATTTTATTCAAGTTAAATATTCAGTTACTGTTAAACCTTGTTAGACTAGCGAACCCTTAATGATTCGACTAGTCCATAGTTGATGAGCGTTCTAAATTTCAGAACCCTTGATGATTTATCCAAACCAAACTTCCTTTGGTGCAGACTCTAATGTCAAGTTGAGATGAACAACCCTGTAAAGGGATTATTTACGCTTTAGCGTTAAGATATTGTGCACAGCATGGTACTAAGGGCTGATCCCCCTAAGTAAGAGAAGAAGAGTCCATAGTCTTATGACTGTTAAAGGTTTCAAGTATAACCCTTGATAACCTAGGACATTGTTCAAGGTCTTATGACCCTCAGATTTCTTTTGATTCTTGTTATTCATTCTTGATTCAAAAGTTGAGCTTTATTTTAGAAGTCTTTGATTCACTCACATGTTATTATATTGTTACTTTCGTTATTATACTTGTGGGCAATTGTGCTCACTCTTTCAAATAATAACATTGCAGTTAAGAACGAAAGAACAGACGAGCCTTCCACTAGTAAAGGCAAGGGCAAGATTAGCAAGTAATGAAGATTGGTTATTATGTAGTTATGTAATGATATTTAGACTTGATGTTGTTTAAGGCTTATTAATTTGTTTATGTTTCCGAATAGATGTTTTAGGTTAGTATGACCTGGGATTGTATTTATAATTCAGATGTTATAACCCCATAAGGGGAGGATTTATTTCTATCTATTGCATGGTTTGCATTTTTTATGGGTAGATAGATATATGATGTTATATCGTGAACTCCAAATCATGTGGGAATGAAAGTACCCGGATTTGGGGGTGTCACTAAACCGATGTCTAACAATTCTTGTATTTGGATTTTTAACTCCTGAAGTTCAATAGGAGCCATTCGATATGGGGCTTTGAAAATGGATTTTATACCGGATTCAAGGTCGATACAAAATTCAATTTCACGCTCTTTAGGTAGGCCAGGAAGTTCTTCAGGGAATACGTCAGGAAATTTATTAACAATAGAAATATCATTCAAATTTGACGTGTTTTTATTTAAATCCGTGACATTGGCTAAAAATGCTTGACATTCGCTTTTCAATAAATGAATAGCTTTATGGCTTGATATGACAGTGATTGATTTTAATGGTTTGGTTACTTGAATTCACATAATAGGTTGGTTAGGAATATAAAAACTAACAACCTTACGAAAATAATCAATTTTAGCATGATGAGTAGTTAACCAATCAATCCTTAAAATCACATCAAATGCAAGTATTTTCAAAGAAATAAGATCGATAGGTAACATGCGATTACCGATTTGAATCAAACAAAACTTATAAATAGTGCAACAGGTAATGAAGGTTTCTCCGAACGGAGTTTTCACAGATAAGTCAAAGTCTAATTTCTCCTGAGTCAAATTTAAACGTTGAGCGCAAGTAGGAGAAATAAAAGAATGGGCAGAACCGGTATCAAATAAGGTATATACTTCACTAGAGTTTATGATTAGCTTACCCGTGATTACCTCGTTCGGATTCCTCACTTTTTGGGAGGTTACGACAAACGCTCTCCCTTGAACTACCGGTTTTGTCTTGTCTGGGACACCCTTTGATGCCTCCATCCCAGCTGGACTTGACTTTGGTGCACGATAAAATCGGGCTAGGTGACCTTCGTTTCCATAATTGTAACACGCTTTAGACTGCATCACGCAGTTTGGACTGATATGTCCCTCCCCTCCACATACGACCGGCGGTCGTTCTCCTTCCTTAACAACAGGTGCTGGTGCTGACGTCTTTCCATCATTGTTGAATCTCCTCTTTTTGAAATGTCCACTCTTATTGTCATGGCCATGATTACCACCAAAGTGATTACCATTTTGGCATGTTGATTCCCTCCACGCTTGTTGTCACCGCTTTGATGACTGCTACCATTGGTATTATCATTTTGCTGGCTGCTTTCTCTTGGTTGGGTCGACTCGTTATCACGTTCCAATAACTGAGCCCTATTTACAACATCTGAATACAAACACAGTTTATGAGAAATTAGATATTGACGTATCTCGAGTTTTAAACCTCTTAGAAACATTCGCATCATTCTATCCTCGTTATCAACTAAGTGGGACGCAAATCGGGACTACTCGGCAAACTTGGCTTCGTACTGCGACACAGTCATGTTTTTTTGCTCCAATTTAATAAACTCTACCTCTTTCATGTGACGAATACTTTCAGGAAAGTACTTGTCGTTGAACAGTTCTTAAAACTTCTCTCAAGTCATCTTTAGTGCGGCATTTTGAGTACGCTTTACAGATTCCCACCAGTAATCTACCTTTGCTCGCAACATAAAGGTGGCGAAGGGAACCTTTTGCTCCTTGGAGCCTCCCAAGACATCAAATATCTTGGTGATCTGCTTTATCCACGTCTCCGCCTTAAGTAGTTTTGGCTCTCCGAAAAACTCCGGTGGTCCCAGCTCCTTGAACTGCTTAGCGGTGACTGTCCGAGAGTTGTAAGTGTTTCCACCTGTATTTTAGACAGGAGCCGCCCTTGCCTGATGTTACATGAATTGCATAAAACCTCTGAACGTCCCATCGTTCATCATTTGATCGTTGTTGTTTACCTGAGGATTATTGTCTTCCTGTTGCACATTATCCTGGGTATTAATTTGTGGTGACTCAACGATCTCATGTGCTTCATTGCTTATCTCAACATTTTCGGATGCCATTTTCAAATACTAGCACAAAACAAGGGTTAATTAACATATCACATATCTTCCCTATACTCTGACTGACCAATTAAATACCAAATAAACTTAGGTAGGTCATACTAGCGAAGGAATTCCCTGTCTCTCCCCTTCTAGTTCTTGTCTCACATTTCAGCCAGGGATCATATCCCTAAGCTTTCATACCAACTGTGACTCCCCCAAAATAGGTATACATCACCCATCTTGAGTCGCCAAATACATGGTACAAAATTCAAATACAACTTAATTATATAACAGTCGTGTAAAATACGACAAAACATGAGCTGTGAGTTTTAATACAAATATTATCATCTAGACAATATTCAAACTCAAAATAAGTCCTCAATACATTTATTGTCACACTATTTAACAGAATAGTGAGGACTACTAATGCTATTATCTGGACCGTCACTCCGTTTCCCGACTAGTCCCGGCTTCGTTCTCATTTCTTGAAGAGAACAGTGAAAGAAAGGGTGAGCTCAACTAGCCCAGTAAGAAATATTATAACTAAGATAATGCAGAAGAAATTATCATTAGTCTTCAACCATGTTAAACTGATAGAATATAATAGACAACAAGTTTAACTGCAGCGGAATAAGCAACCCATTAGAAGAGTCAAGTAGAGCATGATATCTACTATCTTCTATGATTTAAAATGTTTTCATCAATTTTTATCGCTGAGACTCAGCTTAATAAATAAACTACATCATCGAATCATTCCTGTACTACGGGCCACTGAGGACTTTTACCACATCATTTATAACATTATAGGTCATGATTATACCGAATGATCCCTAGTCATAATCATACCAAGTCCATCTATGCACGTAAGCCAAAGATGACTTTCATCACAATATAAGAATGAGGATGATGACAATGGCATAATAATTCAGTAAAACAAGTTCAAGAATAAATTTTAAAGATTTATAAGTTAATTTATCCTGAAATCAATAACGTCCCAATTGTCAACATGATACTGCTTTGTAGAGTAAAATTCAAGAATGCTTAGAAGAATATTTTCATGAAAAGATAATGCATGAAGCACAAATATCAATGATATTCTACTAATTTCATGGAGTATAGAAGCTAAAACTTTAACTAACTGAGTATAATAGAATATATGAAACCGCAAATAGATTTTTGCCCGCCATGCGGTAATCCACGTAGACAGGTCATTTCCACAATTTAATAAGGAATGAATACGAAGGATCATTCACCATGCATGTGGTAATCCACATAGACAGGTTATTCCAACAGAATAATAAAGAATGGAATAACAGAAGAATTCACCATGCATGCGGTAGTCCGCGTAGACAGGTTATTCTAACAGAATAATAAAGAATGGAACCAGGTCATGCGTAATCCGCACAGACAGGATATTCTAACAGAATAATAAAGAATGGAACCAGGTCATGCGTAATCTGCACAGACATGATATTCTAACAGAATAATAAAGAACGAAATAACAACATAATTCACCAGGCATACGATAGACTGCACAGACAAGTTATTCCAACAGAATAATAAAGAATGGAATAACAGAAAATTTTCACCATGTATGCGGTACTTCGCATAGACAGGTTATTCCAACATAATAATAAAGAATGGAATAACAACCCTTACGAGTATTGAAATAAAATAACTCTCTTCATGAATACGAAGGAATAATACCCCTTACCTTAAAAGAAACTGGATACTGGAATAGTGAGGTAGCAGACTTCTCTTCTTCTTTCTCTCTATAATTTCTCTCTATAATAATTGCTCTATAACTTTAGTGAATTGGTGAGAAATGAAGGAAGAATGAGCTTCTATTTATAAAAAAATATAGTTTCAATAATTGCACATTTTGGGGATCAGAATATTATAATATAATACCTCCCTCTTTTATTTTTTCATTTTTAATTTAGTCCTGCAAGTATTATCAAACTTGCACCACCTCCCCTAATAGTAAATAATGTGAATCAATAGTTCAATCATGTGACTCAATAGTTATAATCATGTGAAAATACGAATTACAGTATAGTACCTTTAACTATACCTCCATTTTTAACTTAGTCATGCAAGTATTATCAATCTTGCACCAACTCCCCTAATAATAAATGAATGTGAATCAATAGTACACACATGTGAATAAATTGTTATAAGCATGTGAAATAATAACAATTAATTGCTCATTTATCCGATTAATTACCCGATTGATCAATATAATCTCCAGACATCAATTATTATCGAAATAAATGTTGATTTCCACTAACACTAATAATTCCAACACAATAGAACTATCAATTTCATCTTTAATCAACACGAACTTATTCATCATTAATATCATAACTCACAATATTTAACAACCAGCTCATTCCCAGGAAAGAGGGGGCTTTCCGATAAGGATTTCTCCTTATTGGCGCGCAATTAGGTGACCAAACCTCTCCTTGACAGAACTTTCTAGACATTGTCAGTATTGTAAATATTAATATGAATAACTTTGTCGTCTCAATTATTGATTTAATAATATAACATATTATGCAGATGATACTGTGACAAGAATCAATAATATGAGAGATATGATGCAGCAATTACTATAGCAATAATTAAATATAACTGAGTGACTTCTCACGTAAACATTAGTAATCAATACCGTGTGCTACTATGCAACCACGCGTATTACTGTACCTTTACTACCGGGTAGTTTAACATTTTAATGGTAAAACTTCCGTCGTTATTTTTATAAAAAGATAATTATGTCATTTTCTAACTACGACAATACTTCCGTTGTGGGGTCCACCAATGATTGTGCCGTCGTACGAATATTTCCTGTTAAAATGAATATTCCCCGACCAATCAAATATTATATAACCACTTGCTTACTTTATAAAATTTATAAATATTACCCACAACTATAACATTATATCAAATCCAAACCATAATATTCAAAATAATATATTTCGAGAAAATTATTCTTTATTCATAAAATTTGGGGTCTTACAATCATTAATAAACATTAAACCTTATACTAGTATTTAAGTCCCCATATTAGGGTTTCAAATTCCCGAAACTGAAATTAGGGTTTCCAGAGCCGGTTTTAGGTTTTCTTATTAATCGATAGAATTTTTGAACTAAATGTTGACGTTCTTAATTTAATCTTAGGGTTTACCACAAATATAGCTTATCTGGTCAACCCTCGACCCTTAACCACATACTGTACATATATAATACCCTATACACAGAACATATTCACGTATACCCTTAATCCTGAATAATTCACCACAGAAATTTTAAATTCACAAAATTCCTTCTCGAAAATCTCAAATTCATTCACTTATTTTCTGTCTAGGTTTATTATTTAACCTTAATTCAATATTTTAAAATTTAAATGATTCTCTAAATTCTCGGGTTGTCACATTCACCCCTTCTTCTAAAAATTTCGTCCCCGAAATTTACCTTACACCTTACACCATGCACAATACACCATTCATACATCTTATCACATGCTACCCAATACATTCCTCACAAGAGTTAAAATTTTGAAATTGTGCTGAGGAGTTATATAGACTATTGTCTATCATTTTCGCAAAGGTTATAACCGTCATAACTTATGGACATAGCGGTTAATTAACCCAGTATGCCCTATACTTATAAAGTACTTCTGGTCTGATCTGTTTCTCGTATCCTCCTTGGGTGCATAAACTTTTTCTTACCTCAGTCTTTATGAGAATTCGCACCAAAATAATTTGGTTCGGGTAAATTTTCACAGAACGCTTAAAATTTTCATAAACGTTGGTCTATCCGAATCAAATAGCTTAGATTCATATCAATAATCAATTTTAATCGAATTACGAATGTGTGTAGCCAAAACCCTGTTGGCAAATTAAAATTTTGAAATTAGTTTGAAAATGACGTCATGATGCCGTACTGTATTAACAGCCCATTTGAGGATGTCGTCATCTAGTGACTTTGTCATAACACGTCATACAATAGTGGAATAACGATTTTAGATCAAATTCTACACTAATTATTCCTGCATTTACAACTCCATCAACTTTTTATCATCTCTGCACCAGGTTACATGGTACATAAGCGATAAAATAAAAAAATATTTTGATATTTCAATTCATTATCGTCTAGCCGAAATAAGTAGCATAGACTATACTTTAAACTGTTCCAAAAATCATTACAAATCTGTTTTACCTCAACAGGTAACGATGTGTCGGTAGCCTGAAGTCCACTCATACACAATGGTCACCTGGAGTGGAGAATTAAAAATTTATTTTCAAAAGCACTTTGTGCGTATTTAGCTTGATGTCCAAAAATTTTCGAAGTCTAGCATAGCTAGGAGTTTTGGAAAACTTATATCTCCACTAATGATCAATTGCTTAAATAGTCTATCTATTCCTATTATCCTCAATACACAAAACTATTCCCAGTTCGTCAAACCACACTCATGAGTTCAGGAACTTTCCACAATCATATGAGTTTAAGAACTTGTCCTAGTCAGACCTTTGGCGTCCATTCGCTGAGGGGTTCATAAACATTTCATATAATCATGAGTCACGAACGTACCACAAGTATGAGTTTTAAGAACTCGTACTTAACCTGATATTCTCTACCTATACCCTATCTATCCGATATACACATGAGAAAAGAATCACCTTCTCAACATATATATAGCAAATAGCGCGACACAAATATTTCAATGATTATCAGTGCTAGAAACTAAGTGGTTTTTACACCAAGTACAATTCAGCTCCCATACGAAGAATCATACAACTTAGCTACTGACATGAGTCCTCAATTGAAATCCCCACTTAATTCTAACTCCTTTCTCAATACGAATTTCATTTAATTCGTATTCATAATCCTTTCCTGAATTTATACCAATTCATAGTACAACTTTCACGCAACATTCTTGCCGTAAACTTTTCAATCATTCTCTTGATCCTTCTCCATACTATAACCTTATCAGATCACAGGGTGATCTCATCGTATATATTACGATTCATTTCTATGCCTTGATTGTTTTGTTTTTTGATCTCCTGTCCCTGTACATTTAGCCTTTTAAACTATCTATTCACCACTACTGTTCAACTTTATTATCAGAGTTAGGGAACTCTGTATCTTTATAACTCGCTGAGATTCATCTTTGAATCTTACCGACCAACTAACTCTATGTGAGTTAGATCTTATCCTAATCACTGCAGTTATTGGTCTCAAGTATTCCTACCTAAGCTTCATAACCAACAACTTTGATACCAACTGTGAGAGCCCCAAATCTGGGTCCCAAATCAACGCGGATCCGGTACAATCATTCTGTAACTATTGCGAAAGATATAAACATAAATTATTATTACATTACACTTTATACACTATTCCCCAAGGTCGAGTAACCTTAACTTATACACAAATCATAACTTATTTGACTTTCAACAACATTAATATACAATACTTATACAAACTTATCTGCACACATAAACTTAAAGCTGGAACTGTCTTTAACCTTTTCTTGTATCCGACGTATTCGTCTTAATCTGCAATGTTTATCATGATATAATAAGGGTGAACATAAGTTTGCCCAGCAAGTATAAGTTTATTTAAGGATATATTTCATGATTGAAAGAATTTGAATAATAAGCTGGCTATAATTCAACAATATAGTTGTGAATTAGCATGAATAAATTTTTATAACTAGCGAACATTGAACATGAATAAATATATCTGGACCGAATGGTAATGAAGGTGATCAGCCTTTCATACCTGAAGAATACATGCAATGTACATATAGTACGATTCAACAAATCATAGACGTGATAATCATGAATGATTATTCACAAGCATATACGCAAAATTATAACTCAGGGTTAAGTTAAAGAAAACTTGCCTGAACCGTTAATTACCGCTATGCAATTTAATAAGCTTTGTTTGAAGACCTAATATTAATAATATTTATTTCTGAGTAAGAATAATATCATCACAATATTTAAAATAACCTAAATACATTATCATATAATCCTATCCGTCTATAACACACATAAAATATAACCTCAAGTCAAACTTTTACAGTCTGAGTCGAGTTCAACACAATTCTAACATCCCGACGGTTTAGTTGGATATAAATCGAGTTTAAGTTCAATTAAACTCTGTCTAACACTTAACAATTATCTTAGATAATTATATTATCAGTCAAAATATTTTTCATAGGTTCGTAATAATTTTCAAGTAATTATTACCATTTATTATGATTTTTCAATCATTAATACCATATTAATATGGAAATAATATTAATTCCATTATAATTAATATTTATTTAATATTAAATATTAATGAAAATCACGATATAATATTATAATATATTTATAATATCTCAAAGTATTTTTAATACTTTAAGAACATATTTATATGATTTTTAAACAGTTAAATCCATTAGCCGATAATTGCTATTAATATTAAAATATTAATATTTTCATGAAAAAATATCAAAAGTTATATTTTATAACTTAAAATATTTTTATAGCACCTAAATCATTTTTATATGATTTTAAATCATTAGTTCTATTTTTCTATAAATTATTTAATACATTTATTAAATAAATTAATTATCATTAATATTAATTAATTAATAAAATTCATCATAAAATATTAAAAGTCATTAAAAATAACTTAAAATATTTTCTTATACCATAATATAATTTTTTATGTATTAAAATTATTTTAAATAATTTATTTAATATTATAATTAAATAAATTAAATACCATTATTATTCTAAAAATATTAAATATTTATGAAATATATTCAGAATAATTAAAAACTAATTTTCAAGCTTTAAAATAATTTTTAGGAATTTATTTTGTATTTTTAATAATTAAAACTATTTTTATCTATTTATTAATTAAAATAATTAATTTAAGAAATTAAGTGTCGCTATAGGGGCTTTAGGCGACAAATCCGTCGTTGTTGGTGTTCTTCGTGTTCTTGAGCATTCATAGTTAGTTTACAGGTTAGCTAGTTTGACCACCATTTAATCTTTGGTTATTATGTTTTTGGGCTTGCTAATGAGTTATGATTATAGTATGAGTGTAACACTACAATCACGAACAAGTTCCATAGCCATAACATCACATAACCGCAAGATCCAAGCTAGCAAAAGTTACTGTCAGAGGCCTGCTGGGTTTTCTGGGTTACCCAGAAACCCAAACAGGTTCGAGTGCTCACTATGTGGCTTAAATATCTTAAGGTTCTGGTCATTAGTTAAGTGTTCTGAATGTCTAAACATGTAGTACTAATGTCAAGGAGCACGTATGAATCAACAGCTAAGTCCACGTACATCAAAATCGCCAGATTTAATCCGGTCAAAGTTTGTCAGAATAACTGTTATTGAGAAATATGGGTTTTCCAGATTTCTTCATCAGGCTGGTGGTCAACGCTAGTTTGATCATGATTATATTTTATTCTGGTTATGATATGGGTGTTCTAATGGCTTTAATGTGACGCCCCCAAAATAGGTATACATCACCCATCTTGAGTCGCTAAATACATGGTACAAAATTCAAATACAACTTAATTATACAACAGTCGTGTAAAATACGACAAAACATGAGCTGTGAGTTTTAATACAAATATTATCAACTAGACAGTATTCAAACTCAAAATAATTCCTCAATACATTTATTGTCACACTATTTAACAGAATAGTAAGGACTACTAATGCTATCATCCGGACCGTCACTCCGTTTCCCGACTAGTCCCGGCTACATTCTCATTTCCTGAAGAGAACAATGAAAGAAAGGGTGAGCTCAACTAGCCCAGTAAGAAATATTATGACTAAGATAATGCAGAAGAAATTATCATTAGCCTTCAACAATGTTAAACTGATAGAATATAATAGACAACAAGTTTAACTGCAGCGGAATAAGCAACCCATTAGAAGATTCAAGTAGAGCATGATATCTACTATCTTCTATGATTTAAAATGTTTTCATCAATTTTTATCGCTGAGACTCAGCTTAATAAATAAACCACATCATCGAATCATTCCTGCACTACGGGCCAAGGATATTCATTAAATCATCAACGATCATGACTATACCGAATAATCCCATGTCATAATCATACCAAAAACTGTCCATTATTGCACTACGGACCATTGAGGACTTTTACCACATCATTTATAACATTACAGGTCATGATTATACCGAATGATCCCTGTTCATAATCATACCAAGTCCATCTATGCACGTAAGCCAAAGATGACTTTCATCACAATATAAGTACGAGGATGATGACAATGCCATAATAATTCAATAAAATAAGTTCAAGAATAAATTTTAAAGATTTATAAGTTAATTTGTCCTGAAATCAATAACGTCCAAATTGTCAACATGATACTGCTTTGTGGAGTAAAATTCAAGAATGCTCAGAAGAATATTTGCATGAAAAGATACTCGATGAAGCGCAAATATCCAGAATATTCCACTAATTTCATGGAGTATAGAAGCCAAAACTTTAACCAACTGAGTATAATAGAATATATGAAACCGTAAATAGATTTTTGCTCGTCATGCGGTAATCCACGTAGACAGATCATTTCCATAATTTAATAAGGAATGAATACGAAGGATCATTCACCATGCATGTGGTAATCCACATAGAAAGGTTATTCCAATCGAATAATAAAGAATGGAATAACAGAAGAATTCACCATGCATGCAGTAGTCCGCGTAGACAGGTTATTCTAACAGAATGATAAAGAATAGAACCAGGTCATGCGTAATCCGCACAGACAGGATATTTCAACAGAATAATAAAGAATGGAACCAGGTCATGCGTAATCCACACAGACAGGATATTCCAACATAATAATAAAGAACGGAATAACAACAGAATTCACCAGGCATGCGATAGACCGCACAGACAGGTTATTCCAACAAAATAATAAAGACTGAAATAACAGAAGAATTTCACCATGTATGCGGTACTTCGCATAGACAAGTTATTCCAACATAATAATAAAGAATGGAATAACAACCCTTACGAGTATTAAAAGAAAATAACTCTCATGATAAATTCGAAAGAATAATACCCATTACCTTAGAAGAAACTGGATACTGGAATAGTGAGGTAGCAGACTTCTCTTCTTCTTTCTCTCTATAATTTCTCTCTATAATAATTGCTCTATAGCTTTAGTGAATTGGTGAGAAATGAAGGAAGAATTAGCTTCTATTTATAGGAAAATATAGTTTCAATAATTGCACGTTTTGGGGCTCAGAATATTACAGTATAATACCTCCATCTTTTTCTTCATTTTTAATTTAGTCCTGCAAGTATTATCAAACTTGTACCACCTCCCCTAATAGTAAATAATGTGAATCAATAGTTCAATCATGTGACTCAATAGTTATAATCATGTGAAAATATGAATTACAGTATAGTACCTTCAACTATACCTCTATTTTTAACTTAGTCATGCAAATATTATCAATCTTGCACCAACTCCCGTAATAGTAAATGAATGTGAATCAATAGTACACACATGTGAACAAATAGTTATAAACATGTGAAATAATAGCAATTAATTGCTCATTTATCCGATTAATTACCTGATTGGTCAATATAATCTCCAGACATTAATTATTATCGAAATAAATGTCTATTTTCACTAACACTAATAATTCCAACATAATGGAACTATCAATTTCATCTTTAATCAACACGAACTTATTCATCATTAATATCATAACTCATAATATTTAACAACCAGATCATTCTCAGGAAAGAGGGGGCTTTTCGATAAGGATTTCTCCTTATTGGCGCGCAATTAGGTGACCAAACCTCTCCTTAACAGAACTTTCTAGACATTATCAATATTATAAATAATAATATGAATAATTTTGTCGTCTCAATTACTGATTTAATAATATAACATATTATGTAGATGATACTGTGACAATAATTGAATCAATAATATGAGAGATATAATGCAGCAATTACTGTAGCAATAATTGAATATAACTGAGTGACTTCTCACGTAAGCATCAATAATCAATACCATGTGCTACTATGCAACCACGCGCATTACTGTACTTTTACTACCGGGTAGTTCAACAGTTTAATGGTAAAACTTCCGCCGTTATTTTTATAAAAAGATAATTATGTCGTTTTCTAACTACGACAATACTTCCGTTGTGGGGTCCACCATTGATTGTGTTGTCGTACGAATATTCCCTGTTAAAACGAATATTCCCCGAACAACTGAATATTATATAATCACTTGCTTACTTTGCAAAATTTGTAAATATTACCCACAACTATAACATTATATCAAATCCACACCATAATATTCAAAAAATATATTTCGAGAAAATTATTCTTTATTCATAAAATTTGGGGTCTTACATTTAATGTATAGCATACATGTCAGTCTACATATATATTGCATAAACATGGCCAAACAACTTAACAGTAGCAAGATCGAAGGCCACAAAAATGTTGCCAGGAAGTTCCTGGAAATCTGGGCTGCCCAGAATTTGATTTTCCGTGAACGGTCAACGCAGTTTGACTGCTCATATCTCTCAATCAATTCATGATCTGGCCCTATTTCTAGTTTCAGATCATAGTCCACATGACATAGAACAAATTTCTAACATAAAACACAACAAACAATTAATAGATAAAGATCTATGGGCCCTGACATATAGCTATCAGGCCATCTTTTTCAACTATTCCAAATTTTTGAAATCTTTAAATTCGAGCATCTAGATGTTATGGATTCACTATATAGCAACCCAGATCATTAAATGACACCCTAATACACAACTTAAAACAACAAATCATATCATCTAACAAGATCTAGCAAATTTAGGGTTTATACCACTTTGAAGCTTGATCTTTGATTCTGATCTATGGATCTGTTATTGAAAGGCTATGAACTGATCTTAGCTTGGTTTCTCACTCTCTCTTACTCTAGATTTCAAAAATATAGAGAGAGAAAGTCTTGGAGAAAAATGAAAATGAAAGTATGCATTTTCTCTCTCTTA
The DNA here is from genome assembly GCA_016801055.1 of Panax notoginseng. Lineage (NCBI taxonomy): Eukaryota > Viridiplantae > Streptophyta > Magnoliopsida > Apiales > Araliaceae > Panax > Panax notoginseng. Next base: position 95,009,060 of record CM029022.1, read on the forward strand.
ATCTATATACATGACATGATTCAATGTATTTGCTAGCAATAGGTGGTTGATAATTGAGACATAGCTAGGGCAAGGGCTAGAGTTAGTTCACCAACTCAAGATCATGGCAAGATTTGCACTCAACATATTAGAAAATGTGACAAAAGGGCATTTTGGACATTTTCCTTATAATTTTAATGGCAAGTTGGTCTTTTGATTCAACCCTTAGAGTTTGACCCTTAGGGTTAAAACCTAAGGTTTCTAAAAATCTATTTTCTAGGATTTCAAGTTTAGGTTTTATTTTAAAAAATTGAAAATTAATATTTCTAAATTATAATTAGGATTCTATAATTATATTAAGATTTCCTAATCATAAATTCAATCTTGCTAATTAGGATTATTATTTCTTAATTAAAATGGCTAATTTAGCAATTAAGGACAAAATTATACATTAGGGTTTCTAACGAAATAATTAGGGTTTCCAACATTAAATTAGGGTTTTCTACATCAATTAGGGTTATCGCTAATTAGGTTTTTATTAATAAAGATTAAGCCTTATACTAGTATTTAAATCCCCATATTAGGGTTTCAAATTCCCAGAACTGAAATTAGGGTTTTCAGAGCCAGTTTTAGGATTTCTTATTAATCGATAGAATTTTTGAACTGAACGTTGACGTTCTTAATTTAATCTTAGGGTTTGCCACAAATATAGCATATCTGGTCAACCCTTGACTCTTAACCACATACTGTACACATATAATACCCTATACACAGAACATATTCACGTATACCCTTAATCCTGAATAATTCACCATAGAAATTTTAAATTCACAAAATTCATTCTCGAAAATCTCAAATCCATTCACTTATTTTTTTTCTTGGTTTATTATTTAACCTTAATTCAATATTTTAAAATTTAAATAATTCTCTAAATTCTCGGGTTGTCACAACAAATACTACCGCAGCCAATTCAAGGTCATGGGTAGTGTATCCCTTCTCATAGTCTTTTAACTGTCGTAACGCGTACGCAATGACTTTACCATTCTGCATTAACACGCAATCCAGTCCCTTGTGTGACACATCACTATACACTGTAAAACCCCTTGTACTATCTGGTAAAGATAACACATGTGCTTCACTTAGTCGCTTCTTCAATTCCTGAAAACTTCGTCCACACTTTTTCGTCCACACATACTTAACAGTCTTCCTCGACAGATTAGTTAATGGTGTCGCTATCTTCTAGAAATCCTGAATAAATCTACGATAATATCCTGCCAATCCCAAGAAACTTCTGACCTCTATTGGCATCTTCGGTTGTCCCCAATTTTTCATCGCTTTTACTTTCGCTGGATCAACAGAAATTCCCTCGTTGTCGATGACATGTCCCAGAAATTCAACTCTCTTCAACTAGAACTCACACTTTGAATATTTTGCATATAGCTTCTCCCTTCTCAACGTTTCCAACACCATCCATAGATGTTCAACATGCTTCTCTTTAGTCTTTGAATACACCAAAATGTCGTCAATGAACACCACCAAAAATTTATCCAAATGCGGTTTAAATACTCTATTCATCAAGTCCATAAAAGCAGCTGGCGCATTCGTCAGTCCAAAAGACATCACCAAGAACTCATAATGATCGTAACGAGTTCTAAATACTGTCTTTGGTACATCCTCTGTTCTCACCTTCAACTGATGATAACCAGTCCTCAAGTCAATCTTTGAAAAACATCTCGCTCCCTTAAGTTGATCAAACAGATCGTCTATTCTTGGTAACGGATATTTGTTCTCGATTGTCACCTTATTCAACTCTCTATAATCCATACACAATCTCATCGAACCATCTTTCTTCTTTACAAACTGTAACACCTCGAAATCCGGTCTATCTTGACCCCCGGATTCCGTACGTTATGAGTACATCATTCATCCAGCATACATCATTATATACTAAAATATAACAACGTACACTCTCAAGTCCCAGGTTCTGGAAACCTTATAACCTCTTTCATTACAAATAATAATAAATACATTATTTATTTCATCTTACAAGAGTGATTTTTATCTGCCACCAAGGATACATAACAGTTCATTAAGCTAGTCTATAATTCATTTTCATCTTTCTACATTACAAGTCTTCACTTGATCTTCTCGCTCATTCGCATTCTGAATGACACTTCATCTGGATACTGTCAGCTTGATCTTTACGGGATCCTTAAGTTCTTCTAACCTCGTTCGCTGAAAATGTTTTTCATTTAAAAGTAAGTGTGAGCATTCAATTGCCCAACAAGTCATAACAGTTAAACAAACAACTTCAAGAGTTAAACATTTCTTCAGAAATTCGATAACCGAACAAAGGTTATGAAGCAGCTTGAATAATAGGAATAGTCCCGATTCCTATCATCTTAAAACATCTGTCATTTTCACTTTAAAATACTTTCATTCCTCTACCTTTTTCATACGCATCCTGTCTGGCTAGAATCATTAGCACAGACTTAATCAATAACGGTTCATGTATAAACAGAGCATACTTGTATTGAACAGTCAATCATAGAACAGTTCATATCATAGAATCACCGAAGTGTTCAAATTATGGCACAAGGCCTCATACATACTTCCACCTCATACATATATCACACATATGCACATAGACAAAACTTCTCAAGTTCGACATCTGAGAAGTTTAAGAAACTAGCATTCATTTAGAATATGAATGAAGTTAGAAAACTTGCCTTACGCCCAGCTACAGCTTACGCTGAACTGCTCATTCCAATTGCTATATAACACATAAGGAGAAAACATAAACACTAATTAGTCATATATTGGACTTACGCATTGGTTTAGTTAACTTTGCTTTTTAGGGTTCGCGTTCTTGCAAATCTCAGTTTACGCGACCTACTTTCTTTACCGATTTACGACTTTCTTGATAATTCATATCTTATTTAATATTAATACTTTCGTTATCCATTACATGAATCCCATGTTTATTACTCTTTCTTAGTGTCGAAGCCATACCGATCATTGTATGCTAAGACCGATCGTTCATCGCAACAACGTTATGTTCACAGCGTCTATACGCTTCACATTTATCTCTCATTATCATGACATAACATCAAAATGTTATTCATTACCCTCATCACTCAACGTCTAAGGAATCACAATCATAGCAATCCCTCACGTTCGTTCATCGCACTACGGTCCCCGAATATCGGTTCCGTAACCCATACCTAAAATCTTTGTCTTTTAATCTTGTTTAATCTTTCTGTTCAACCTTTACTACATGTTTAATTCACTAGATTAAGTGTTACATTAGTTGAACGTTATGTTCTTTATCTTCCCTTACGTTCCCCCAAGAGTTGAGCAATTAAAAGCTCTTCTCTGGCTTTTTCTTCACACCAGCGCTGCGGCGCCACTCTCTCCTTTAACTCTCGCACCGCAGCGCGAGTTAGTAGTACCTGGCTCTCCGGTCTGGCGCTACAGCAACACATTATAAGGCATGGTTGGCACCGCGGCACCAAGCTCTAATTCTTGAAATTTTTTCTAAGTCTTTAATTGTTCTAAGACGCTTACTTCCCGATCTCATAACTTATTCGTTATAACTCGGAACGAGGTTGTTCCAAAGCCATTCTCTTCCTTATCTTACACACTTCAATCCCCCTCAGACAGAACTTCATTCTAAATCCGTTAACGTGCCATTCGATTGGCTTGATCTTCACCCTTTGTTCATTTTTACGCTTTTAATGTTCTTCGTTCGTTCATCCATAATTCGGTCATCCGAACTCAGAACTCGTTCGTTCTTGAGTCTACGACTCACGTTTTCTATGTTCTCTTACTTTCTTAGGAAACCCTACACGTTCAGGTTCATTTACTAACTTTCTAATTCTCGTTCATCTTTTACAAAAATTTCGCCATACCTTCGTTATAGCTACGTTTTAATCTGTTCTTCATGAACGTTTCTACCATTCCTAACCAAGCAATAAGCATCTAACTTATAGGCGATAGTTTTAAACTTGTCCATCAACAACAATTAAACTACGATGATTTTAAATTTGTCCATCAACAACGTTCTTCGTATTCTTCGCGTGTTCTTTGTGTTCTTCGTTCGTTCTTCATTTTTAATCGATATTTTGGATTACGATTTCACTTTTTCTTGGAATTTGATGTTATAGAACACCATTCCTTACTTATTTCACCTACTCGTTCATATAATCCACTCGGATCGCTCAAAATCCTTACGAATCTTATACTTCCTTAAGAAATTTATAAACTAAATTTCTAATTCTTATTTCTTCATTTTCTCATGATTTTAACCATATGAAATCATTCCTAATTTCTTTTACTTCTTATTCTCATTAAGTTATATTTTAAACATATTAAACTTAAAGAAAATATTAGAAGAACTAGGGTTCAGATTACCGTTCTTCTTTAATCTTCCTCCGCTATACAAAGCCGGCGATTTGCAAGCTTTTCTATTTCACGATCACTTTTGATCCGAGCATTCATGCTCAATCTCTTCCTTCTTCTTTTTCACCAAGCTCTCAAGCTCTCTCTCTAAGGTGTAGGATTTTCAAAATCCTAAAAAAAGAAATCTAGCTTCCTATTTATAGAAAACCAAAGCTTAGGGCAATTTGGTCATTTTGCCCCCACCTCCTTACTATTCTCACCTCCTCCAACACTTAGCCACCAAGTAAACTTGGCCTCCACCCTTACTTGGTGGCCAAGTGGCCAGCCCATATGCCCATAGGTTGCCCCAATGGTTCTTACCCATCCGTTTACCCATCGGTTCGATCTGCGGTTTCTTTTCTTGGTTTGAGCCTTAACCCTAATTCTTATTGGGCCTATCATGGGCTTGATTTCACAAATCATTGGGCTTGAAATAATCCAAGTCCAATTGGATTCTACAAAGTCTATGAACTCAAAGTTCATTGAGACTCATCGTATTCTACGCATTCCATTCTCATATTCTCGTATTCTCTTCGTATATCGTTCGTACAATATTCGTATTATACGTCGTACTAATCTTCGTACTATACTCGTATAATAACTAGTATTATACTCGTATTTCTCACGCATAATAACCCTAATTATTATACGAAATCATTTCTCGGAACTCACTTTTCCTAACCCTTAGGTTTTACGTCCGCAGGCGAAAACTTTGTTTTTGCCATAATTGAAATATTATTGAATATTCCATCTCGTCTCAGAATTATACGTAATCATTAACTTCTCAGAATTTCAAAATTAATCTCCGAGTAGAAATGGATGAATAGTGCCTATTTCATCTTTTTCCCCGAAAAATATTTTGTTCCCGAAAAAATCTTATTTTCGTCTTGAAAATTCTTATTCGTTCAATCTAGCTCTTAGCCAGAATCCTCCCGACTTATAATCATCCTAGGTTATAGAACGATTAATAAACACATAGCACATAGTAGTATTAATAAAAATTAGTTTTATTAATAACTAATTCTTTAAACCTAAATTCTGGACAACCCGAATTTCTGGGTCGTCACACAAACAACGCTGGTGCTCCCCACGAAGATACACTAGGTTGAATGTACTTCTTAACCAACAACTCCTGTAGCTGGATCATTAATTCTTTCATTTCTACCGGAGCCATCCTATATGGTGCTTTCGATATCGGTGCTGTCCCCGGTACTAAATCAATTACAAACTCTATTTCTCTGTCTAGAGGGAGTCCCGTAAGTTCTTCTGGAAAGACATCCCCAAACTCATTGACTACAGGTATCTGTCCCATGTCCAAATTCACCATCCGTGTATCCACTACATGAGCCAAATAACCTTCACACCCTTTCCGTAGCATTCTCTTGGCCTGCATCATCGTCAGACAACTCATTTGTCTTGGCGACTTGCTACCATAAAATACAACCTTAGACTTATTCAGTGTTTTAAGGCGTATACTCTTCTTCTGACAGTCTATAACTGCCTTATGGTTAAACAACCAATCCATCCCTAAGATAACATCAAATTCTCCTAAGCGTATCAGAATCAAATTCACACTTAACTTATGTCCCCTTATTTCCACACCACAGTTGTTCTGGATAAACTCTATAGGGATCAGTTCTTTGTTTGCAACTTCTATATTCATTGGGTTCTTTAACTTTTCATATGGTAAGTTTATTCTTTTAGCAAATTCATCAGACACAAATGAACAGGTAGCTCCCGAATCAAATAATATGTAGGCATTTATATTATTGATCGGAATAATACCTGACACCACCTCCTTTAATGCAACTGCATTTTGCACAGTCATGTTGAACGTTCAGGCTGTCGGCTTGCTCTGCTGCGTTGGCCCTCCAATAGCTAACTTTGTAGAACTGCTCTTGTTTCCACTTCCTCCATTTGTATTCTTCTTCAATGGACAATCCTTGAATCGATGCCCCGTTCCTACACAAGAAAAACAACCACCTTTCTTCGGCTTAGGACAATTTGGTGAAATATGCCCTTCCTGACCACAATTATAACATACGTTTTTCCCTTTCATAGACTCTTCAGAGTGATTCTTTCCACACTTTGAACACGCTGGCTTCTTCTTTTGAGTATTCCCTTGTTGCGTTCCTGATTCATTGCCACTGTTGTTCCACTTGCGTTTGTTGCTGTTACCGCCACCACTGCTGGCACCCTGATGTCCACCTTCAATCTTCATCTTATTCTTCTCTCGGTTGAATCTAGAAACTGCCTCACTGCTACCTTCTGTAATGATGGCTTTTTCTAACAGTGCTGAGAACGTAGCAATTTGTAACACTGCAACTTTACTGTGAATCCACGGCCTCAACCCATTGTCAAACCTACGCACCTTTCGTAGTTCTGTATCCACCTGATGAGGTGCGAATCTGGCTAGCTCATTGAATTTTGCTGCATATTCGACAACTGACATGTTTTCTTGCTTTCTTCAAGAAACTGCACTTCCATTCTGGCTTGTATGGCCTCCGAGAAATAACTTTCTAAGAATAACCCCTTAAACCTGGTCCATATCACTACCTCCGTTTCGGCTCTAGCTTGGTTCGTCTCCCACCAATAATTAGCCTCACCTTTCATCAAGTAGGTAGCAAAAGCTGTCTTTTGCTCTTCGGCTACCCTAGCAATCACAAATGCTTTTTCCATCTCCTTCACCCAGGTCTGAGCTTCAATAGGGTATGTGGTTTCCTTAAATTCTGGTGGTCCGACTGCTTTAAAGTCTTTAAAATTTGCCAATCTATTATTCACTTGCCCCTTTACTGCAGGTGTAAGAGTTCGCATAGCTTGAGTTATCATATCAGTGAAGTTCTGCATTGGGTCATCTTGATTCCTTTTATTGTTCACAAAATGTTCCTCCCTCTGGTTACAATTTTGACATCTTGCCAGCATTATCTGATTAAACAAAACCTTAATTTATTACACCAAGTTTAATTATATGATATATCTTCTAAGTGTTTAAAATATAACATGTAATTTAAACTCTAACAATCATATTATCATAATGTTGTATTAACGAATTCAACCTACTGAATTGACTAATTTAGCTTGCTGAATTAATATATTCATCTTACTGAATTACACATTCAGCTTGCTGAATAACACATGCAGCTTGCTGAATTAACATATTCAGCTTGCTGAACAACACATTCAGCTTGCTGAATTAACATATTTGATTTACTGACTTTTCAAACAGATAGTTTCTCATTTTAATTCTTAATACTTTTCTATTTGATCAAACAAGTAATTATAATACTGCATTTATATTCATATACCAAAAATTTTTTTTAGTGTCGTACACATGCCTGACATATTTTTATAAATGCTAACTATCCCATTCTTAACATTCAAAGATGGGATCTATCAAAAGACATACTCCCCTACACACCTAATATGGGGATACATCACATTTACATACTACCTCACACAGTCTGAGGTTTACATTAAGCATAAAACCCTATTAAACAAAAGGGGTTCTACTACATCTATATACAATAGAAAGCTATTGAACTATCACTGTGCGTCTGGAGAGAGTGCGCCTGCATGCTCCTGCTCTGGTGGAATGAGTCCATCCATAAGTCGATGTCTAACAGATCGACTCAACTCACCAATCTCGAGGTATGACCTCCTTTCTCCTACTTGGGGACCAGTAAATGCTGCATCTAAAGCCCGTCTCAAGGACTCCATCCTAACTCGTCCAGCCTCCGTCTCAACCTCTAACTGATCCACTCTTCTCGCTGCTCGTACCCAGGCATCCTCAACTTGGATCCTGTCAACGATCTCTAAGTCAAACCTCAGGTGCAACGCCTGATGCTTAATACTCAATACCGTAAACTTTTTCTTCAATTGTTCTAGTATCTCCCTCAGCTTAGCATTTATGGCAACCATATGTGTAGCCAAGGTCATCTGCTCTTGCAACTGTATCTTCATCTCAGCAAGCTCGTTTTGAGCTTGATATGCCAGCTCCTTGTTTTGAGTTTCAGTAAACTGATGAGTGGCATTGTCCTGCTCTAACTCTGTCATTCTATTCTCCAGCGCCATGTTATTTTCGAACAAAACCTCCATCACATCCTCGTCACGCTCGTCACTAACAGCATGATCCTCTACCGGATCTAATGGTTCTTGCTCAACTGTATGGCTAACTTGTCCTTCCTCAGGCATCCTATAACCAAACAAACACAACATCAGTATCACAATAAAATATATTCATTGATAAAATGAAACAATACTTTATTATGTACAATCTATACTAGATGAATCTCCACAATCCACCTCTTAGCATACTCTATACGAGTTTTCTTCTAAGGTTATAACCTAGGTTTCGCATCCTAAAGTTTATAACCTACGGCTTTGATACCAATCTGTGACGCCCCTAAATCCGGGTTCTCAAATCTCGGGTTTGGTGCTCACGATCCATCATCTTCATAAGCATTCTATATACTATTGCAGAATAATAAACATACATTGTTCATTATAATAAAGTCTTATACAATATCCCAAAGTCTATTACGTTAACGTAAACATACCTTACTTAAGTTACATAAAGTAACACAAAAGGTTTACATAAACATCAAACATAGTATCCCATGATACTTAAACATTTATATTAACTATTCTTGGACCTTTCCCTTGCCCTTGTCCTTCTTACTTGAACTCTCTGGCTTAGCTGAAATAAATGTCATGATATAGCAAGAGTAAGCAACAAATTTGCTTAGCAAGTTTAAGTTCGAAGAAGATATATCATGATTGTGAGACCCCGAATTTTATGAAAAAAAAGTATTCAATTTTTCTATTTTAGTAAATGGTTAAATTGATAAAAGGTTAAAGTTAAGGGTGATATGTGAAATTTTTTTTAAGTAGACAAGTTGTCATAAAATACTCGGTTACTATTCACGGGCTACTATTCACTCAAATTACTATTCACTCTAGTATTGTTCACTCGAGTATTTGGGATACTTTTTGTGTCGGAGTTACTATTCACGAGTTATTATTCACGGGTTACTATTCACCCAAATTACTATTCACTCTAGTATTGTTCACTCGAGTATTTGGGACACTTTTTATATCGGAGTACTATTTATGAGTTACTATTCATTTTTGGGTACAATATTATTCCATGAAGAGATGTACTAATTTTTCAGACCGTTGGTTGAAATTATAATAGTAAAAGTTTTTTATATAAAACAGAATACTTTACTAAAGTTATTCTATAAATAGAATATATTATATTTTATTATGCATAGTGTTGCATAGTAAAATCTTTTTATATAAAATAAAATACTTTTATAAAGTTATTTATTTTATTAGGTAATAATTAGAATATATTATATTTTATTTAAAAGATTTTGCTTTAAATATGGACCGTCCGATTAAAGTAAATTAATCTGGACCGTCCATGGGTTGGTTACTATTCATTTCATTCTTCTATAAATAGAAGCTCATTCCTTCATTATTTCTTATGAATTCACTGAAACTCTAGAGAGAGAAACTATAGAGAGAATTCTTCTTCTATAATCTTGAGCGTATTTCTTTAGAGTTTAAGAAAACTTTGAGAGTAGTGCAAGTTTTCTTGGAGTATATCCTCGTCCTACTAGTCGGAATACTCTTATTTGAAAGGTAAATGAATATTATTATAATAAGGGATATTATTTGTTGTACCCGTAAGGGGTGTTATTCTTTCTTATTCATGAAGAAATCCTTATGTTATTCCATTCTTTATTATTCTATTGAAATAACCTGTATACGAGGCATACCCTATACATAACCTGTATACGCGGCATACCCTGTACTTGGTGAAATCCTTATGTTATTCCAATTCTTTATTATTCTGTTGGAATAACCTGTATACGAGGCATACCCTATACATAACCTGTATACGCGGCATACCCTGTACTTGGTGAAATCCTTATATTATTCTGTCTTTATTATTCTGTTGGAATATCCTGTCTGTGTGTTTTACATCGGACCTGGTTTCGTTTTTATTATTATGTATTTATTATTCTGTTGGAATAACCTGTATATGCGGTTTACCGTATACCTGGTGAAGTCTGTTGTTATTCAATTCTTATTATTTTGTTGGAATAACCTGTATACGCGAATTATCGTATACCTGGTAAAGTCTGTTGTTATTCAATTCTTTATTATTCTGTTGGAATATCCTGTCTGTGCGTTTACGCATGACCTGGTCCTATTATTTATTATCCTGTTGGAATAGCCTGTCTGTGCGGATTATGCACGCATGCTGAAATTCTTATGTTATTCCATTCTTTATTATTATGTTGGAATAACCTATCTATGCGAAGTACTGTATACATGGTGAAATTCTTTTATTATTCCATTCTTTATTATACTGTTGGTTATTGATTTTATAGTTGTATATCTTTGGCCAGTAGTGCAAAGATGATATGTTATTGAATATCTTTGGCATGTAGTGCAAAGATGATCTGTTGTTTGATAGCTTTGACCTGTAGTGCGAAGATGGATAGGTGTATGACATGATCATGACCACTAGTGATACTAACGAATATCTTTGGCCGTAGTGCATGGATAATTCAATGATGTGATTGGCAGGATCATGACCATTAGTTAACGGTTGAATGTCTTTGGCCGTAGTGCACTGACATGCAATTGATTTGTATGATCACGACCATTAATTTTATAGTTGAATATCTTTGGCCCGTAGTGCAAAGATAGACAACTGATTGGTATGATCATTGTTATTACATTTGAATATCTTCAACCTTGGGGTAATGATATTGAGTAAACGTTCTATTAAGCCTTTGTGGCAAGAAGGAACTGTTAATTCATATTATTATAAATACGAATTGTGAATTTAACTAACATCTTTGGTGGTTCAGGTGAAGACAAGTGTTGAAAGTTCTATTTGTCTTGGGTATAACAAAGAACTGTTGATGAGTATTACAGGAATAAATTATCAACGATGGGCTTTTAATCTAGAGGAGATAGTAGACATTATGTTCTACTTGACTCTTCTGAGGGATTGTTGATTCCGCTGTAATTATAGTTGAAAACTTTTATTATCTACCATATGTTCTAAATCTCTGATTTATTCTGATAAAGGCTGTTGATAAATTAATTATCTTAGCCATGATATTCTTTACTGGGCTATTTGTGTTCACCCTTTTCGCATCACAACTCCTTTCAGGTGATAAGAGTGTAGCTGGGTCGAGCGGGGATAACAGGAAAATAGTGTGATGGTCCGAGACTGTCGGAGTTTATCAATACATTATAAAATGACATGACGTACAATATATAATTGTATTGAGGACCTAAGATGTGGGTGTCGTATTTTATACGTCACTTAATAATTGATTTTGGTGAACAACAATAACGACTTTGAAAGCGTCAAAAGTGCACCTCATTAGAATGAATATGATACTAATCTTCTCGTTCTTCTTTGGGGTCTTCAAATATTTTCTGCTGTATTTTATATGGCATTGTAACAATTTGAGTTTGGATACTGTCTACGAGATAATATTGTATTAAAACTCACAGTTAACTGTTTTCGTACTCTGCACGACAGTTCAACAGTTGTATAAATGAAGTTTGTATTTGATTTTTATAATGTGATATCTGACGACTCAGAATGGGTCGTGTGGACCTATTTTGGGGGCGTCACAATGATTAGCAAGAAATTTATTGTTCAATGTTCAACAATAGAAATTAATTGTGAAAGAACATGAATTAAGTCTTGATATCTGAATATTCAAATAGTTAAATAACAGATGCTGAGTGGTCATAGTGACCATGAACATATACTAATGTTGTCAGTATTTAAACTTGTCCTTTTAATAAGTTTTGGTAATCAAGGGGATCAACCTTTCATACCCGGTGTATTATGCATAAACACTTAATGTACGAGCAATAATTGTTTTTCAATAATTCTTTAATCAAATTGTTCTTTTTCTTAGTCTTGAGTCCTTACCAAGTCAATTGGTGAAGAACAACTTTTAACAACATATTTGATTTAACGAGTTTAAACATACTTGATCTAGCTGATACAATGAGCATAGATCCATATCTTAAACAATTCATGAATAAAAGAACTTTAACTAATTCACAGTTCAATAATAATAGAAGAGGAATTTAATTGCACCAAGTGTGAGTATCAATAATCAATATAGATGTGAATAATCAATAATAATTATTCACTAACATGCTTTGAAATTAATAACTCAAGTTTGAGTTAGAGAACTTGCCTCGACTGCGATCTACTGCTACACAATTTAATTTAATCTCTTTATTGTAAAGACCTATCATTGTTAAGATTGATCTTAAAATCAACATATCATACTTTATATCATAATACAATTACTCTATCAGCAATTTAGTTAACACTTAACCACATAATCAATTACCTGAAAACATCTTTATTATTATCATTCTTTGATAATATTTTAATTACTTTTTCATATACCTTATGGTTTAACACTTAATCTTTCCTTTTATTAGCTCTTCCTTATAATCTAGTAAGCTGAATACTAACATCATAGTCTAGATTATACAAACATGTAATCCAGCCACCTGGATTGGCTAATCTAGCAAACTGGATTCAATAAACTTCCAATACAGCAAGCCTGAATTCTAAATCCTTCAATCCAGCAAGCCTGGAATTCAAATCTTTCAATCCAACAAGCCTGGATTCTAAATCCTTTAATCTAGCAAGCCTGGATTCTAAATCCTTCAATCCAGCAAACAGGATTCAACTATTTCTCAATCCAGCCAGCTGGATTCCATATCTCCTTTATTAAAATAACAAATCAACTTATTATATTTCTATCTTTTGGCCATACCTATATACATGTATTTTATACACAAAAAGTATTTTTTCGTAATTTTTTAATTTCTTTTAGTATTTTTCAAAAATCATTTTTAGTGCGTGGCTTAAGAAATTAGCCCCATCAAGCTCAACTCTAGAAATTCCCATCTCTTGGAATAATATTATACACGTTAACGTGACCCTCCATTTTAAATTTCGTGGCCGTCAGAGTTATAAAACTCCGGTTATAGCGATTTTCGTCCGAAAAATCCAAATATTGAAATGGTCATAACTTGATCATTTTAAGTTGGAATGAGCTCATTTTTGGACAAGAGCTACTATATGTCATATATTTTTATGTCCCAAAAGACCGGAATTTATTCCATAAATTAAGTGGCCAAAACAGCCCCTACAATTTCTTGGGCAGTTTTTTTTCAAGATTTTCGGCTTTTATCTACTTTGCTAAAATTAGTCCATACGAAAATCTACAACTCTTTTTTTAGTGATTCCACTTTGGTTTGAAAGATAACGCATCATATTATCATCCCAAATTTTTCTAGAATTTTTAAATGTTAGAAAAATGACAAAAATGCCCCTAGTATTGACTGTCCAAAAATAGTTTGTTTTTCTTTCTAAAGACAAAACTGTTTTTGCTAAAACAATTGCTACAATTGTGTATTCAACATTTTTGAGTGCTACCACTTGGGTTTAGTATTTAACTTATATATCTAGCACCCCTTTTTGACGGATCACAAAAAGAAGGTGTAGATCAAAAATGGTAGTCGATCAAAAGAAGTGAAAAAAACTAGAGTTTTCTAACAAAACAAAACTAGTTTCTTTTCTATCCTTTTGATTTACTTTCTAACACTTAAATATGTTAGAACCATACATGAAACCATATAAAGTATGTAGATAGAGGGTTTTAGACCTCAAGATCATTAACCTTAACTAACCAAAATCAAACAAAATAAAAAGAATAAGCTAGTTTAGTTTTCACCTTGATTTTTGGGTACACTTTCTTTCTCTTCCAAAGTAGAAGGTAAACTTTAAGTGCATCAATGGTATTTCTCCTTCTTCTCTCTCTCCTCCTCTACACCGAATTTCTCTCCCTCTCTCTCTCTCTTATGTTTTTGCTTTGTTAGCTTAAGAGAAAGTAAGATAAAGTAAAATAAAAGATGAAAGAGAATGGGATTAAGTGTTGAAAAAAAATCTATAGATACATTTGGTATATCTATACATTAACTACTAACATATCTCCTCTCTTCTCTCTCCATATAACTTGTAATCTTGACAAAAATAGGGTGGCTAAATCATGGAGTGACACATAAAGGAGTTGGTGACCAAATGAGAAAAAGAAAACATAAGTCACATGTCCCTTTTCTCTATACATGGCCGGATTCTTCCCCCCGATATAGTCCTCATTTTTACTTTATTTTTAAATGCAAAATTTGCTAAATTAAATGACCATAATGCCCCTCTTTAATTGGGCTAGGATTGGGCCATTCCTTTAATTCTTTTGGGGTTGAAATTAATTAGCTTGGTTACTAATTAAAATGAACTTGGGCCTCCACAGTTAAATAATTGTGCTACTAGCATATTTGCCCATTATATTTAATATTGACTAGTTTAACAATTTAGTTGCTCTTAAATCAAATTATCTACAAGTCCAATGCTTAAATAAACTATTAGGCTTGTTTAAAGTACTTGCCATCCTTAGTAATATTAAATCTATTATAACATGAACTATTACTCATTATCATTGATATTTACACATTCTCATCAATCAATAATGTGTGAGACCCCAAATTTTATGAATAAATATTTAAATTTCTCGAAATATTTTTTTTAATATTATGGTGTGGATTTGATGTAATGTTATAGTTGTGGGTAATATTTATAAATTTTGAAAAGTATGCAAGTTGTTGTATAATATTCGATTGGTCGGGGAATATTCTTTTTGTCAGGGAATATCCGTACGACGGTACAATCATTGGTGGACCCCCCCAACGGAATTATTATCGAATTGAGAAAATAACAAAATATTTTTATGAAAATAACGGCGGAAGTTTTACCGTTAAAACTGTTGAACTACTCGGTAGTAAAAGTACAGTAATACGCGTGATTACATAGTAACACACGGTATTGGTTATTGATGCTTACGTGAGAATTCACTCAGTTTTGTTCAATTATTGCTACAATAATTGTTGCATAGTATCTCACGTTATTTGATTCAATTATGTCAATATTTTATATATTATTAAATCAATAATTGAGATGACAGAGTTATTAATATTATTATTTGCAATATTAAAGATGTCTAGAAGTTCTGCCAAGGAGAGGTTTGGTCACCCAATTGAGCGCCAATAGGGAGAAATTCTTATTGAAAAGCCCTCTCTTTCCTGGAAACGACCTGGTCGATTAATATTGTGAATTTTAATAATGATGATAAATATTGTTAAATATATTGAGGTGTCTTTTTATGAAGTCACGGAAGTTTATATATATATATATATTATATAAATTTTGTTTTATTAGTATTATTAATGTAATAAAATAGAAAAGCTTTTTATATAAAATAGAATACTTTTATAAAGTTATTTATTTTATTAGACTATAAATAGAATATATAATATTCTATTATGCATAGTGTTTGCATAGTAAAATCTTTTTATATATAACATAATATTTTTATAAAGTTATTTATTTTATTAGACTATAAATAGAATATATAATATTCTATTATGCATAGTGTTTACATAGTGCCTGCATAGTATTTGTATAGTAAAATCTTTTTATATAAAACATAATACTTTTATAAAGTTATTCGTTTTATTAGATTATAAATAGAATATATTATATTTTATTTAAAAGATTTTGTTTTATTAGAATATTTTATTAATACTGCATAGTAAATCAATATGGACCGTCCGTTTAAAAGTAAATCAATCTGGACCGTTCATGAATTAGTTACTATTCAGTCCATTCTCATATAAATAGAAGCTCATTCCTTCATTATTTCTTAGGAATTTACTGAAACTCTAGAGAAAGAAACTATAGAGAGAAAGAAGAAAAGTATTCTGCTACTTCACTACTCCTATATCCAGTTTCTTCTAAGGTAAGGGATATTATTTGTTATATTCGTAAGGGATATTATTTGTTGTACTCGTAAGAGGTATTATTTCTTTCGTCTTCATGAAGAAATTCTTCTGTTATTCCATTCTTTATCATTATGTTGGAATAGTCTGTCTATGCGAAGTACTGCATACTTGGTAAAATTCTTCTGTTATTCCATTCTTTATCATTATGTTAGAATAACATGTCTATGCGAAGTACTGCATACATGGTGAAATTCTTCTATTATTCCATTATTTATTATTCTGTTGGAATATCCTGTATATGCGGTTTACGCATGACCTGGTTTCGTTCTTTATTATTCTGTTGGAACATCCTGTCTGTGCGATTTACGCATGACCTGGTTCCACTCTTTATTATTCTATTAGAATAACCTGTCTGTGCAGTTTATCGCATGCATGGTGATTTCTTCTGTTATTCCATTCTTTATTATTCTGTTGGAATAACCTGTCTATGTGGATTATCACATGCATGGTGAATGATCCTTTGTATTCATTCCTTATTAAATTGTGGAAATGTCTGTCTAAGTGGATTACCGCATGGCGGACGAAAATCTATTTGCAGTTTCATATATTCTCTTATACTCAGTTGGTTAAAGCTTTGACTTCTATACTCCATGAAATTAGTGGAATATCTTTGATATTTGCGCTTCATCTAGTATCTTTTCATGGAAATATTCTTCTGAGCATTCTTAAATTTTACTCCACAAAGTAGTATCATGTTGACAATTTGGACGTTATTGGTTCCTGGATAAATTAATTCTTGAACTTGTTTTATTGAATTCTTATATCATTGTCATCATCCTCATGTTTATATTATGTTGAAAGTCATCTGTGGCCTGTAGTGCATAGATGGACTTGGTATGATTATGACAAGGGATTAATCGGTATAATCATGATCGTAATGTTAGAAATGATTGCGAGGAGAGGTAGATTACTGATGGGAATCGATTAAGCGTACTCAACCTGCCGCACTGAAGATGTCTTGGGAGAAGTTCCAAGAGCTGTTCAATGACAAATACTTTCCTGAAAGTGTTCGACACATGAAGGAGGTGGAGTTCATCAAATTGGAGCAGAATAATATGACCGTGTCGCAGTATGAGGCTAAATTTGCTGAGTTGTCCAGGTTTGCGTCCCACTTGGTGGATAATGAAGAGCGAATGACGCGAATATTTTTGTGAGGTTTGAAACCTGAGATACGTCAACATCTTATTTCTCATAAACTATATTTGTATTCAGATGTTGTGAATAGGGCTCAGTTAGTGGAGCGCGATAACGAGTCAACGCAACCAAAAGAGAGCAGTCGGCAAAATGATAATACCAGTGAGAGCAGTCATCGAAGCGGTGACAACAAGCGTGGAGGGAATCAACAGGCCAGAAATGGTAACCACTTCGGTGGTAATCAGGGCCAAAATAATAAAATGGTCATTTCAAGAAGAGGAGATTCAACAATGATGGAAAGACGTCAGCACCAGCACCCGTTGTTAAGGAAAGAGAACGACAAGCTATCATATGTTTCAAATACAGAGGGGAGGGGCACATCAGTCCAAACTGCGTGATGCCGTCTAAAGCATGTTATAATTGTGGAAGAGAAGGTCATTTAGCTCGATTTTGTCGTTTACCAAAAACAAGTTTAGCCAGGATGGAGGCACCAAAGGTCGTCCCAGAAAAGTCAAAACTGGTAGTGCAAGGAAGAGCGTTTGTTGTGACCTCCCAGAAAGCAAGGAACCCGAATGAGGTCATCACGGGTAAGCTTACCATAAACTCTAACGAAGTCTATGCTTTATTTGATACCGGTTCTACCCATTCTTTTATTTCTCCTAATTGCGCTCATATATTAAATTTGACTCCGGAGAAATTAGACTTTGACTTATCTGTTGAAACTCCATTGGGAGAAACCTTCATTACATCCACGGTTTATAAGTCTTGTTTGGTTCAAGTTGGTACCCACACATTACCTGTTGATCTTATTTCATTAAAAATACTTGCATTTGATGTGATTCTAGGGATTGATTGGTTAACTACTCATCATGCAAAAATTGATTACTTTCGTAAGGTTGTTAGCTTTCATATTCCTAATCGACCTATTATGTGAATTCAAGCAACCAAACCATTAAAATCAATCGCTGTCATCTCAAGCCATAAAGCTATTCGTTTATTGAAAAATGGATGTCAAGCTTTCTTAACTCACGTCACGGATCTAAACAAAAATACGTCAGTTTTGAATGATATTTCTATTGTTAATAAATTCCCTGACGTATTCCTGAAGAACTTCCTGGCCTACCTCCAGAGCGTGAAATTAAATTTTGTATCGACCTTGAACCCGGTACAAAACCCCTTTCCAAAGCCCCATATCGAATGGCTCCTATTGAACTTCAGGAGTTAAAGATCCAACTGCAGAAATTGTTAGACATTGGCTTTATTCGTCCTAGTACTTCTCCTTGGGGTGCTCCTGTTCTATTCGTGAAGAAGAAAGATGGAAGTATGCGACTTTGTATTGATTATCGGGAGTTGAATCATGTCACCATCAAAAACAGGTACCCATTGCCACGTATTGATGACCTGTTTGACCAGTTACAAGGAGCACAATTCTTTTCAAAGATCGATCTTCGTTCTGGATATCATCAGCTGAAGGTTAGAACTAAGGATATTCCAAAGGCGGCTTTCAGAACTCGGTACGGGCATTATGAAATCCTAGTCATGTCCTTTAGATTGACTAATGCTCCTGCTGCCTTCATGTATATGATGAACCGGGTATTTAAGGAATATTTGGATCACTTTGTGGTCGTCTTTATTGATGACATCCTTATTTATTCAAAAAGCCGTGAAGATCATGAGCAACACTTGAGGCTGGTACTCCAAAAGCTTCGTGAATACAAACTTTATGACAAGTTGAAGAAATGCGAGTTCTGGCTGGAGGAGGTAGCATTCCTTGGGTACGTAGTATCAAGTCGTGGAATATCGGTTGACCCAGTAAAGATTGAAGCTATTCAAAGCTGGGAGCAACCTAAATCAGTGACCGAAGTACGTAGTTTTCTTGGTTTAACTGGTTATTATCGGAGATTTGTGGAAGGATTTTCTCGAATCGCTACTCCATTAACTCAGCTGACTCGAAAAGATACAAAGTTCGGTTGGAGCGAAGAATGTGAGAAGAGTTTTCAAGAACTCAAGAGGAGACTCATTTTAGCACCTGTTCTGACAATACCATCTGGCTCGGAGGGATTTGTCATCTACAGTGATGCTTCGGGCAAAGGGTTGGGATGTGTTCTCATGGAACATGGGAAAGTCATAGCCTATGCCTCAAGACAACTCAAAGAATATGAGAGGAATTATCCTACTCATGATCTAGAGTTGGCAGCTGTTGTCTTTGCACTTAAAATTTGGAGTCATTACTTGTATGGGGAGATGGTGGAGATCTTTACGGATCATAAAAGCCTCAAATATTTCTTCACTCAAAAGGAACTCAACATGCGACAACGACGTTGGCTTGAACTGTTGAAAGATTATGATCATACCATTCAATACCATCCTGGAAAAGCGAACGTGGTAGCTGACGCATTGAGTAGAAGATCATATGCAAGTACGAGTGCGATATTATCAACACAAAGGCCCATTTTGTGTGACTTGCAAAGGATAGAGATAGAGTTAAAGACTTCAGGGACCCATGAGATGATGGCGAATATACGAGTAGAACCGACTTTAATCGATAAAGTTAAAGCTACTCAAGCTACAGACCTGGAGCTGATGCGTATGAGGAAGAAAGTACAAGAAGGTGCTATGCCGGAGGCAAGAATCAATGAAGAAGGAATACTTCGAGTCAACTCCAGACTTTGTGTTCCTAACGACCCTGATTTAAAGTATGAAATCATGATGGAGGCGCACAACACACCGTTTGCAATCCATCCTGGGAGTACCAAAATGTATTATGATCTTCGTCATACATTTTGGTGGAGCAATATGAAGCGAGAGATAGCGCTGTTTATCTCAAGGTGTCTAACTTGTCAATGAGTCAAGGCGGAGCATCAAGTACTAAAAGGTCCATTGCAACCACTTAAAATTCCAGAATAGAAGTGGGAGCACATTACCATGGATTTCGTTACCGGTTTTCCTAAGGTTTCTCAAGGTATTGATGCGATTTGGGTCATTGTTGATAGATTGACCAAGTATGCTCTTTTTTTACCGATACGAGAAACTTATACACTTGAATGTCTTGCTCGTATGTACATAAACGAGATTGTAAGACTGCATGGTATGCCAGTATCCATAGTTTCTGACTGAGACCCAAGATTCACTTCACGATTTTGGGTTAGCTTACAAAAAGCTATGGGCACGGATTTACGATTTAGTTTGGCATATCATCCTCAGACGGACGGATAATCAGAGAAGACTATTCAAACTCTGTAAGATTTATTAAGACTCTGTGTCCTTGACTTCAAGGGAAGTTGGGACAAGTTCTTATCATTGGTGGAGTTTTCCTACAACAACAGTTATCAAGTAAGTATTGACATGGCTCCATTCGAAGCGTTGTATGGAAGAAAGTGTTGTTCTCCAGTATGCTGGGATGAGGTGGGTGAAGCAACGTTGTTGGGACTGGAGTTGGTATGTATGACTACAGAAAAGATTCAAACGATCCGACAACGTATAAAAACTTCACAAGATCGACAAAAGAGTTATGCTGATCTTCATCGAAAGGACGTGGAATTTGTTATAGGAGATCATGTGTTCTTACGTGTTGCTCCATAGAAAGGAGTTACGAGATTTGGAAAGAGAGGAAAGCTCAATCCTCGATTCATCGGTCCATTTTTAATCCTCGATCGAGTAGGAACTGTGGCTTATAGACTCGCTTTACCGCAAAGTATGTCTCGTGTTCATAACGTTTTTCACATATCCATGTTACGTAAATATGTGGAAGACCCGAACCACATTATTGAGTTAGAACCGGACGAAATAGCGGAGGATTTGACGTATGAAGAAGTTCCTGTTCAAATCTTGGATAAGAATGAACATATTCTACGCTCCAAGGTTATACCTCAAGTCAAAGTTTTGTGGAGAAATCACGATGTTGAGGAAATGACTTGGGAGTTAGAATCTGAAATGAAATCAAGGTATCCTTACCTCTTCGACATACCAGGTACGTACCCTAATTTCGAGGGTAAAATTTCATAAGAAGAGGAGGTTGTAAGACCCCAACTTTTATAAATAAAGATGAATTTTCTATAAATATCATTTTTGAATATTCTGGAGTTAATTTGATATAATATTTTAGTTGTGGGTAATATTTATAAATTTTACAAAGTACGCAAGTTATTATATAATATTCGATTGGTCGGGGAATATTCGTTTTAACAGGGAATATTCGTACAACGGCACAATCATTGGTGGACCCCACAACGGAATTATTGTCGGATTGAGTAAACGATAAAAATATTTTATTAAAAATAACGGCGGAAGTTTTACCGTTGATACTGTTGAACTACTCGGTAGTAAAAGTACACTAATACGTGTGGTTGCATAGTAGCACACGGTATTGATTATTAATGCTTATGTGAGAAGTCACTTAGTTTGATTCAATTATTGTCAGTTAATAATATGAATTATTTAGCGATAATGAAGTTTTGTTTTATTCGTATTATTAACGTAATAAAATAGAAACATCTTTTTATATAAAACAGAATACTTTATTAAAGTTATTCTATAAATAGAATATATTATATTTTATTTAAAAGATTTTTCTTTAAATATGGACCGTCAGATTAAAGTAATCAATATGGACCGTTCATGGATTAGTTACTATGCATTCTATTTTTCTATAAATAGCAGCTCATTCCTTCATTATTTCTTACGAATTCACTGAACTCTAGAGAGAGAAACTATAGAGAGAGAAAAAGGAAAATTATTTTGCTACTTAACTACTTCCTTATTTCAGTTCTTCTTTAAAACGGTAAGGGGTGTTATTCTTTCTTATTCATGAAGAGAACTGTTGTTATTCCATTTCTTATTATTCTGTTGGAATAACCTGTATACGCGGTCTACCCTATACTTGGTGACATTCTTTTATTATTCTGTTGAAACATCATGTCTGTGTGTTTTACACCAGATCTGATTCTGTCTTTATTATTATTCTGTTAGAACATCCTGTCTGTGTGTTTTACACCGGACCTGGTTCCGTCTTTATTATTATTCTGTTGGAACATCCTGTCTGTGTGTTTTACACCGGACCTGGTTCCGTCTTTATTATTATTCTGTTGGAATATCCTGTTTGTGCGTTTTACGCCGAACCTGGTTCCATTATTTATTATTCTGTTGGAATAACCTGTCTGTGCGGTCTATCGCATGCATGGTGATTTCTTTTGTTATTCCATTTTTTATTATACTCAGTTGGTTAAGTTTTGACTTCTATACTCTATGAAATTTGTGGAATATCCTTGATAATTGCGTTTCATCCAGTATCTTTTCATGAAATATTCTTCTAAGCATTCTTGAATTTTACTCCACAAAGCAGTATCATGTTGACATTTTGGGCGTTGTTAATTCTTGGATAAATTAATTCTTGAACTTGTTTTATCGAATTCTTATATCATTGTCATCATCCTCATGTTTATAAAATGTTAAAAGTCATCTGTGGCCTGTAGTACATAGATGGACTTAGTATGATTATGACAAGAGATTATTCGGTATAATCATGAGCGTAATGTTACAAATGATGTGGTAAAAGTCCTCATTGGCCCGTAGTGCATTGATGGACAGTTGTTGGTATGATCATGACCATTAATGAATACGCGAATATCCTTGGTCGTAGTGCAGGGGTGATTCGATGATGTGGATTATTTTATTAAGCTAAGTCCCAGCGATAACAGTGTTGAAAAACCTTTTAAATCATAGAAGATAGTAGATTTTATTTTCTACTTGACTCTTTTAATGGATAACTTGTTCCGCTGCAGTTAAACTTAATGTTCGTTATATTTTATCAGTTTAACATTGTTGAAGGCTAATGATAATTTATTCTGCATTATCTTAGTCATAATATTTTTTACTAGGCTAGTTGAGCTCACCCTTTCTTTCACTGTTCTCTTCAGGAAATGAGAATATAGTTGGGACGAGTCGGGAAACGGAGAGATGAACCAGATGATAGTATTAGTAGTCCTCACTATTCTGTTAAATAGTATGACAATAATTGTAATGAGGACTCCTTTTGAGTTCGTATAGTCTCTAGTAAACAATAATTGTATTCAAACTCATAGTTATGTTTTGTCGTATTGTACACGACAGTTGTATTAGTAAGTTATATTTGTATTCTATACCATGTATCTGACGACCCAAGATGGGTGATGTATACCTAATTTTGGGGGCGTCACAATTAGGAATCCTCCCTGTCCATAACTTTTATGGAGTCTTAGGGCCAGATTTTGAGGTTACCTTTTGTAGATATGCAGCCATTTCTAGGTCATTACCCCAGAAGGATACTGGAATGTCCGTAAAATCATTATAGACCATACCATATCCAACAAGGTACGATTTTTCCTTTAAGATACACCAATCAATTATTGTCTATCAAGAGGCATCCATTATGAGAAAACCATTTGAGATGATCTAGAAACTTATTACACAAATATTTATTCCTTTATCTAATCAAAGAATCTCAATACTTTGTCAATTTGTTTCACTTTTAAATTCTTTGAACCTTTTAAATAATTCACACCTGTATTTCAGCAAATACACACATTCAACTCTTTGAATGATCATCTCCTTTTTCTTATACTAGTTTGTTCAATTTGTAAAATTATTTTCACGTAAGTCAAGTATACAAAATCCATTAAGTAATATTCCAGTTCTATACAAAATATTATTATTATAAATAGAACAACAATTGTTCTTAAATATAATACCAAAGATTTCAATGTCCAACAACAAAATAAAAATAATGTTTCTAACAAGAACTGTAATACAATAACAACTTATTGACTTAATAGACTTGCCCGTAGGCAATGCTAAACTATAAGTTCCTATGGCTAATGTAGCAACCTTTGCTTCATTTCCCACACATAGGATTACTTATCTTTGTTTAGCTTTCTATTTCTGCTTGGTCCCTTCATAAACCAATATTTATGATAACCAAAGTCGGTATCCAATACCCAAGTAGAACCTTGACCTAAAAAAAATTTATTTTAAATTTTGAACAAAATTGTATTTGTAACCGAAACTTCACTAAGCTTCTTTTGGTTAGCCTCTGCAAGATGCTTCTTGCAGTTTCTTTTCCAATGTCGTGGCTTATTGCAGTGGAAGCAAACTCCTTCGCAATTCGTATCAATTTTGTTCTTATTATCCTTTATTTTTGCCTTTCTTTATTTACCTTCTTAGAATCGTTCTTCTTTTTAGAAGATCATTTGGCCCCTACCAGTAAGACTTGGTCTTTCCTGGTTGGAAAGTGACTCTCAACATTTTTCAACATGTTATGCAAATCGGCTGAAGCTGATATCTAGCTTGTTCATATGAAAAATTCACAACAATTGTGAAAGGAGTCCGGGAGTGAGTGCAAGATCAAATCTTGGCTCAACTCTCCATCCATGATAAAATCTGTTGTCCTAATTGATTAATCAAATTAATCATGTTTAGGACATGTGTCTGTACTGTAGTGTCATTGGTTATTCTAGATCGGAAGAGCTCCTTAGATATCTGATATCTATCAGTCCTACTTTTCTCACCATCAACTCTTT
This sequence comes from Panax notoginseng, assembly GCA_016801055.1. Lineage (NCBI taxonomy): Eukaryota > Viridiplantae > Streptophyta > Magnoliopsida > Apiales > Araliaceae > Panax > Panax notoginseng. The sequence continues at coordinate 95,034,133 of CM029022.1, forward strand.
GATGTGCAGAAATATAGTAAGAACATTCATAATTTTATGCTGACGCTGAAGCTCGTTACTCATAGATGTGAGCATGATGCATTGAGCCAACTATGCATCATTTTGCCACTTCCTAAAAGTAGCAATCTCTTCCTCAAAGGCATTATCTACAACTATTACAGGGATAGGCGTATTAAGGACATAAGATAGCTTTTCAGCCATGAGAACTATTCTCAATTTCCTTAACCAATCCGTTTAATTCGATCCGGTTAATTTAGCATCTAATATGTTTCGCAGTGATAGTAATTTAGACAAATTCTGTAAATGAATTTGTTCTTAACAACATTTTAGCATACATTCTTTTATTAATTAAGAAAATAAATTAGGTCTTGTTTTAAATAGGTATCTCCCACTATTTTTATCAAAATATATTACCCTCACTTATATAGTTCGGCAAAATCTAATTAAAGATTTGCTAGTAAGAATAAGGATCACATTTCAAATGTATATAGCCTTGTGGTGACACAACAAACTATATATAAATAAATAGGTAGCCAACTTTTGTCAATTACATCAACTATGCAACTCCTTGTATTTTTCCTCTTAAATTATTTTGATCAAGTGGCGGCACATCTGAATCAAAATTATACAAGTTAAGTCCAACCTAGCACTCCATATATTCAAAAAAGAAAAATATTGTCCTTGTAGTGACACAACAAAATAACATTGTTCAATTTTCTTTATAAGCATCAAATGTGATAAAATTAACATCTCAAAGAATTAAGATAAGCCTTGTGGTGACACAACAAACTTATAATAATTAATTGATACTCTATTATTTTTTATCATGCTAGAAGGCGACGTTCGATATTCCAAATATCTTTGAACGCTTAAGACTTAATATAAAATCTTTGAGGGGTTTGTTATTAATTTGTCTCATCTTGTTTAGCGCGCATGCACACATATATATAAAATACGCGTCATATTAATGAACATGCGAAGCATGTTCGCATAATATATAATATATATAGTATATGCATTCACAAATAGAATATATTCTACTTGGATTGATTATGGACTTTTATTCTAGTTCGGTTCACTGGAGCCACCAAGTGAACAAAAAGGTCAAACCCTAGGGGTGCAAGAATTTATATTTAAATATAACTATTATATTTAAATCCGGGCTCCATTACAAACGGGTCTTCAAGCGCTCCTTGCTCCTTGATTTCTAATTATTTAAAATTAATTTTAATTATTCCTATTACAAAATTATTTAAAATAAATAGAAACCTTGATCAGCAGTAAAGGGGAATTACATAGGAGGGAGAAAGAATTTATATTAAGAAAAAATTAGAGAAGACGAGGTACGCAGACCCCATTTAATAAAACTCATACATTCAAGCATCCAACTAAAATAAAATTCAATCACATTGGTCAATAGTTCATAATCAATCTCATTTATTATCATACACATCACCATATGTATCAATAAATAACATTCATCTCATGAATAATAAACATTCAATATATATTGATATCATTTAATGGGCAAATTTAGTTAATATAAAATCTAATTTTGAATCAAAATAAACTCCTTTATTTTAATCCAAATTTAAATCAAAATAAACCTCTTTTATTTTAATTTATCCTATTTTGAATAAAATAAACTATTTTAATTTAATTAAAATCTTTAATTAAAATAAATTTATTTATTTTAATTAATTATGGAATCCAATTCTAAGTTAAAAAAAAAACTCCTTTACTAAAGGAAACACGGATTCTCTTTCATATTCACAAATAAACTCTTTTATTTTGAATAATATGAAATCTTATTCCATATCTAAATAAACTCCTTTATTTAAGGAAACTCAGATTCTCTTTCCTATTCACAAATAAACTCCTTTATTTTGAATAATATGAAATCTTATTTCATATTTAAATAAACTCCTTTATTTAAGGAAATATGAAATCTAATTTCAACTCCAATTAGTTATTATAGAATCAAATTCCAACTCTAATTAGTTAGCATGAAATCAAATTTTAAAATTAAAAAATATATATTTTTTATTTTAAGATTAAAATAAACTTTTTATTTTAAAATTAAAATAAAATTTTATTTTAATTATAAAATAATTAAGTATAATACACACACACACACACACACACACACACACACACACACACACACACACACACACACACACACACACACACACACATATATATATATATATATATATATATATATATATATATATATATATATATATATATATATATATATATATATATATATATATTATCCGTTCAGCAATAGGATTACCAAAGGAAAAGAATTTAGTGGTTTCGCGATTTTTTTTTATTAAACATTTTATACCACAAAATTATGCTCAATTAAATTATTCTAAACACATATCAATATACATATCAAATTTGATAATTAATAATTCGCATAAAAGTTTGGCTCTGATGCCACTGTTAGGTTTGTAATATTCATGAACGCAATCAAATTGTACAAAATAAACGAAAACGTGGAAAAATCAAAGTTTTAAAATTTTACAAACCATATACCCAGATCATCCTTTATGCACAATTATTAATTAAATGAAAAGATAAATAACAAGAATCATACCTTTGAAGATTCGAGCTTCCTCGGGTACAAGTTCACCTCCAAATCCTTTTCGCGTTCAACTTGAATCCATCGGGTTTAGTTCATTTCTTTGATCAACGTTAGCTACCCAAGTGTTTGGCCTCTAGAGGTGATCCACCAAGGAAGAACAAAGATTCAAGAAGATGGGTGTTTGGCAAAATCCTAGTTTTTTATCTCTCATAGAAAAGGAACGTACTCTCCAACTATTGAAATTACGTATGTTGTGAAAAAATTAACAACCACTCTCACCCATAATAAGACTCCTCTTATTTATAGATGTAGGCAACCCTCCTTAACAATTAAGGAATTAGGTTTTATTTTAATTAATTAAACTCCTTTAATTAATTAGGCTCCTAATCTTATTAGGAATAATTATTTAAAATCTTTTAATTAATTTACCTCCTAATCTTATTAGGAATATATGAGAGTACTTTTATTAATTAATTCTCAAACTCTTTTAGGAATTAAATAATAATAATAGTAATAATAATAATAATAATAATAATAATAATAATAAGACTCCTTTTATTAATTTATATTTAATATTTCAAAAATATTAAATAATAAATATTAAGCTATTTAATTTATTCTATCATCATAGATTAAATTAAATATACTTAACTTATTATTACGATTATGTCTTTTTCTTCTCAAATAATTATTCTTCCTTTTATGGCGTGACCCTTTAGGTTTTCCATATTAAACCGGTTGTGAATAAATCAATTAGAACAATTCTAATCTTATTTAAATAAATAAATTAAACAATTAATTTATTTAAATAAATAATATTTATTCTACAATAGGGATAAGCCTCCCTAGCGATCAACGACTTTCTAGATAATATAGATTTTAACATTAATCATAAAAGAACCTTTGAGTAAATAGTTACCGTACAATTCAATCCTTCCATCATACAATGTCCCAATTAAATATAAGACATGGAATTACTGTCAAGTCTTATTTTATTTAATTATATGTATTTCGACTCTTAAAAGCACAACTCCAAATAATGTAAATCAGAAACTCCTTTCCAATTTCATTCTGCCTTGGCCAAAGACTATTGGGTTGTCATTTATCGAATCACATAGGACATTTCTCTTCTTTTACTAGAAGTGGTAGATTCTTTATTGATCATACATTATCTCCATGTACAACTTATTATACCCAAGCATACCCTTTGATATACCCTAAGGGTCTTAAAGAATAAGTCAAAGTATAACTTATCATACACAAGATACTATGATGATCTCAAGTCCAATGATCACTTATACTACTATCACTACATGAATTCATATTGACAGGTAAGTAAAACTCCATTAGGTATTCCTTAGCGAGCCACGTTCAGTGAACTTATTCTCTAATAAGCACCAACATACTTGCTTTAGTGTCTCCACACAAATGATCATGAGATAAATCATCCTCATCCAATGAGCAAACAACGTATGTACCAATCTATCCGGATTCACTAATCCCCAATTTAGTAATCCGACGATTGGGAACTATTTTAGTTTTAAGCTTTCTAAGAATTTAGATCTCATTAGAATGATCATCATCATTATTCTAAAAGCATTGCTTAAAACTATGGGTTTATCACATATTATAAAACAACATCATGTAGATAATTAAAAGCCTTTAATAAATTAATACTTTTTATTAATAAATGAATAAGATTGTTACAAAGTATATGCTTTATCATCAAACATGATTGGCTTGTGTGCATACTACTTTCACCTTAGGTGGGGGAACAACCATAGGTAGTAGCCTTATAGGAAGAACATAGTGATGAAAAACTCTTATCGAGTTCTAAGAAATGAATTTCTTAATTCATTGAAGATAATAAAAGACTTTATGTGTTTATGTGATAAATTTTGTGTTCACTAGTACCGATTAGTAACTAAAACTTAAAATTGTGTTGTCAGGATGTCGGATGTTGGAGGAACTAGTCGAACTGGGGAGGAGGAACCCCGATGTAAGACCCCAACTTTTACAAATAAAGATGAATTTTATAAAATATTATTTTTGAATATTATGGAGTGAAATTGATATAATGTTATAGTTGTGGGTACTATTTATAAATCTTGCAAAGTACGTAAGTTGCTATATAATATTCGACTGGTCGGGGAATATTCAGTTTAACAGGGAATATTCCTACGACGACACAATCATTGGTGGACCCTATAACGAAATTATTGTCGAATTGAGAAAACGACAAAAATACTTTATGAAATTAACGGCGAAAGTTTTACCATTAATACTGTTGAACTACTCAGTAGTAAAAGTACAGTAATACGCATGGTTGCATAGTAGCACACGGTATTGATTATTGATGCTTACGTGATAAGTCACTCAGTTTTGTTTTATTGGTATTATTAATGTAATAAAATAGAAAAGCTTTTTATATAAAACAGAATACTTTTATAAAGTTATTCGTTTTATTAGGCTAATAGTAAAATCTTTTTATATAAAATAGAATACTTTTATAAAGTTATATGTTTTATTAGAAAATAATTAGAATATATTATATTTTATTATGCATAGTGTTTTCATAGTACCTGCATAGTATTTGTATAGTAAAATCTTTTATAAAGTTATTCGTTTTATTAGATTATAAATAGAATATATTATATTTTATTTAAAAGATTTTGCTTTAAATATGGACCGTCAGATTAAAGTAAATCAATCTAGACCGTTCATGAGTTAGTTACTATGCAGTCCATTTTTCTATAAATAGAAGCTCATTCCTTCATTATTTTCTTACGAATTCACTGAAACTCTAGAGAGAGAAACTATAGAGAGAAAGAAGAAAAGTATTCTGCTACTTCACTACTCCGATATCAAGTTTCTTTTACGGTAAGGGATATTATTTGTTGTACTCGTAAGGAGTATTATTTTCTTTTGTATTCATGAAGAGAACTTCTGTTATTCCATTCTTTATTATTCTGCTGGAATAATCAGTATACGCGGACTACCCTATACTCGGTGACATTCTTCTATTATTCCGTCTTTATTATTATTCTGTTGGAATATCCTGTCTGTGCGTTTTACGCTGGACCTAGTTCAGTCTTTACTATTATTATGTTGGAATATCCTGTCTGTGCGTTTTACACCGGACCTGGTTCCATTATTCATTATTCTGTCGGAATATCATGTCTGCGCGTTTACGCCGGACCTGGTTCCATTATTTATTATTCTGTCAGAATATCCTGTCGGTGCGTTTACGCATGACCTGGTTCCATTATTTATTTTCCTGTTAGAATAACCTGTCTGTGCGGTCTATCGCATGCATGGTGATTTCTTTTGTTATTCCATTTTTTATTATATTAAGTTGGTTAAAGTTTTAACTTTTATACTCCATGAAATAAGTGGAATATCCTTGATATTTGCGCTTCATCCAGTATCTTTTCATGAAAATATTCTTCCGAGCATTCTTGAATTTTACTCCACAAGTATCATTTTGACAATTTGGACGTTATTGGTTCCTGGATAAATTAATTCTTAAACTAGTTTTATTGAATTCTTATATCATTGTCATCATCCTCATGTTTATATTCTGTTGAAAGTTATCTGTGGCATGTAGTGCATAGATGGACTTGGTATGATTATGACCAGGGATTATTCGGTATAATCATGACCGTAATGTTACAAATGATGTGGTAAAAGTCCTCATTGGCCCGTAGTGCATTGATGGACAGTGGTTGGTATGATCATGACCATTAATGAATACACAAATATTCTTAGCCCGTAGTGCATGGATAATTGTGGTCGTGATACTAAAGAATATCCTTGGCCGTAGTGCAGGGGTGATTCGATGATGTGGATTATTTTTTAAGCTGAGTCCTAGCGATAAAAGTCATGAAAAACCTTTTAAATCATAGAAGATGGTAGATTTTATTCTCTGCTTGACTCTTCTAATGGGTTGCTTGTTCCGCTGCAGTTAAACTTGATGTTTGTTATATTGTATCAGTTTAACACTGTTTAAGACTAATGATAATTTATTATGCATTATCTTAGTCATAATATTTTTTACTGGGCTAGTTAAGCTCACCCTTTCTTTCATTGTTCTCTTCAGGAAATGAGAATATAGCTGAGACGAGGCGGGGAACGGAGTGATGGACCAGATGATAGTATTAGTAATCCTTACTATTCTGTTAAATAGTGTGACAATAAATGTAACGAGGACTTATTTTGAGAGTGGATATTGTCTAGAAGGCAGTATTTGTATTAAAACTCACAGCTCTCTTGTCGTATATTAATGATTGTATTTGTATTCTGTATCATGTATTTGGCGACTCAGAATAGGTGATGTATACCTATTTTGGGGGCGTCACAGTTGGTATCGAAGCTTAGGGATATGATCCCTGGCTAAGATGTGAGACTAGAACTAGGAGGGGAGAGACAGGGAATTCCTTTGCCAGTATGACCTACCTAAGTTTATTTGGTATTTAATTGGTCGGTCAGAGTATAGAGATAATATGTGATATGTTATTTAACCCTTATTTTGTGGCAGTATTTGAAAATGACATCCGAGAATGTTGAGATTAGCAATGGAGCACAGGCGACCGTTGATTCACCACATATCAATAATCAGGATAATGTGCATCAGGAAGGCGATAATCCTCATGCAAACAACAACACTGACCAAATGATGAATGATGGAATGTTCAGAGGCTTTATGCAATTCATGCAACAGCAGGCGAGAGCGGCTCCTGTCCAAAATATAGGTGAAAACACTGAAACTCTCGGACGGACACCGCTAAACAGTTCAAGGAGCTGGGACCACCGGAGTTTATTGGAGAACCAAAACCACTTAAGGCGGAAACGTGGATAAAGAAGATCACCAAGATATTTGATGTCTTGGGATGCGCCGAGGAGCAAAAGGTTCTCTTTGCCACCTTTATGTTACGAGGAGAGGCAGATTACTGGTGGGAATCGGTAAAGCGTACTCAACCTGCTGCACTGAAGATATCTTGGGAGAAGTTCCAAGAACTGTTCAATGACAAGTACTTTCCCGAAAGTATTCGTCACATGAAGAAGGTAGAGTTCATCAAGTTAGAGCAAAATAATATGAACGTGTCGCAGTACGAAGCTAAGTTTGCCGAGCTGTCCTGGTTTGCGTCCCACTTAGTGGATAATGAAGAGAGAATGACGCGGATGTTTTTAAGAGGTTTGAAGCCAGAGATACGTCAACATCTTATTTCTCATAAACTGTGTTTGTATTCAGATGTTATAAATAGGGCTAAGTTAGTGGAGTGCGGTAACGAGTCAACGCAACCAAAAGAGAGCAACATGCAAAATGATAATACCAGTGAAAGCAGTCATCGAAGCGGTGACAACAAGCGTGGAAGGAATCAACAGGCCAGAAATGGTTACCACTTCGGTGGTAATCATGGCCAAAACAATAAGAATGGACATTTCATGAAGAGGAGATTCAACAATGATGGAAAGATGTCAGCACCAGCACCCAATGAGAACGACCACCGATCATATGCTTCAAATGCGGAGGGGAGGGACACATCAGTCCAAACTGCGCGATGCCGTCCAAAGCATATTATAATTATGGAATAGAAGGTCACCTAGCCCGATTTTGTCGTTCACCGAAGACAAGTTCAGCTAGGATGGAGGCACCAAAGGACGTCCTAGAAAAGTCAAAACCGATAGTGCAAGGGATAGCGTTTGTTGTGACCTCGCAAAAAGCAAGGAACCCGAACAAGGTCATAACGGGTAAGCTTATCATAAACTCTAGCGAAGTCTATACCTTATTTGATACCGGTTCTACCCATTCTTTTATTTCTCCTATTTGCGCTCAACGATTAAATTTGACTCTGGAGAAATTAGACTTTGACTTATCTGTGGAAACTCCGTTGGGAGAAACCTTCATTACATCCACTGTTTATAAGTCTTGTTTGGTTCAAATCGGTACCCTCACATTACCTGTCGATCTTATTTCATTGAAAATACTTGCATTTGATGTAATTCTAGGGATTGATTGGTTAACTACTCATCATGCAAAAATTGATTGCTTTCGTAAGGTTGTTAGCTTTCATATTCCTAATCAACCTATTATGTGAATTCAAACAACCAAACCATTAAAATCAATCACTGTCATCTCAAGCCATAAAGCTATTCGTTTATTGAAAAACGGATGTCAAGCTTTCTTAGCTCATGTCACGGATCTAAACAAAAATACTTCAGTTTTGAATGATATTTCTATTGTTAATAAATTTCCTGACGTATTCCCTGAAGAACTTCTTGGCCTACCCCCAGAGCGTGAAATTGAATTTTGTATCGACCTTGAACCCGGTACAAAACCCATTTCCAAAGTCCCATATCGAATGGCTCCTATTGAACTTCAGGAGTTAAAGACCCAACTGCAGGAATTGTTAGACATTGACTTTATTCGTCCTAGTACTTCTCCTTGGGGTGCTCCTGTTCTATTCGTGAAGAAGAAAGATGGGAGTATGCGACTTTGTATTGATTATTGGGAGTTGAATCATATCACCATCAAAAATAGGTACCCATTGCCACGTATTAATGACCTGTTTGACCAGTTGCAAGGAGCACAATTCTTTTCAAAAATCGATCTTCGTTCTGGATATCATCAGCTGAAGGTTATAACTGAGGATATTCCAAAGACTGCCTTCAGAACTCGGTACGGACATTATGAATTCTTAGCCATGTCTTTTAGATTGACTAATGCTCCTGCTACCTTCATGGCTATGATGAATCGAGTATTTAAGGAATATTTGGATCACTTTGTGGTCGTCTTTATTGATGACATCTTTATTTATTCCAAAAGCCGTGAAGATCATGAGCAACACTTGAGGCTGGTACTCCAAAAGCTTCGTGAATACAAGCTTTATGACAAGTTGAAGAAATGCGAGTTCTGGCTTGAGGAAGTAGCATTCCTTGGGCATGTAGTATCAAGTCATGGAATATCTGTTGACCCGGCAAAGATTGAAGCAATTCAAAGCTGGGAGAATCCTAAATCAGTGACCGAAGTATGTAGCTTTCTCGGTTTAGCTGGTTATTATCGGAGATTCATGGAAGGATTTTCTCGAATCGCTACTCCATTAACTCAGCTGACTCAGAAAGATATAAAGTTCGGTTGGAGCGAAGAATGTAAGAAGAATTTTCAAGAACTCAAGAGGAGACTCATTTTAGCACCTGTTCTGACAATACCATCTGGCTCGGAGGGATTTGTCATCTACAGTGATGCTTCGGGCAAAGGGTTGGGATGTGTTCTCATGGAACATGGGAAAGTCATAGCCTATGCCTCAAGACAACTCAAAGAATATGAGAGGAATTATCCTACTCATGATCTAGAGTTGGCAGCTATTGTCTTCGCACTTAAAATTTGGAGGCATTACTTGTATGGGGAGAAAGTGGAGATCTTTACGGATCATAAAAGCCTCAAATATTTCTTCACTTAAAAGGATCTCAACATATGACAACGACGTTGGCTGGAACTATTGAAAGATTATGATCATACCATCCAATACCATCCTGAAAAAGTGAACGTGGTAGCTGATGCATTGAGTAGAAGATCATATGCAAGTACGAGTGCGATATTGTCAACGCAAAGACCCATTTTGTGTGACTTGCAAAGGATGGTGATAGAGTTAAAGACTCCAGGGACGTATGAGGAAGAAAGTGCAAGAAGGTACTATGACGGAAGCAAGAATTGATGAAGAAGGAATACTTCGAGTCAACTCCAGACTTTGTGTTCCTAACGACCCTGATTTAAAGTATAAAATCATGATGGAGGTGCACAACACACCGTTTGCAATCCATCCTGGGAGTACTAAAATATATCATGATCTTCGTCATACATTTTGGTGGAGCAATATGAAGAGAGAGAGAGCATTATTTATCTCAAGGTGTCTAACTTGTCAACGAGTTAAAGCGGAGCATCAAGTACCAAAAGGTCCATTGCAACTACTTGAAATTCCAGAATGGAAGTGGGATCACATTACCATGGATTTCGTTACTGGTCTTCCCAAGGTTTCTCAAGGCATTGATGCAATTTGGGTCATTGTTGATAGATTGACCAAGTCTGCTCATTTCTTACCAATATGAGAAACTTATACACTTGAACGACTTGCTCGTATGTACATAAATGAGATTGTATGTGACGCCCCCAAAATTAGGTATTCATCACCCATCTTGAGTCGCCAAATACATGGTACAAAATACAAATACAAACTTAATTATACAAATGTCGTGTAACATACGACAATACATAAACTGAGAGTTCTAATAGGAATATTGCCATCTAGACAATATCCATACTCAAGGAGTCCTCATTACATTTATTGTCACACTATTTAACAGAATAGTGAGGACTACTAATGCTATCTTCTGGACCATCACTCCTTATCCTGACTCGTCCCAACTATATTCTCATTTCCTGAATAGAATATTGAAAGAAAGGGTGAGCTCAACTAGCCCAGTAAGAAATATTATGACTAAGATAATGAAGAATAAATTATCAATAGTCTTCAACAATGTTAAACTGATAAAATATAATAGACATCAAGTTTAACTACAACGGAATAAGCAATCCATTAGAAGAGTCAAGTAGAGAATAAAACATACTATCTTCTATGATTTAAAAATATTTTCATCAACTTTTATCACTGAGACTCAGCTTAATAAATAAACCACATCTTCTAATTATCCCTGTATTATGGGCCAAGGATATTCATTAAATCATCAATGGTCATGACTATACCGAAAAATTCCTGGTCATAATCATACCAAAAACTGTCTATCAATGCATTACAAGCCACTGAGGACTTTTACCGCACCACTTATATCATCACAGTTCATGATTATACCGAATGATCACTGGTCATAATCATACGAAGTCCATCTATGCACGTAAGCCAAAGATGACTTTTAACATAAAATAAACATGAGGATGATGACAATGCTATATGAGTTCAATTAAACAAGTTCAAGAATTAGTTTATCCAGGAACTAATAATATCCAAATTGTCAACATGATATTTCTATGTAAAGTAACAGTCAAGAATGCTCAGAAGAATATTTTCATAAAAAGATACTGGATGAAGCGCAAATATCAAGGATATTCCACTAATTTCATGGAGTATAGAAATCAAAGTTTTAACCAACTGAGTATAATAAAGAATGAAATAACAAAAGAAATCACCATGCATGCGATAGACCGCACAGACAGGTTATTCCAACAGAATAACAAATAATGGAACCAGGTCCAGCGTAAAACACACAGACAGGATATTCCAACAGAATAATAATAAAGACAGAACCAGGTCTGGTGTAAAATACACAAACATGATGTTCCAACAGAATAATAATAAAGACGGAACCAGGTCCGGTGTAAAACACACAGACATGATGTTTCAACAGAATAATAATAAAGACGGAACCAGGTCTGGTGTAAAACACACAGACATGATATTTCGACAGAATAATAAATACGGAATAATAAATGATGGAACCAGGTCAGGTGAAATTCACACCGACAGGATATTCCGACAGAATCGTAAAGAACGAAATAATGAAAGAGTTTCACCAAGTATGCGGTACTTCGTATAAACAGGTTATTCCAACATAATAATAAAGAATGGAATAACAGAAGAAAATCACCAAGTATTGGGTAAACAACATATACAGGTCATTCCACCAAGTATAGGGTAAACCACGCATACAGGTTATTCCAACAGAATAATAAAGGATGAAATAACATAAGGATTTCACCAAGTATAGGGTATGCCGCGTATACAGGTCATGTATAGGGTATGCCACTTTTACAGGTTATTCCAACAGAATAATAAAGAATGGAATAACAGAAATTCTCTTCATGAATAAGAAAGAATAACACCCCTTACCGTTTTAAAGAAGAACTGAAATAAGGAAGTAGTTAAGTAGCATAATACTTTTCTTCTCTCTCACTATAGTTTCTCTCTATAGTTTCTCTCTCTAGAGTTCAGTGAATTCGTAAGAAAATAATGAAGGAATGAGCTTCTATTTATAGAAAAATAGAATGCATAGTAACTAATCCGTGAATGGTCCAAATTGATTTACTTTAATCTGACGGTCCATATTTAAAGTAAAATTTTTTAAATAAAATATAATATATTCTAATTATTGCCTAATAAAACAAACAACTTTAATAAAGTATTCTGTTTTATATAAAAAGATGTTTCTGTTTTATTACGTTAATAATACGAATAAAACAAAACTTCATTATCGCTAAATAATTCATATTATTAATTGACAATAATTGAATCAAACTGAGTGACTTCTCACATAAGCATTAATAATCAATACCGTGTGCTACTATGCAACCACACGTATTACTGTACTTTTACTATCGAGTAGTTCAACAGTATCAACGGTAAAACTTCCGCCGTTATTTTTAATAAAATTTTTTTGTCGTTTTCTCAATCCGACAATAATTATGTTGTGGGGTCCACCAATGATTGTACCGTCGTACAAATATTCCCCGACTAATCGAATATTCCCCGTAAATAGTAACTCGTGAATAGTAACCCGTGAATAGTAACTCATGAATAGTAACTCGTGAATAGTAACTCGTGAATAGTAACTCCTGAATAGTAACTCATGAATAGTAACTCGTGAATAGTACTCTGACACAAAAAGTATCCCAAAAACTCGAGTGAACAATACTAGAGTGAATAGTAACCGGGTATTTTATGACAACTTGTCTACTTTAAAAATTTTTCACATATCACCTTTAACTTTAACCTTTTATCAATTTAACCATTTACCAAAATAAAAAAATTGAATACTTTTATTTCATAAACTTCGGGGTCTCACAATCTCCCCTCCTTATGAAATTTTGCCCTCGAAATTTACGTACGTACCTAGTATGAGGAAGAGGTAAGGATACCTTGAATACCTTTATCGTTGAAAACATTAAATTCATCTTTACAATACGGCCAAAGATATTTATTAACAATTCATTTTTGCACTACATGCCAACTGTATAACCAATAATCAACAGTTCATCTTTGCACTACAGGTCAAAGATATACAACTGTAAAATCAATAATACTGAGACTCAGCTTAATAGTATCACGACCACGAATTATCCATGCACTACGTGCCAAAGATAATCGTATTTTCAATTACGGTCATGATTATACCGAACAATTCCTGGTCATAATCATACCAAGTCCAGCTATGCACGTAAGCCACAGATGACTTTTACCACATCTATGAATTAATATTTCATTGCTGAGACTCAGCTCAATAATTAATCCACATCATCGAATCATCCCTGCACTACAGGCCAAGGATATTCTTTAGTATCACGACCACGAATTATCCATGCACTACGTGCCAAAGATAATCGTGTTTTCAATTACGGTAATGATTATACCGAACAATCCCTGGTCATAATCATACCAAGTCCATCGATGCACGTAAGTCACAGATGACTTTTACCACATCTATGAATTAATATTTCGTTGCTGAGACTCAGCTCAATAATTAATCCACATCATCGAATTATCCCTGCACTACAGGCCAAGGATATTCTTTAGTATCACGATCACGAATTATCCATGCACTACGTGCCAAAGATGATCGTGTTTTCAATTACGGTAATGATTATACCGAACAATCCCTGGTCACAATCATACCAAGTCCATCTATGCACGTAAGCCACAGATGACTTTTAACACAATATAAGCATGAGGATCATGACAATGATATAAAGAATCAATCAAATGAGATAAAGGATAAATATTAAACATTTATAATATAATTTATCCAGGGTTCAAGAGTATCCCAATGTTATCAATCACTTAATAATCTCATAATCTAATTTCAGTAATATTATAACAATATTTTAATCACTTCTTAAACTTATAAACAATTTATTTCAGTTGTTTACACTTTACCAAATAATGCATTTAATCATTCAAACATGTCATACTGATAAGATTTCATCACCAATAATCAAATTCCTTATCAACAATCTACATATACCTTATATAGGATTTCCAAGGCATAAAATCCTATCTTCTAACTTTGTTACTTCACATAACACATTTAACTCATATGTTCGTAACTAAACTATTTTCATGAAAAATACCAAATCAGTTCCAAAAAATAATTCTTTTCTGGGATTTAACATAATATAGTCCCATAATGAAAATTTATTTTTCTCAGAATTTTTAAAATTCATTTACTATTTTTCAAAAATCAATTTCTAATTAATTCCTTAAAAAATTAGCTACCTCAAGGTTAACTCCAAAAATTCCCAAATCTTGGCAGAATCTTACACATGTTAACATGAGCCTCCAGTTTAAATTTCATGGTCATCGGAGTTATAGAACTCCGGTTATAGCATTTTTCGTCGGAAAAACCTAACTATTGAAATTGTCATAACTTGCTCATTTTAAGTCAGAATGAGCTCATTTTTGGACAGGAGGTATTTTATACCATATACTTTCATGTCCCAAAAGGCCGAAATTTTTCTCACAAATTATGTGGTCGAAACAGCCCCTTTAAGTAGCTTTTTCGGGTTTTGCAGCTTTGGACTCCTTTGCTAAAAATAGTCCACACGCAAATCTACAACACCTTTTCCAATGATTCCACTTGGATAAGTTAGGAAACTCATAGATCTAACTCTAGAACTTGACCAAACTCAAAAATTCGAAATATAATAGGAGATATGGTCAATTAAATTTCATGTTCCATTTTTACCAAAATCTGATTTTTTAACCCTTTGTGATTTCTAAGAAACTTTCATGTTTTCTCATAATAACCAACATAACTCATCATAACACTTACTAATACCACATATACCCATAATTTTCATTAGTCCAATGCTTTTTTATGACTTTCATCATAATCCACGTAAACAGATCCTTTTAGTTGAAGAAATATTTGAGGGTTTTAGAAATGGGTTTTGTATTGGGGTCAATACAAAATTCGATTTCATGCTCTAGGGGTAGTTTAAGAAGTCTTCAAGAATACGTCAGGAAATTTATTAACAATAAGAATATCATTCAAAACTGCGACTCTCATTCAAGACTTGGATAGCACATGAAATGAAGGTTTCTCCTAATGAAGTTTCAACCGATAGGTCAAAGTCTAACTTCTCTAGAGTCAAATTTAAACGTTGAACGCAAGCAAGAGAAATAAAAGAATGGGTAGAATCAATATCTAATAGGGTATAGACTTCGTAAGAATTTATAATTAACTAACCCGTGCTAACTTCGTTCGATTTACTCGCTTTTTGAAAAGTCATGAAAAACGCTCTTCCTAAAACCAACGACTTTGTTTTGTCCGTATCCACCTTTGGTGCCACCGTCCCAGCTGGACTTGACTTTGGTGCATGACAAAATAGGGCTAAATGACCTTCTCTTCTTACAATTTTCACTTCTATTATCTTTGCCAAGATTGCCACCGAAGTGGTTACCATTCTTGGCATGATAATTTCCCCCACGATGGTTATCATTGTTCCGATAGTCGTTGCCACCAGTATGATTATTATCGTGTTGTTGGTCGTTACCTTTTGCTTGAGCTGAATCAACACTCTCATGTGCTGCATTGCTTATCTCAGCATTTTCAGATGTCATTCTCAAACACTAGCACAAAACAAGGGTTAATTAACATATCACATTTTATTCCTATACTCTGACCGACCAATTAAATACCAAATAAACTAAGGTAGGTCATACTAGCGAAGGAATTCCTCATCTCTCCCCTCCTAGTTCTTATCTCACATCTCAGCCAGGGATCATATCCCTAAGCTTTGATACCAACTGTGACGCCCCCAAAATTAGGTATTCATCACCCATCTTGAGTCGTCAAATACATGGTACAAAATACAAATACAAACTTAATTATACAAATGTCGTGTAACATACGACAATACATAAACTGAGAGTTCTAATAGGAATATTGCCATCTAGACAATATCCATACTCAAGGAGTCCTCATTACATTTATTGTCACACTATTTAACAGAATAGTGAGGACTACTAATGCTATCTTCTGGACCATCACTCCTTATCCTGACTCGTCCCAGCTATATTCTCATTTCCTGAAGAGAATATTGAAAGAAAGGGTGAGCTCAACTAGCCCAGTAAGAAATATTATGACTAAGATAATGAAGAATAAATTATCAATAGTCTTCAACAATGTTAAACTGATAAAATATAATAGACATCAAGTTTAACTACAACGGAATAAGCAATCCATTAGAAGAGTCAAGTAGAGAATAAAACATACTATCTTCTATGATTTAAAAATATTTTCATCAACTTTTATCACTGAGACTCAGCTTAATAAATAAACCACATCTTCTAATTATCCCTGTATTATGGGCCAAGGATATTCATTAAATCATCAATGGTCATGACTATACCGAAAAATTCCTGGTCATAATCATACCAAAAACTGTCTATCAATGCATTACAAGCCACTGAGGACTTTTACCACACCACTTATAACATCACAGTTCATGATTATACCGAATGATCACTGGTCATAATCATACTAAGTTCATCTATGCACGTAAGCCAAAGATGACTTTTAACATAAAATAAACATGAGGATGATGACAATGTTATATGAATTCAATTAAACAAGTTCAAGAATTAGTTTATCCAGGAACTAATAATATCCAAATTGTCAACATGATATTTCTTTGTAAAGTAACAGTCAAGAATGCTCAGAAGAATATTTTCATGAAAAGATACTAGATGAAGCGCAAATATCAAGGATATTCCACTAATTTTATGGAGTATAGAAATCAAAGTTTTAACCAACTGAGTATAATAAAGAATGAAATAACAAAAGAAATCACCATGCATGCGATAGACCGTACAGACAGGTTATTCCAACAGAATAATAAATAATGGAACCAGGTCCGGCGTAAAACGCACAGACAGGATATTCCAACAGAATAATAATAAAGACAGAACCAGGTCTGGTGTAAAATACACAGACAGGATGTTCCAACAGAATAATAATAAAGACGGAACCAGGTCCGGTGTAAAACACACAGACATGATGTTTCAACATAATAATAATAAAGACGGAACCAGGTCTGGTGTAAAACACACAGACATGATATTTCGACAGAATAATAAATGCGGAATAATAAATGATGGAACCAGGTCAGGTGAAATTCACACCGACAGGATATTCCGACAGAATCGTAAAGAACGAAATAATGAAAGAGTTTCACCAAGTATGCGGTACTTCGCATAAACAGGTTATTCCAACATAATAATAAAGAATGGAATAACAGAAGAAAATCACCAAGTATTGGGTAAACAACATATACGGGTCATTCCACCAAGTATAGGGTAAACCACGCATACATGTTATTCCAACAGAATAATAAAGGATGAAATAACATAAGAATTTCACCAAGTATAGGGTATGCCGCGTATACAGGTCATGTATAGGGTATGCCACTTTTACAGGTTATTCCAACAGAATAATAAAGAATGGAATAACAGAAGTTCTCTTCATGAATAAGAAAGAATAACACCCCTTACCGTTTTAAAGAAGAACTGAAATAAGGAAGTAGTTAAGTAGCATAATACTTTTCTTCTCTCTCTCTATAGTTTCTCTCTATAGTTTCTCTCTCTAGAGTTCAGTGAATTCGTAAAAAAATAATGAAGGAATGAGCTTCTATTTATAGGAAAATGGAATGCATAGTAACTAATCCGTGAACGGTCCAGATTGATTTACTTTAATCTGACGGTCCATATTTAAAGCAAAATTTTTTAAATAAAATATAATATATTCTAATTATTGCCTAATAAAACAAACAACTTTAATAAAGTATTCTGTTTTATATAAAAAGATGTTTCTGTTTTATTACGTTAATAATACAAATAAAATAAAACTTCATTATCGCTAAATAATTCATATTATTAATTGACAATAATTGAATCAAACTGAGTGACTTCTCACATAAGCATTAATAATCAATACCGTGTGCTACTATGCAACCACACGTATTACTGTACTTTTACTACCTAGTAGTTCAACAGTATCAACGGTAAAACTTCCGCCGTTATTTTTAATAAAATATTTTTGTCGTTTTCTCAATCCGACAATAATTATGTTGTGGGGTCCACCAATGATTGTACCGTCGTACAAATATTCCCCGACTAATCAAATATTCCCCGTAAATAGTAACTCGTGAATAGTAATATGTGAATAGTAACTCATGAATAGTAACTCGTGAATATTAACTCATGAATAGTAACTCCTGAATAGTAACTCGTGAATAGTAACTCATGAATAGTAACTCGTGAATAGTACTCCGACACAAAAAGTATCCCAAAAACTCGAGTGAACAATACTAGAGTGAATAGTAACTGGGTATTTTATGACAACTTGTCTACTTTAAAAATTTTTCACATATCACCTTTAACTTTAACCTTTTATCAATTTAACCATTTACCAAAATAGAAAAATTGAATACTTTTATTTCATAAAATTCGGGGTCTCACATTGTAAGGCTGCATGATATGCCAATATCCATAGTTTCTGATCGAGACACAAGATTCACTTCACGATTTTGGGTTAGTTTGCAAAAAGCTATGGGCACGGATTTACGATTTAGTTCGGCATAACATCCCCAGACAGACGGACAATCAGAGAGGATTATTCAAACTCTTGAAGATTTATTAAGACTCTGTGTTCTTGACTTCAAGGGAAGTTGAGATAAATTCTTACCATTGGTGGAGTTTTCCTACAACAACAGTTATCAAGCAAGTATTGGCATGGCTCCATTTGAGGCATTGTATGGAAGAAAGTGTCATTTTTCAGTATGCTGGGATGAGGTGGGTGAAGCAACGTTGTTGGGACCAGAGTTGGTACGTATGACTACGAAAAAGATTCAAACGATCCGGTAATATATAAAAACCTCATAAGATCGACAAAAGAGTTATGCTGACCTTCATCGAAAGGACATGGAATTTGATATAGGAGATCATGTGTTGTTACGAGTTGCTCCGTGGAAAGGAGTTACGAGATTTAGAAAGAGAAAAAAGCTCAATCCTCAATTTATTGGCCTATTTTTAATCCTCGATCGAGTAGAAACTATGACCTATAGACTCGCTTTACCGCCAAGTATGTCTCGTGTTTATAATATTTTTCACATATCCATGTTACGTAAATATGTGGAAGACCCAAACCACATTATTGAGTTAGAACCGGACGAAATAGCGGAAGATTTAACGTACGAAGAGGTTCCTGTTCAAATCTTGGATAAGAAGGAACATATTCTACGCTCCAAGGTTATACCTCAAGTCAAAGTTTTATGGAGAAATCACGATATTGAGGAAATGACCTGGGAGTTAGAATTTGAAATGAAGTCAAGGTATCCTTACCTCTTCGATATACCAGGTACGTACCCTAATTTCGAGGGCAAAATTTCATAAGAAGGGGAGGTTGTAAGACCCCAACTTTTATAAATAAAGATGAATTTTATATAAATATAATTTTTGAATATTATGGAGTGAAATTGATATAATGTTATAGTTGTGGGTAATATTTATAAATCTTGCAAAGTACGCAAGTTGCTATATAATATTCGATTGGTCGGGGAATATTCATTTTAACAGAAAATATTCGTACGACGACACAATCATTGGTGGACCCTACAACGAAATTATTGTCGAATTGAGAAAACGACAAAAATACTTTATGAAAATAACAGCGAAAGTTTTACCATTAATACTGTTGAACTACTCGGTAGTAAAAGTACAGTAATACGCATGGTTGCATAGTAGCACACGGTATTGATTATTGATGCTTACGTGATAAGTCACTCAGTTTTGTTTTATTGGTATTATTAATGTAATAAAATAGAAAAGCTTTTTATATAAAACAGAATACTTTTATAAAGTTATTCGTTTTATTAGGCTAATAGTAAAATCTTTTTATATAAAACAGAATATTTTTATAAAGTTATCTGTTTTATTAGATAATAATTAGAATATATTATATTTTATTATGCATAGTGTTTGCATAGTACCTGCATAATATTTGCATAGTAAAATCTTTTATAAAGTTATTCGTTTTATTAGATTATAAATAGAATATATTATATTTTATTTAAAAGATTTTGCTTTAAATATGGACCGTCAGATTAAAGTAAATCAATCTAGACCGTTCATGAGTTAGTTACTATTGTAAAGCCCCCAAATTCAGGTACTTGAAACCCGAACTCAGTGCTTCACGATACCATTTCTATGAGCAGAATAATACTAATAATAATAACAATAATATAGATTATCAAATTTAATTTACATATTATCAGAGTTTTTAATCCCAAGTACGAAACCTTCAAACATTCGTTTTATTACATGATAATTAATATATATCATCATTACCCTAATAAAGTCTAGTTATTACAAAAGATAGCCTTATCATTCATTCGGCGACCTTCCCTTTCCCTTTGTTCTTAGAAGAGCCTCCAGGTTGTTCACCTTTAGCTGAAAATATTTAAATTTAAGCAAGGATGAGCATTTGAGTGCCCAGCAAGTAATAGCAACAATAATAGTTAGCTGAACTAATTAAATATTTTATTTGAACGATACTTCTACAACGAATCAACAGTTGTAAAGTAAACTGAACCGATAATAAACAACATATCATTTCGATTTCAAATTTTTGAAACTACGTACTGACTATAAATGAGGATCAGTTGACAAACTATGAATATTATTTTCTATTTTCGAAAAGGTTAAATAGAACTTCATCTGTAAACCGTCATTACTTACGGGCACGGGGGGGTGATCAGCCCATTATGCCCTGTATTGATCAATACTACATTAAAGGATGATATTTTCGTCCAGCATTCCCGCCTTAGGCGCATAAAAGTTTCCCATATTTGGGATGTTCATACCAGTCTTGAATCCAAACCAAAATAATTTAGTTGGATAAAGTTTTATATTGTTCAACAACAACTTTAAATATATGTCTAGCTGGATCAAATAGCTTAGATGACTTTTAATTCAACTTATACATACTGAATACCAATAAGTATGTATCAACATGTGATAAAATATAATGATTATCCAAGTGGGGACACTTGTATAACCATGTTTTAGAAATTAACGATCAGAATATATAATTTGATCAATAATAACATAATAAAGGAACTTGTACAACAATTATAGTTTAATAACTTACTTATACAAAATCATTGCATAAGGATATACAAAAGTTAAAATATTTGAACAATTGAAATGAACAATTCAGATATTATCTTACACATATCCATTGCATAAAGTAAATACAAAGAGTTAGATACTTGCCTTGTCTGCTGCTTATACAACTTAGATTTATCTTTTCTATCAAGCCCTATCATTAAATAGATCATTTGTCTGATTAGAATAACATATCATATCATATAATACTGCTTATTGCAGTCAGCACATTCCCTAATCACATTGGGACATAGGTTTAACAACCATTGCATCACAAATAATCACTTATCTAATCACATTATCTAAGTCCAGATCAATTTCTGAAATGTGTCGGTGTACCGACGACATTATCGGGTAATTATCGAGTCTAAGACTCTGTCCTGTAACTCAATATCCGTACGCATCAGTCATTTTATTTTTAAATGACTTAGTATAATTTTAAAACATTTATCATGAATTTTCAAACATCAAAATCATTTTTAAATGATTTAAATACTAATCAATTTTATTATCATTAATATTTAATTAATATTAAACTATTAATGAAATCATTTAGAAAATGTTAAAGTTATTTATAACAACTTAAAATACTTTTAAAGTATTAATATTACCCTTAAATGATTTTTAAAACATTTAAAATCATTTCTAAATAATTACCATTAATATTAAAGTATTAATGTTCTATTTATCAAAATATTAAAAGTCATTATTCATAACTTAAAATATTTTTAATTCATTTATATACTTTTAAATGATTTTTAAATTAATAAAACTATTTTTAAACTATTTATTTAATATAATTATTAAATAAATTTACTATTTTTAATAATAAGTTAATAATCATTAATATTAAATTATTATTGAAATTATCCTTTAAATATTAAAAGTTATATTTTATAACTTAAAATATTTTTAAACACTTTGTTTTCATTTAAAATAATTTTTATAATATTAAAATCATTTTTTAAACTAGATTATTAAATAACTTTAATATCATTAATAATAATTAATTAATAAAATTTACCTTTAAATATTAAAAGTTATATTTTATAACTTAAAATATTTTTAAATACCTTTTTATTATTTAAAATTATTTTTAATATAATAAAATCATTTTTAATTAATTAATTTAATTCATTTAGTAAATAAATTAATTACCATTAATATCAATTTATTAATGAAATTTATCACAAAATATTAAAAGTCATTAAAAATAACTTAAAATATTTTTCTTATACCATAATATAATTTTTAATGATTTTTTCAATATTAAAATTATTTTTAAATAATTTATTTAATATTATAATTAAATAAATTAAATACTTTTAATATTTCAAAAATATTAAATATTTATGAAATATATTTAAAATAATTAAAAACTAATTTTTAAAATTTAAAATAATTTTAAATAATTTATTTTGTATTTTTAATAATTAAAAACTATTTTTTTTCTATTTAATAATTAATTTTCAGAAAATAATAAGCTGTCTGTCGCTAAAGGCCACATATTGTGACAAAACTATCGCTATAGGTGTTCTTCATGTTCTTGAGCCCAAACCTAGAAAACATGTCAATGGTCGAGTGTACTACTTTGACTGGCTCCAGATATTTGGTTATCATGATTCTGGGCTTGTTAGTGTATGGTTATTGTAGTGTAATTGTAAGTCTACCATTAACAATCGATATCATGGCCAGAACACAACGAATCAGAGAGTTATAAGCCCTAAAATATCTTGTCAGAGCTGTTCTTCATTTCTGGATTTTCCAGAAATGAAGAACAGTTCATACTGCCTTCAATCGATCATTATAACTTTCTGTACAGGTAAGATTTATGTGATATAACACTTTAAGTATGCAGATGATATGTTAATGAAGAGATCTAATAAACAAAACACAAATAACATCAACAGAATCGATAGATACATGCCGGTCAAACCATACTGGAAAAATTACTCATGAAGGTTCTGGGTTTCCCAGAAACCTTCATAAGACAGAACGGTCAACGTATTTTGACCAGGGTTAACATCGATCCTGTTCATGTTCTGGGTACTATAAAGGTATGAATGTGTAGTACTAATGTCATATTACAACATCCAAACAACATCATGGACTAACTATCAAAAATAAGCAAGATCAAAGACTTTTAAAATGGCTGTCAGAATTTCTGGAAATCTGGAAATTTTTTCTGGGTTGCCCAGAATTCTATTTTCGTGACCGGTCAACCCTGTTTGACCACTTATAACTTTTACTTTATAACAGATCTGGATCTGATTTAAGTTTCACACGAAAGACCACATTACATACTACACGTACCAACCTTTAAACATCGAAAATACATAACAGATAAAGATTAAAGAGGTCTGACATTTGACTGTCAGACACAAAACAACAATTTCCCAGATTTTTGAAAATCATCAATTTAAGTACTTAGATGTTATGGATCTGCAAGATACCAACCCAGATCACTTAAATAGACTACAAACAACATGTTGTAAGATAAAATCCTAACATCTAACATAGGATCAAAAGTCAGATTTTCGAATAGGGTTTTATACCTTCTTGATCGATTTTGATTTCTGGCTTCCTGATCTGTTAATGATTTTCGTGGGGCTTGGTTTTGTGACTGGTACACTTCAATATTTCGTGGGTTTTAGTGGGAGGAGCTCTTGGATATGTGTTTGTGCAAAATGGCTAACAATTGATCTTTTTCTCTCTCTTGATCTATTTATAGAAGGTTAGATGCATTGTATGGCTGAGATATATTGCTTGTTGCTGTCATTTTGAGCACATGGGGTGGTTCACCAACTCATCTAAATGTCAAAACCTATTTGTTAGCCAAAATAATGCAACTAGGGGTATAATGGTCATTTGGTTTGGATTTTTAAGGGCAAAATGGAACTTGGCAAACCCTTAGGGTTTGACCCTTAGGGTTTAACCCTAAGGTTTAACACAAAAAATAATAATAGGATTTAGCAATTAGAGTTTGCACAAAAATAAAATCAAATAAAAATTAAATAAATTTTAGTTTCTAAAATTTTGAAATTAGGGTTTTCTAATTATGATTAATTATCTAATTACCTTATACAGTAACATTAGGGTTTAGATCATATAATTATCATTAACCTTGCTAAAATAGCAATTAGGGTTTAAGATTTTGATAATTAGTGTTACCGATTATAATTAGGTTTTTCTAATTATCAAATTAGGGTTTAAAATTTTTGGGTTTCCAAAATTAGCAATTAAAATTATAAAACTTGCTAATTAATCACATTATCACAATTACTGCCAATCTCGAACTCTAATTTAAATTTCAAATTAGGGTTCCTCATTTTCAAAAATTATTTAGGGTTTCTAGATTATAATTAGGGTTTACCTAATTAATCAAATCATTATATAATTCATATCATAAAACATATAACACCGTCATATAACAGTCTTAAACTCACAATTGATTTTCAAATTAGGGTCTTCCCTAGTAAAATTAGGATTTAACCAAATAATATTAGGGTTTCGAAATTAAACACCATAATTGACCAATCGTCATCAATACGTATATACAGTACATATTTATAGCACTGAAAAATCAAAATATAATTAATATTATATTATTAATTTTATATCTTGACAATAATCCAAAATTAGGGTTTGAAATCCATATCTGATTTATTCTTCATATTTAACCTTAATAATTAAGGTAAAATAATTAACTTAATAGCATGTACTAAAATTTATATAATAAAATAATTATTATAATTATTCTAAAAATCACTTCATATATTATTTAAACAATATATTATTATATTTTTATGAAAAATAATTAATAAAAACATTGCTACCATAATTTAATTATTATTAGAATATACTCTATAATAATCAATAATTCTAAAATAAAATTACTTGCAAATATTTATGTAAATAACTATATTTTTATTTACCACATAAATACACATACACATTATCTTGTACAAATCCTTATCCTTAAATAAATAAATAAAAAAATTATACGCAAAATTTCTTATTTATTTATGTAGAAAATATCGGGTTGTTACAACTATGCAGTCTATTTTTCTATAAATAGAAGCTCATTCCTTCATTATTTTCTTACGAATTCACTGAAACTCTAGAGAGAGAAACTATAGAGAAAGAATAAAAGTATTCTGCTACTTCACTACTTCGATATCAAGTTTCTTTTACGGTAAGGGATATTATTTGTTGTACTCGTAAGGAGTATTATTTTCTTTTGTATTCATGAAGAGAACTTCAGTTATTCCATTCTTTATTATTCTGCTAGAATAACCAATATACACGGACTACCCTATACTTGGTGACAATCTTCTATTATTCCGTCTTTATTATTATTCTGTTGGAATATCCTGTCTGTGCGTTTTACGCTGGACCTGGTTCCGTCTTTACTATTATTCTGTTGGAATATCATGTCTGTGCATTTTACGCCGGACCTGGTTCCATTATTTATTATTCTGTCGGAATATCCTGTCTGTGCGTTTAAGCCGGACCTGGTTCCATTATTTATTATTATGTCGAAATATCCTGTCGGTGCGTTTACGCATGACCTGGTTCCATTATTTATTTTTCTGTTGGAATAACCTGTCTGTGCGGTCTATCGCATGCATGGTGATTTCTTTTGTTATTCCATTCTTTATTATATTCAGTTGGTTAAAGTTTTGACTTTTATACTCCATGAAATTAGTGAAATATCTTTGATATTTGCGCTTCATCCAATATCTTTTCATGAAAATATTCTTCCGAGCATTTTTGAATTTTACTCCACAGAGCAATATCATGTTGAAAATTTGGAAGTTATTGGTTCCTGGATAAATTAATTCTTGAACTTGTTTTATTGAATTCTTATATCATTGTCATCATCCTCATGTTTATATTCTGTTGAAAGTCATCTGTGGTATGTAGTGCATAGATGGACTTGGTATGACTATGACAAGGGATTATTCGGTATAATCATGACCGTAATGTTACAAATGATGTGGTAAAAGTCCTCATTGGCCCGTAGTGCATTGATGGACAGTGGTTAACATGATCATGACCATTAATGAATACACAAATATTCTTGGCCCGTAGTGCATGGATAATTGTGGTCGTGATACTAAAGAATATCCTTGGCCGTAGTGCAGGGGTGATTCGATGATGTGGATTATTTTTTAAGCTGAGTCCCAGCGATAAAAGTCATGAAAAACCTTTTAAATTGTAGAAGATAGTAGATTTTATTCTCTACTTGACTCTTCTAATGGGTTGCTTGTTCCGCTGCAGTTAAACTTGATGTTTGTTATATTGTATCAGTTTAACACTGTTTAAGGCTAATGATAATTTATTCTGCATTATCTTAGTCATAATATTTCTTACTGGGCTAGTTGAGCTCACCCTTTCTTTCATTGTTCTCTTCAGGAAATGAGAATATAGCTGAGACGAATTGGGGAACGGAGTGATGGACCAGATGATAGTATTAGTAGTCCTCACTATTCTGTTAAATTGTGTGACAATAAATGTAATGAGGACTTATTCTGAGAGTGGATATTGTCTAGAAGGCAGTATTTGTATTAAAACTCACAGCTCTCTTGTCATATATTAACGATTGTATTTGTATTCTGTACCATGTATTTGGCGACTCAGAATAGGTGACGTATCACGTCATGCTGATCTTGCAGAAGAGGATTGTCGTGTGAAGAAGGCTAAGCTTGGGGAGACGTACTATACACTTCAAAATGCAATGGATGAGGCTCAGGATCGAGTTATGAGATACCCAATCCAGTTCGAAGGACTATCATAGTATATGCTAGATCGCAGGACGATGTCCCGCATCATGGAAGAGGAACGTAGCAAGGCTATTCAGCGCCTTAACAAGCAGTGATAGGATTTGTTTAATTATGTGAAAACCTATCTAGTAGTTAAAGATGTAAATTCCGATGTGTTTATAAACAAAGGAATATTTTAATGTTTTAAATCCTGAAGATTCTTTATCTCGGGATAGTTGATGTAAATAGCAGTGATGCTATCGTAGTTTGTTAAAACTTTTGATTAATTAAATATATCAAGTTGTTTAAGAAAATGTGTTAAGTGATTATGTTAAATTGTTGAGTTAAGTCTTAACTATTTAGAGAATTGGATAAAGATCTAATAAGCATACATTTTAACAGAAATATGCCGCAGAGAAGAAGACAAAATCGTCAACCAGCTCAAGAAGAATCAACGAACAACAACAACAACGCCAATGCTAACCCCATTCAGCAATTGGTGAACTTATTAGCTGGAGCGATTAATAATCAACCTCAAGCTCCAATGAATACTACTTTTAAGGATATCAAGGCGGTGGGATCGCAAGAGTTTAAAGGCTCCATGAACCCGATAGAAGCTCAGACTTGGGTGATGGAGATGGAAAAAGTTTTTGATGTCGCCAGAGTTAGAAAAGACCAAAAAACCGCCTACGCGACGTTCATGCTGAAATCCGAAGCCAGTTATTGGTGGCAAGCAAATAAAGTCCGGGGAGGAGAAGGTATGATCACCTGCGAGAGATTCAAGGAAATGTTATTTGAGATGTATTTTTCGACTAGCTCGCAGAACCAAATGGAGGTCCAGTTTCTGGAGTTGAAACAGGGAAACATGTCCGTACCAGACTATGCGGAAGGATTCAATGAGTTGGCTAGGTTCGCCACATATCAAGTGCACACGGATGAGAGAAAAGC
Source organism: Panax notoginseng (assembly GCA_016801055.1). NCBI lineage: Eukaryota > Viridiplantae > Streptophyta > Magnoliopsida > Apiales > Araliaceae > Panax > Panax notoginseng. Next base: position 95,062,677 of record CM029022.1, read on the forward strand.
AAGAAGGTTTGAACAAGGACTGAAGCCCTGGTTTTATAGTAAAGTGTCAATGTTTCAATTGAAGACATTCGCTGGGGTATTGGAGAAAGCCATACTCGCTGAAGGTGGAAGCGATGCGGTAATCAAATATAATCAGGATTAGAAGAAGAAAAAGAGTGAAAGTGAAGGAATTAACAAGGCTAATGGAAGTAACACGGGAGGTGGTAATAATCAGAAGAGAAGGTGGTTTGACAACTCGTCAACTGGAAATCAGCAAGGAGGGCAGAAGAAGAGGATCGAAGCGTGCTCGACCTGCAGGAAAGCTCATTTGGGAGTGTGTATGAAGGGTAAATGAGTGTGCTACAATTGTGGTCAGGAAGGCCACATAACACCTAACTATCCTAACCCAAAGAAGGGTGCCTGCTTCACTTGTGGCTCAAAGGATCATCTAGCAAGAGACTGTCCTAAGAAGGGATCTGGAGGGGCAGGATCAGGAGGAAATAGGGGAAACAGCGATGGAAGTACTCTGACTATCGCAGGACCAACCTCAACCAACCGACCGACTGCTAGGACATTCAACATGACAGTGCAGGATGCAGTGCAGTCTCGTGATGTGGTGTTAGGTATCATTCCGATCAATAAAGTTAATGCTTATGTATTATTTGATTCGGGTGCTACTTGTTCATTTATATCTGATAACTTTGCTAAGAACTTAGAATTTCCTAAGGACGAGTTAGAATATCCCATGAACATAAAAATTACGAATAGAGAAATAATCCCTGTTAAGTACGTACGTAAGAATTGTAGAGTGGATATTAAGGGTAATATCATGAACGTAGATCTTATCCCTATTCGACTCGAAGAATTTGACGTTATCTTGGGTATGGACTGGTTATTCAATTACGGGGATGTAATTGATTGCCAGAAGAAGTGTATTAATCTTATGACTCCATCAAAGGTTGTGTTTTATGGTAGCAAGTTTCCTAGATAAGCAAGTTGTCTGACAATGATGCAGGCCAAGAAGTTGTTAAGACAAGGCTGTGTAGGATATCTAGCTTACATAGTCGACAGTCGTAAAGAGAATCTAAAAGTAGAGGAGATACCAGTAGTGAGGGACTTGGTAGACGTATTTCTGAACGATTTGCCAGGACTTCTGCCAGATAGAGAGGTCGAGTTCGTGATCGAATTGGCACCAGGAACGACTCCAATATCGAAGGCACCGTATCGAATGGCACCAGTAGAGATGAAAGAATTGATGGTACAACTGCAAGAATTACTGGACAAGAAGTACATTCAACCAAGCGTATCACCGCGGGGAGCGCCAGTGTTATTTGTGAAGAAGAAGGACGGGACGATGCGACTCTACATTGACTACAGAGAACTGAATAAGGTCACGATTAAGAATAGATATCCATTACCGAGGATCGACGACTTGTTTGATCAATTGAAAGGAGCAAGATACTTTTCCAAGATAGACTTGAGGAGTGGTTATCATCAACTAAAGGTAAGGTCAGAGGATGTACCGAAGACAGCGTTCAGAACGCGATACGGTCACTACAAATTTTTGGTAATGTCATTTGGTCTAACGAATGCTCCTGCAGCATTCATGGGCTTAATGAATGGAGTGTTCAAGCCATTTTTTGGACAAATTTGTAGTGGTATTTATAGATAAAATTTTGGTATATTCGAAAACCAAGGAAGAACATGAAGAGCATTTGAAGGTAACGTTACAGGCGTTGAGAAGGGAGAAGTTGTATGCCAAGTTTTTGAAATGTGAATTTTGGATCGAGCAGGTACAATTTCTGGGACATGCGATTGATAAAGACGAAATTTCAATAGATCCATCCAAAGTCGAAGCCGTGATAAACTGGGATCAGCCGAGAATGTCGTCGAAAGTACAAAGTTTTCTTGGATTGGCAGGATATTACAGAAGATTCATTCAAAACTTTTCCAAGATCGCAACTCCGTTAACGAATTTGACTCGAAAAGCTGTGAAATTTGTTTGGGCGGAGAAGTGTGAGGAAATCTTTCAAGAACTTAAGAAGAGGTTGAGTACGGCACCTGTGTTATCTCTTCTGGATGATATAGGAAATTTTGTTGTTTATAGTGATGCGTCGCATAAAGGACTTGGCTGTGTGCTTATGCAAAATGGTAGAGTCATTGCGTATGCGTCACGACAATTGAAGGATTATGAGAAGGGGTATCCGACCCACGACTTGGAGTTAGCTGCAGTAGTTTTTGCTTTGAAAATCTGGAGGCACTATCTCTATGGGGAGAAGTGTGAAATATATACAAACCACAAGAGTCTGAAATATATTTTTACACAAAAGGATTTGAATATGTTGTTGGTTGGAAAACTGATCACTAAACACGTGCAAGTATACGCAGTCAACAAGTAATATAATGATAAGAAGAGTGTCGTACCCACTAGGAACTATAACTAATATTTACCAAGTACCAACTATGTATCGCTAAAGTCTTACTCGAAAAGCAGTAAATGAAAGTGTGATTAATCTAGTTACAACTAATTAACAAAGCAAGTAAATGGATAACGAATGGTAATCCAAGGAATTACAAGCTAAGGTCACAACTTCACCCCACACAGGCATTCTGTCGAACACCTGGCGTGCTATGCTTCATCAAACTAGCTACCCTTCTCTCTTTGGTCTTAATGGTCATGACAATTTCTCGACCGAGAACACACAGGTGCTTATGCACCTCTATCGAGGTATGCACAAACATATCCTCTCTAGATCCACCCAAAAGAGAATAGAACAAAAAAGAACGTCCAAGCTAAATACAATCCTACACATGTCTATGCCAATTAATCATAATAAGGATTTAAGCATAAGTTCTCTATTAGGTCACACGTGGTGCACATATATATGTCTATTCTACGAACAACTTATGCAGTCGAAACCCACAATCATATGCCAATATATTTAGGTGTAAATCTATAATCCTTCTGTCGATATCATGTAGATTACCAAAATCATCACTAATATCTTAGCGAGAATCATAAAGCACAAATATATTAAACCAAATCATATGGTGCCAACCAAAGAGATAAGACAATTAATTTAAATAACAAAGGATTCCATTATAACCTTAGAGACAATATTCAGTTCATAGCTATTAAGCCAAATATAAGTAGCAATAAAGACAACATTTATGGATTACAAAATTAGAGGAAATAAATGGATAAGAAGAAACTCTGTCAAAGCCCTTCGGCCACCAAGCAATCCGTTCCTTTCAAGCTTTCCAATCTGTGTTGCTCACTGCTCTTATTGCTCCAAAGAAATGCCAGACGTCTCCCTAATCTACCTAATCTATATTTACAGACAATCTAAGAGAAAGAAAGAGAAATTACACAAGAAAAACTAATCTAATCTAAGTTATACTAATCTATATGAAATATGGTGTCTAATATGTTTTGCAGTGCCTCCCCTGTGTTATATACGCCTTCCTTCCTTCGCTAGGTAAAACCAAGACATTCACTGCCTGGGCACCGGAGCTCGCGCTGCGGCGCGGGCAATAGACTTGCAGTTGGCGCTGCGGCGCCACGTCATTAATCAAAGAGACCGGAGGTTGCGCTGCAACGCGAGTCCAAGAGGGAATAGTGGCGCTACGGTGCGAGGCTGACGTCAGCAAGGGCTAGGGGGCGGCGCAGCGACGCGAGACGCGAGACTAACACTGGGCATTGGCACTGCGGCGCTAGTGTATGGAAAATGACCATTTTGCCCCTAAATGCTAGAAAACACCTGTAAAGCTCTACAATTCATCGATTAAGCACAATAACACTATAATCATATAAAATCTATGAGAACAGGCAACTATTTAAGTAATAAAGTATCCAATTTGTGGGTATAAATCTCACTCATCATATGCGCCAAAGAAAGTGATTGGAGTTAATTAAGGACTATGACTGTGAGATTTTATGCCATCCGGGTAAGGCAAATGTGGTTGCCGACGCCTTAAGTAGAAAGGATCAGGAGAAATTGATGATGTTGACTGCTCAGAGGGAGCTAATTTCAGCCATGGAGAAGTTAGAATTAGAAGTGGAGTATCCTATGAAAATTGATGAGAAGTTGTTCCAGATGCAATCTGGTACAACCCTACTGAATAAAGTTAAGGAGGCTCAACTTCAGGATGAAGAATGTCAAAAGGTGAAAAAGAAGATATCCGAAGAAATCGAACCGAGATTCAAGATGGACAAGGAAGGAATACTGAGATTTGAGAGTAGAATTTGGGTACTGCCAGTACCAGAGATTAAGGATGACATTTTGAGCGAGGCTCATAGTTCACAATATTCGATTCACCCTGGTAGTACCAAGATGTACCAAGATCTTCGACAACATTTCTGGTGGCCAAATTTGAAACGAGATGTTATAGAGTGTGTTGTCAAGTGTCTAACATGTCAGAAAGTGAAAGCAGAACATCAGAGGCCGAGTGGGTTGCTACAACCGTTGGAGATACCAGAATGGAAATGGGAATACATTACGATGGATTTCGTGGTTGGCCTTTCGACAACTCAGAAAGGCTATGACGCAGTATAGGTTATCGTTGACCGACTGACAAAATCCGCATACTTCCTTCCGATCAGAATCAAATTTAATTTAGACCAATTGGCGAAATTATATGTAAAAGAGATTATTTCGAGACACGGAGTTCCGATGTCAATTATTTCTGATAGGGATCCGCGCTTTACTTCAAACTTCTGGAAACGACTACAGAAATGTATGGGTACACAGTTGAGAATGAGTACGGCTTATCACCCTCAGACAAACGGGCAGAGCGAAAGAATGATTCAGACATTAGAAGATATGTTAAGAGCTTGTATAATGGACTTTAAAGGAAATTGGGATGATCACCTACCGCTCATAGAGTTCGGCGACAACAACAGTTACCACGCTAGTATTGGCATGCCGCCTTATGAAGCGTTATATGGCAGAAAGTGTAGAATTCTGCTATACTAGGATGAAGTTGGCGAAAGACAATTACTAGGTCCAGAACTGGTACAACAAATAACAGAAATAGTCAAAGTAATCCGAACAAGACTGGTAGCAGCTTAAGATAGGCAGAAGAAATACGCTGATCCACACCGTAAAAATGTTGAGTTTGAATCGGGTAGTTATGTGTTCTTGAAGGTTTCTCCCTGGAAGGGAAATATCAGGTTCGGAAAGAAAGGGAAATTAAACCCAAGATTCATTGGACCCTTTGAGGTACTGCGAAGAATCGAAGAAGTTGCATATGAGGTAGCCTTACCTCCAGTACTCGAGAATATCCACAACGTCTTCCATGTTTCAGTTCTATGACCCTACAAACCCGATTACAAGCACGTTATTGAATATGAACCCCTACATTTTGAGAAAGACGTATCCTATGAAGAAATTCCTGTTCAGATTGTTGACAGAAAAGAACAAGTTCTCAGAAATAAAGTAATACATTCTGTTAAGGTAATTTGGAGGAACCACAACGCTGAAGAAGCAACGTGAAAACTCGAAGAGCATATGATGAATAATTATCCTCATTTATTTACTCAATTTGTGTGTAAGCAATAATCTTTGTAAGGGGGAGAATGTAACGGGATGAACTGATTGAGTCATGATTCTGAGGACAAAATCCTTTTAAGAGGGAAAAGATGTGACGAACGAGATTTTATAATTTAATTTTAAATATTTATTGAATTAAATAAATATTTTTCAATGATTTAATTATGGAATTAAATAATTAATTGATGAAATTGTGGTAGATTAATTTAATTATATGTATTATATTTATTAAATTAATGTGAAGAATTTTTATTATTCAAAGTATGTATTCATGTGAGCTTATTGAATTAAATGGAATAATTAATAAGCATAATGTTAAGTTAATTAGCTTAATAATTAATTAGAGAATTAATAATTGACATAATTAATAAATGAGAAAATTAATTATGTGACTCTGTGAATTAATGAGAAAGCATTATGCTTTATTTAAATTAAAGTAAGTAGGATATTTGATTTATTTTGTAAAGGGGTGTGACACTATTAAACTATAGTATAAAAGATTTATTAAATTAAATGAATTTGAGCCTTTTAAGGCTAGCCAAACGGAGCCCTTTGGGAAGTTGGGAGCAGTTAACCCATGATTGGGTTAACTGGCCACAACTGTGTCCGTTTCCCTTATTATACGTCTTCCTTCTTTATTTTCTAAGTCTGGGAAAAAGAAAACAAGTTTATAAAGAGAATTGAGAATTTGTTGAGGAAATTTGTGAGTTGTATGATTGAAGAAGTAATTGAGAAAGGTTTCATCTCTACTAATCTACACTCTACACTCTGGGTAATCTCTTTAACCCAATTTCAATTCACGTTGTTTACATTTTTATAAAAATGGCTTTCAAGTTCTGTTAAAATCTCTGTAGTTGGAAAAAGTCATAATTATGTGTATATATGTGTTAATATGTTATCATAACATGTTTTACTATATCTCGTATGTTTTCATAACATCAAATTCATAGAAATATGTCGTATATAGTTCTTCAAAGTTACAGAGTATAAAATATGGCCATATGGCCCTTACACGCAAATTTAATACGTCAATCATATGTTATCTCATAAATTTTACACTTGTATATAATTATGTATGTTAAAACGAAGGAAATAAAATTCGAATGGACAGATTCGGTGTTATAACGAACCCGTAGTGTCAATTTTATGTTTTATCTTTAAAAACTTTCAAAATCATCAAGAACATGAAATTTCATGTTTTGATTCTGAAAATTATATGTTTTAACTTGTTAAAATCATGCTAGAAAGGTTGAGTAATGATTATGTGTATAAAATAATGTTTGGGTATGTCTAATTTCATGTATGAAATAAGAAATTGGTAGAAATTGGCCATGTTCTGCAATTTTTTGCGAATTGCAGTCCTGGTTCTAGTATGCCGCGCTGCAGCGCCGGCTATAGGCATAACACCTACGCCGCAGCGCGAGCCACGCCACAGTGCCAATGTCCAGGCCACAGCACGGGCCGGGCCGCGTCGCAGCTCCAAGAACAAGCCTAACGGTGGCGCCGCAGCGCCACTCTACAGATGGTCCAGAAATGAATGTTTTTTTAATTATTCTAGTCTAGGAACGTGATAGTAACCTAATCTAATGAACATAAAAATATGTTAGACGTATAATGAGATGTTAAAATAGATTCTTAACATGTCAATAATGCATTTACATATGGATTGAATAATTGAACGCGTAATTAGCTTGTTGTTCGTGTAGTGTAATATTATGTGAAAACAAGTGTGGTAATTTGGCTAAGTATAGTCATAATTCGAGTTTAAACAAAAGGAATGAACTTGTGATGACTAGTTACATGATAATTAACTGGTATTGTGAATATAAATGGTATGTAGGATTAAATCAAAGAACGTGTATAATTAACGTGTAATCTACACACGAGGCAAGTTTCCTAACCCTACTTGTTATCGTTATTCAAGTTTATAATCCTTACATATTTACACTGAGCAAATTCTAGACTTATATTCTATATTGATCAAGTTCAATATGTTACATTAAAGATCTTTTCAAAGTATGATTTCTGTTATACAATTCTTATTCCATTGTATACCTCTTGAGTTATTATTCAATTTAAATATCAGTAATTGTTGAACCTTGTAAGACTAGTGAACCCTATTGATTCGACTAGTCCACAGTTGATGAACGTTCTAAATTTCAGAACCATTGTTGAATTATCCAAACCAAACTTCCTTTAGTGCGGAATCGAATGTCAAACTGAGATGAACAACCCTGTAAAGGGGATTACTTATACGTTAGCGTTAAGATATTATGCACAGTATGGTACTAAGGGCTGATCCCCCTAAGTACGAGTAGAAGATTCCATAGTCTCATGACTGTTAAAGGTTTCAAGTTTAACCCTTGATAACCTAGGACATAGTTCAAGGTCTTATGACCCTCAGAAGTTCTTTTGATTCTTGTTATTCATTCTTGATTCAAAAGTTGAGTTTTATTCCAAAAATATTTGATTCACTCGCGTGTTATTATATTGTTATTTCATTATTATACATGTGGGCAATCGTGCTCACTCTTGCGTAATAATAACATTGCAGTTAATAACGAAAGGTCCGACGAGCCTTCTATTAGCAAAGGCAAGGGCAAAATTAACAAGTGATGAAGACTTGTTGTTTATGTGATTAAGTATTTATGTTTTAGACTTATGTTAATGTCGTGTAAGACTATTAATTGTTTATGTTTCCGCATTTGAGAATTAAGGTTAGTATGACCTGGGATTTATGTATTTATTCAGATGATGTAACTCCTTAAGGAGATGATTTATTTCTATCTATTTATGCTTTCATTTATTATGGGTAGATAGACATATGATATTCGTATAGTGAACGCCAAATAATGTCAGAATTGAAGTACCCGGATTTGGGGGTGTCACAATATTAGAGTTATTTAATAATAATATTAAATAAATAGTATAAAAATGATTTTATTAATTTAAAAAGGATATAAATGGTTTAAAAATATTTTTAAGTTATAATAAATGACTTTAAAATATTAATGGAAATTATTTAAAAATAATTTTAAATGTTTTAAAAATCATTTAAGGGTAATAAAAATGTTTTAAAAATATTTTGCGTTATTATAAATAACTTTAAAATTTTGGCAATGATTTCATTAATAATTTGATATTAATTAAATATTAATGATAATAGAATTATTTAGTATTTAAATCATTTAAAAATGATTCCAGTGTTTGAAAATTCATAATAAATTATAATAATTATTTAAAAATTATTATAAGTTATTTAAAAATAATATGACTGGTATTTAAATTATCTAAACGAATATTGAATTATAAAATAGAGTTTTAGACTCGATAATTACCCGATAAAGTCGTCGGTACACCGAAATATTTCAGAAATTGATCTGGACTTAGATAGTTTAACTGGATACGTGTTTGTTTGTGATCCAATAACTGCTAAACCTATGTGACAATATGATTAGGATATGTATGGACTGCAGATAGCAGTATTATGTGTTATGATATGTTATTCTAATCGAACGAATGATCTTATTAATGATAGGTCTCAATATAAAAGATAAACCTAAGTTGCATAATTGTAAGCAGCAGCTCAGGCAAGTATCTTACATTTGCATTTACTTTATGCAATGGACATGTGTAAGCTAATATCTGAACTATTATTTTTCATTGTTTAAATATCTTAACCTTGTATACACTTATGCAATGATTCTGTATAAGTAAGTTATTAAATTATAATCTGTTGTACAAGTTCTTCAATTCTGTTATTATAGATCAAAATATATATTCTGTTCGTTAATTTCTAAACTAGATTATACAAGTGACCTCACTTGGATAATCATTGTATGTAATCACATGTTGATACATACTTGTTGGTTACCAGTATGAACTTTTAATCAAACCTCGTCTAAGCTATTTGACTCAGCTAGACACAGATTTAGAAATATCGTTTAACATGATATAACTTTATTATATCCAATCAAATTATTTTGGTTCGGATTCCCGACTAAGTATGAACATCCCGAACATGGGAAAACTTTTGTGCGCCTAAGGCGGATAAGATGAACGAAAATATCGTTCTTGCATGTAGTATTGATCAATACAGGGCATAACGGGCTGATCACCCATGTGCCTGTAAGTTATGACAGTTTATAGATGAAGTTCTATTAAACCTTATCGAAAATTGAAAACAAAGTTCATAGTCTGTCGACTGCTCTCCATTTATAGTCAGTACGTAGTTTCAAATTTTTGATATAGAATTGAAATGTTGGTATTATTGGTTCAGCTTACTTCAAAACTGTTGATTCGTTGTAGAAATGTTATTCAAAGAAAACGTTTAATCCTTTCAGCTAATAATTATTTTTGCTATTACTTGTTGGGCAATCAAATGCTCATTTTTGCTTTAAATTTAAATATTTTCAGCTAAGCATGATCAACCTGAAGGTTCAGGCAAGAACAAGGGAAAAGGAAAGCTGGTCGAATAAACTTGTGTTACCTTATGTAATAATTAGACTTTATTAAGACGTTGATATTTATTATCTATCATGTAATGAATGTTTAAAGGTCGCGCACCTGGGATTTAAACTCTGATATATGTAAATTAAGTTTGGTATTTATATTATTGTTATTATTCTACTAAAAAAATGGTATCGTGAAGCACCGAGTTCGGGTTTCAATTACCTGAATTTGGGGGCATCACAGGTGGGTAGCAGAGCTTAGGGCTAGAAACCTTAGGTGGGATAGACCTTAGGCTATATAACCTTAGAACAGAGGAAAACGTTGAAAATACAAATAACTCATATAGAGTTTAAAAAGAGATGAATTGAATAAATTCATTGTCAAACCAAATAAAAGCTAACTTATATAAACCCTATTATTTTCTATGTGTATATATTACATTCTAATCAAAATAATTTATGTGTAGATGTCAGGTGGAAAAGGATTAGGATACCCTCAGATCGTAAAGAAGGAGCCAATCTCCATGTCCGAGCCAATATCAAAGTCAATAACTGAAATAGAGGCTCACAGTGAAAGCAACCCTGACGAGGTGGTGGTATTGAAAAATATAGTACCAGATCCAAAAATAATAGAACTGACAGATAGTGATTCGAATACTAAAGTTAGAGCTGATCAAGCATCAACAGAAGTTCAGAATCTGAAGAACAAGGTTTCTTCTCTGGAAAAGCTGTGGGAAATAGAAATGCTACTAAATAATCAATTGTGAAAGGCGTTATTAGAAACATTAGAAGAATAAGATAAGCTTAAAATCTAAATTGACCAAATGGGAGCCAAAAGCAACAAATCAGGTGCAGCTCCGAACAAGAAGGAGAAAAAAAAATGAAAGACCGCGATATAGGAAATTCCGATAACAACCAAGGGAACTCTAACAAAATAGAAAAGTGTACAAACTGTAACAAGAAACATGAAGGCTTGTGTAGAAAAGGGGAAAATGTTTGCTACAATTGCGAACATGAGGGACATATCTCTCCTCATTGTCCCAATCCGAAGCAAGGTGTCTATTTTATTTGTGGGATAGAAGGTTATCAGGCGAAAGGTTGTCTAAGATCCAGAAATAGGCGTAGTGAACCAGTAGTATAAGTACTATTAGCTTATGTATGTTCAATGTGTGTTCTATGATAAGTATTTCTGTATAATATAATATTCTCAAACTTTTGTATAAGTTGTAATAGTAATTCCTGACTTTTGTTGTCACAAAGGGATAGTAGTATGTGCTATGTTATGTAAAGTACTATGAATTAGTTGAATGAATGCGAATCTATGTTTGATTAATGAAATAAGTTTTGTATAAAACTTTACGTTATATGTCAAACTTATACGATAAGGTTTAGAATGTAAGTTAAAATTTATGAATTTATTTAATCAGATAATGTCGCCACGTCTAACTCGAAACCAAAGAGCAAAAGAATATGTCAATAATGCTGGGGGACAACAACCAGACCTGATGCAAAACTTTTCAAACATGGTAGCCTAGGCTATGCAGTAGGAAATGCCAGCCGCAGGGAATCAGCCCGACAATCATTTGACCGACTTTAAGGACTTCAAGGCCAACTTTAAGGACTTTAAAGCGGTCAGACCGCCAGAATTCAGGGGAACAGCTGACCCAATAGAAGCCCAGACTTGGGTAAAGGAGATAAAAAAGGCGTTCGTGATTGCTAGGGTAGATGAGGGGCAAAAGACAGCTTCTGCAACTTATATGATGAAAGGGGAGGCGAACTTTTGGTGGAAGACAAATCAAACTAGGGCAAGTGAAGGTGTAGTTACATGGGCTAGGTTTAAGACTTTGTTTTTCGAAAACTATATCTCAGCTAGTATGCAGGCGAGGATGGAGGTAAAATTTCTGGAGTTAAAGCAGGACAACATGACGGTGTCAGAGTACGCCGCAAAGTTTAATGAGTTAGCTAGATTCGCTCCGCATCAAGTAGACATGGAGGCTAGGAAGGCAAGGAGGTTCGAGCTGGGCTTAAAACCCTGGCTCTACAACAAGGTGGCAGTGATGTAGATCTCTACATTTACAACACTTCTGGAAAATGCTATTATAGCCGAGGAGGGGAGTGAGGTCATGACCCTCTACAATAAGGAGAAAAAGAATAAGGGCAAAGTCGAGGGAACTGGGAAGGTGGAAACTAATAGTGGAAATAGGGGTGAGAAAAGAAATGGGAACAACTTTAGGAATATTCAAGTGAAACAGGAAGGTGTGAAAAAACAGGTGGTTCAGTGTGGGAACTATGGAAATAATCATTCCGGTGAGTGTCTGAAAGGTAAGTTTGTATGTTACAAGTGCAGGCAGGAGGACCATATCTCTCCCAACTGCCCCAATCCAATGGTGAATAGTGGATGTTTCATGTGTGGGTCAATAGAGCATAAGGTGAAGGATTGTCCAAAAAGGAGAATGGAGGCAGGGAGTGTAATTACTGGGAAAGGCAGCGGAACTCTGGCGATCACAGGACCAACTTCAACCAACAAAACAATAAAATTAACTACAAGAGTTTTCAACATGACCATTAAAGATACCATAGTAGTTGGTGATGAAACTCCAGGTATTATTCGAATAAATTTTATTTTCGCATATATGATTTCCTTATATGTAGTAAATTATTTTATAAAGAAATTTTGAAGGAAGAATTTGAGTTCTTTTAGAAATCAAATTTGTGTTTAATCAGATAGTCAAGCTTTGCGCTTAATAGTTAAAGATTAGTTCGATCAATTATGATCGAGATCTACTTGTAATGACTGTGTATGTTATCCACCCTAAAATGTATAAGTTTTAAAACGGTGATTTCGGGGACAGAATCTTTATAAGGGAGGGTGAATGTAATAACCCGATATTTTTTATATAATTAAATAATTGTTACTTCAGTAAGTAAGCCCGAGGGGATTGTCTTTGCACCTAGTGCCCTAAGGTCTTAATGGTCTGGGAGTCGTTGGTCGAAAGCTCGTTAAGATTTAACTACTAGTATAGTAGGATCCGTTGTCAAACTACCAGCAGGGTAGGCACCGTTGCAAACTACCAGTGTATACATCGGGAAGGTCCGGTGATTTCAGAATGTCACACCCATCAGAGATGTATAAAATATCTCAACTTATCTTCATCAAACAAGCATCGACAACACCGACAAAAAGCCAAACTGTTGGAGTCAACACCAGCATAGGCATCGACAATGATCGGTAAAGGTAAAGCGATTTGCGAAAATATTTTAACATTCGTCATAGCATTCATTACATTGCGATTTGTGATATGCAAAATGCGATGTGCGAGTCGCAAAGTGCGATTGGCCAAATGCAAAAAGTGAAGTGCAAAGTGCGAAATGCGATGTACGATTTACGAAAAGCGATTTGCGAAAACATTTTAACATTCATCATAACATTCATTACATTACGATTTGCATCATTAGAAATACCTTTTCATATTTCAAGTGTCTAGTAATCTTTATCATGTCCATTCCATTACATTGCATGAACATGATACAGAGGGGCATCTGTAAACACTCAAAATTTCATTTTCCTGTTATTAACTATGCAGGAGGACAAAAGCATCTTTTTCACACTCCCGAGATAACCCTAAAGAACCACAACATCAATTTTAACCCGAGAAATAGCCTTGGGAGATCCAGTTTCCAACCCTAAAGATAACCACGGGAAATCAGTTTCTAACTCCGGAGATAACCCCGGGAAAATTAGTTACAACCCCGAAGATAAACCCAGGAGGTCAAGCCAACCTTAGAGATAACCCTGAGGATAGTCAAAGTCAACATCAAGTCAACCTCAGAGATAACCCTGAGAAAAAACTGCTACAAACTGTGCAAAAATCAGATATAACCCTGGGAGGGGCAAAATGGTCATTTTGCAAACTTAATTTCAACTCAAATCAAATACACTCATTTCAACTCAAATTACTTCAAAAGAAGTCCCACAAGAACCATATCTTAACTTCCGAGCTTAAACTACGCAAAATGGCTCAACGGACTGCCTGATAAAAACCTAAAAATGTCATTTCGGTCATGGACCCATCTTTCTGAATTCAAAAAGGGCAAATCCCATGTCATTGCATAGCCCTTGGAAAGAGCTTTATGGAATGGTATGGCATGCTTCCATCGGACTCCCAGATTGAAAGTTATGAAGGTTCGAGTGAACAACACATTGTCCAAATGCACGTACTTCGAGAAATTGGGACCCACATTGGTAGGGGCACCCCGGGCAGCCGCAGGTACACCTGATGCTACCGAAAGTACACATGCGTCTCTCCCCTCTATAAATAGAGGGCTTGGGGTGGCCATTTTGTAAGAGAAAAATGTGAGAAAGCCCTATCCAATTTGCGCTGTACACACTATAAACTGAGTGCTTTCTCAATTCAAAAACTTGTGAGCTTATATTTGGCTATTTTTTTTATTGGTGGGAACCGAGTGTTCATCCCTTTAAAGCTATTAAATTCTTCTTTGGCAGTCCACTATAAGCATTCTTACATTATTTAAAGCCTTTTCTCCACTTCTTGCACACACAGTTGTTCACGTTGAGAGTCATGTTGTGTGTATATGCCTGGACTTCGGTCCATGGCTTTTCATTTCTTATATATATATATATATATATATATATATATATATATATATATATATATATATATATGTACTAACATCATCAAGTTATGCCTCGATTGAGCCTGGATTTATATCCGGATCGTTTATTACTTATATATATATATATATATATATATATATATATATATATATATATATATATATATATATATATATAATATGTTATCGAACTTTGTTCGGTGAGCCTGGATTTATATCCGGAGTGTTTATTGCTTTTATATATATATATGTACTTATATATAAACTGTTATCAAACTTTGTTTGGTGAGCCTGTATTTATATCCATAGCGTTTACTGCTTTTATATATATATATAAATACTTATATATATTATTATCATCAAACTATGTTTGATTGAGCCTAGATATAATATCCGATGCGTTTAGAGCTTATATATATATATATATATATATATATATATATATATATATATATATATACATTTCTGTCAGGCCTGTAATTCACTTCCTGGCCTTTTATTGCTTTATTTACATTTCGTTCCGCTTGGAGTTCACTTCGTGGCAGTTGATTGTTTCTATATATATATTTACAGCTTTTATATATTTGTGCTTCGTCCCGCCTGGAGTTCACTTCGTGGTGGTTGATTATTTCTATATATATATTTACAGCTTTTATATATTTACATTTCTAATCCCCCATGGAGTTGCTTCGTGGTGGTTGATCGTTCCTATATATATATATATATATATATATATATATATATATATATATATATATATATAACTGCTTACAGCTTTCATACAAACTGTGCAACATCATGTGAGCCTAGGAATCATGTGATCACAGATTCAGTCTCATGAATCTAGATTCAATTCTCGTGATGGACATTTTCAGCTGTACACAGCTTGTAAATTATTCTCGGTGTTTGAATTTTCTTAGATGACTCTCATGCCCACAAGGAATTCGGCACTGCTTTGTACATTACTTTCTCGAAGATGCTTCACATCTCAAAAATAAAAGCAATCCAGCCAAACATATAATAAAGTGGAAGTATCAAATTCCTCAATTACTATTGAGCATAAGGGTTTGAAAAAACCTCTTTTACAAAACCTCACTACTATATCTTGTTAAAAATAAATTTTATACAAAATTCAAGCCCTTTGTATATAGGTGCAAACGAGGCATAGCACTACTTCTAAATAATTGCACATTGACCCACACACACATACATTCATATAATAGTTTAATTGAAAAGTGGCGGTCACCGTAGTAACACGGATGTCGCGGGGTGCCTAACACCTTCCCTCCGCATAATCAAGTCCTCGGACCCTAACGAATCTCGATTTTACAGACCAGTTAAGCAGTGTTACATCACGTGGTCAATGTGCAAACCTTTTCTCGGTTGAGTTGGTGCAACCATTTAAAAATACTAACTGACGACTCTTATAGTCCAATCGTCGACATATACATGTCGAACCTTTTCATAACTTATTTTTTAAATCAAATCTCACCTAACATGTGAACACCAAAAGACAAGAACAGAAAAAGGACAAATAAAAATCCTGACGTCTACAGAGAGCATGTTGTCTACTATCTTCTATAATTTAAAAGTTCATCATCAATATTTTATCATTGTAACACCAATCAATAATTATTTCCAATCAACGAATTATCTATGCACTACGGGCCAAAGATAATCGTTTATATCACCAGTGGTCATAATCACGTCAAACACCTGTCCATCTATGCACTACGGGCCAAAGAGGAATTTCACCACAAACCTTTATCTGTAACATTAAAGGTTATGATTATACTAATACACAATTCATGGTCATAATCATATCAATCAAAAGTCCATATATGCACTACGGGCCAAAGATAACTTTC
This sequence comes from Panax notoginseng, assembly GCA_016801055.1. NCBI lineage: Eukaryota > Viridiplantae > Streptophyta > Magnoliopsida > Apiales > Araliaceae > Panax > Panax notoginseng. The sequence continues at coordinate 95,079,162 of CM029022.1, forward strand.
ACCACAATATAAGCATAAGGATTATGACAATGATATAAAGAATGAATCAAGTGAGATCAATGATAAATATTTGAGATTTATAATTCAATTTATCCAGAATTCAATAATATTCAAATTGTCAACATGATCACTAATTGTTGAGTAAAATTTAAGAATGATATTCATGTATCAAAAAATAATTTGGACAAAAAAGAAATCAATTTTTTCGTGAATAGTACCCTGAATGAATAGTACTCGAATGAAAAGTACCCCGGATAAATAGTAATCGAATGAAAAGTACCCCGAATGAATAGTATCCCAAATTAATAGTACCCCGACATGAATAATATCTTGCCATGAAAAGATTAAAATTTCAATACGAAAGTTCATACCAATAGTAAAATGATACTAGATGAAGCACAAACTATTAAGAATATTCCACTAATTTCAAGGGTTTTCACCATTTAATAATAAGGTTATGGAAACAAACAACAAATCCGTACCATAAATGGAGAAATATGAAAGAAGACAATATCCCTTGATGAGTACAAAAAAAATGATATCTCATACGAGTATGAAAGAATATATGAAACTGCAAATAGATTTTCACCCGTCATGCGGTAATCCGCGTAAACAGATTATTTTCACAATTTAATAAAGAATGAATATGAAGGGTTATTCACCATGCATGCGGCAATTCGCGTAGACAGGTTATACCAACATATTAATAAAGTACGAATACGAAGGATTATTCACCATGCATGCGGTAATCCGCGTAGACATGTTATACTAACAATTTAATAAAAGATGAATACGAAGGGTTATTCACCATGTATGCGGTTATCCGCATAGACATGTTATTCCCACATATTAATAAGGAATGGAATGACAACCCTTATGAGTATGAAGTAAATAACATCTTTTACGAATACGAAAGAAATAATACCCCTTACCTTAGTAAGAAATTGGATACTACAATAATTGTGACACCCCCAAATTTGGGTACTTCATTCCCAAAATATTTGGTGTTCACTTGATAAAAGCATTCATGTCTAACTACCCAATCATAATAAAACTTAATAATAAATCTTCCCATTAAAGGATTACATTAATAAAAAAATATCCCAGGTTATCTAACCTTCAAATACAAACATCATATGCAGAATATTAAATAACTTCATTACAATAATTAAAATAAAGTCTGACAACAAAATGTTAACATGTTTACAAGTTTTCAATACTTGTTCATCTTTTCTTTCCCTTTACTGGTGCTAGGTACATCGACCTTCTCAACTTTAACTGTAATATTTATATAAGCAAGAGTGAGCAAACAAGGCTCACTTGAAATGACAATGAATAAACTTCATAACAAATGCCAAATAATAGGCTCAATAGAACTAAACAATATGGTCTATTAACGATAATCAAAATCTGAAATATATATCTAAGGGTCACAAGACCACGAACTATGTCCATAGTTATAAATAATATTTCAACTTCAACTTTAACAGTCATAAGACTATAGGGACTCCTCGTACTTAGGGAGATCAGACCTTCGTACAATATATTGTGCACAAACATTTCAACGCTATGCGTAAATTATTCCCTATAATAGGGTTATTCATCTCAGCATATAGAATACAAGTCCGCACCAAAGTAAGTTTGGTTTGGATACGTTTCAAGGTAATTTGGAATTCAACGAACATAAAAAGGTAATCACATTATGCTATGGAATAAATCGTAAGTGAATCAACAATGTATACTAAGGTCATGCTTTAGGAATAATCTAAGAGCATAATCATTGAATAACATAACATACCTTGCTTGAACAATACTAAGCCAAGATTATTTAGAATTGAGTATTGAGCATGCATAACAATTAGTAAATTGAACGATAAAACTTGTTCAACTTTAGTATATCAGAATGTAGAAACTTGCATGCTAAATAACAAGTTTAGGTTTAGAAAACTTGCACAATATAATTAGAGTTAAGAAACTTGTACAATTGTAACAATAGAGTTAAAGAACTTGCTCAACGAAAGTGTAGAGTTAGAAAACTTGTGTAATTGTAATCGAGATATGGTAAGAAAACTTGCTTAATATCAAAAGATAAGGTTTAGAAAACTTGTCTTGCGTGTAAGCTAGACTGTAACAGTTTGATTCACAATATCCTAATCACATATCATTAGGATACAATTAGCCACTACAGATACTCTGTATACAAATAATTACCTATTTCATGTATAGCTTGATTTTTTTTTATCACATAATCAAGTTACATCAATAAAATAATAATAACACTCGTTAAGTATTAATAATATGCTCATTCTTACCACTATAATTCCACAATAATAAAAATTATATTTTTAACAATCATAGTATTGTATTATATCAACAATTACAGACTCTGTGTAAAAGAAAACTCATTTCTAGCCATACTGCTAACCGGCGCAACGGCGCCACAATTTGCATTGTGGATGGCGTTCCGGCTCCGTGTTGGCGCTGCGGCGTCGTATTGGCGCTGCGGCGCGAAGGTCGGGTTATGGCTCTAACTTTGGCGCTGAAGCGCGAAGTTTAGAGCTGGAGCGCTGATTTTGGCGCTGAGGCTCCGAGTTACAGAACCAAGCACGAAGAACAGAACAAAGCTAATTTATTTGACTGTTTAACACTGCTAGCACCTAAATTAACACGTATAACTTACATAGATTACTCAAAAACATTATCCATCATATATATATATATATATATATATATATATATATATATATATATATATATATATATATATATATATATATACTGATTTCAAAACAACTAAACCACAATCTCAGAAAATTAAATCCTTGAATGCCATATTTAAAAACCAAAACTCTATGTTTGACATTGTCTAACAAAGTTTAACATTGTAACCACAATTATACACCAAATTGATTCCTTTGAACTACGTTCTTCTTGTTTCTTAACAAATTAACATATTCAAGGTTCAATTTCACAATTGGCTCACAATCAAATACTAATTTTGGTACTCCTACAAACCATGTTCATACATATATTCACTGTAAAACCATTTCCATTCTCTTTGAACGTAAATTAGCATACACACACAAACACACACACACACACACACACACACACATATATATATATATATGCAAGTTATAACATTACAATTACATATACACATAATTTCATAACCAATTATAAAAACATGGTTTACAGAAAATTTTATAAAGACTTTATACTACAGTGAAACTCAAGAACACAAAAACTTAGGAATTATACTGTAAAACATATATATGTACATATATATATATCTATATATAATATAAAGGTTATGTAACATACCTTTTGTTAAATCCTTGCTCACCACAGATAATTATTTGAAAGTCTCAGGAATTCTCTCTAGATTCTCTCTCAGACTCTCTCTCTCTATTTTTCTCTGAAAACCTTTTCTGACAACTTCTCTTTTCCCTTCTTAGGCTTAAGCCAAATGTTATTTTACGTAAAATAAAACACAACTCAACGCACACACCCAAACGTCTAAAAATCGACGTTCTACTAATGACCCTATTAAATTATCAGTTACCAAAATTATATTATTTATATTTTATTTATTTAATTTATATTATTTAAAAATTAAAAATTCAAAAAAATCCAAAAGCCATAAGGCTCTGTTTGGCAAAACTCTTTAAAAATTAAAGACTTAATATCTTTAAGCCTTGTTTGGCAAAACTAAATTAAACTCCTTTAGTTTATTTTAATAACTCATTTATAGCATAGTTATTTGTCATAATTTTATTATCAACTTAAATTAAAAATATTATAATAATCCATTTAATCGCTATCAACTCTCTAATTTAATTATTAATTTAAATTAGAATATTATCTCATAATAATTAATTTTCTTAACTCATTAATTATTTATTTAACAAATAAATAACCAAATCAAATCAAATCAAATTAAACAAATATTTATTCAACAATAAACACATCCATTAAATATTTATATAATTCAATAAATATTTAAAAAATTATAATTTAAAATTCTGGATTGTTACAATAATGTAGTAGCAGAATACTCTTCTTCTTTCTTTCTTATTCTCTCTATAATTTTTCTCTCTAGAGTTTTAATGAATTGGTGAGAAAAAAAAAAGAAGAAGAAATGAATTTTTATTTTTAGGAGAATGGACTAAATAGTAACTAATTCATGAATAGACCAGATTGATTTACTATTAAAACAGACGGTCCATATTGATTTATTATTAAAACTTCAACTGATGACCCATATTGATTTACTATTAAAACTTCAACTGACGGTCTGAAAAATTAGTACATCCCCCCATGAAATAATAAGCCAAACTTACAACAAACGCTTCTTGACAAACCCCTCTATTTATATCAAAAATTGAATAAATATTTACCAGAAATCACTTATCTTCAATAAACACATTTTTAATCTTTCAACAATTATTCATCATTTAATATTATAACTCACAATATTGACAACCAAATCATTCCCAGGAAAGAGAGGGCTTTTTAATAAGGATTTCTCTTTACTGGTGCGCAATTAAATAACTAAACCCCTTTTCTTGACAGAACTTTTTAGACATTGTCAATAATGCAAATAATAATATGAATAACTGTATCGTCTCAATTATTGATTTAATAATATAAAATATTGTGAAGATGATACTGTGATAATAATTGAATCAAAAAAATGAGATATTATACATCAACTTTTGTGGCAATTATGGAATAAAATTGAGTGACTTACTACGTAAGCATCAATAATCAGAGATACTGTGCAATACCGTGTGCTACTGTGCAACAATACATATTATTTTACTTTTATCACCGGGTATTTCAACATTTTAACGGTATAAGTCTTGCCGTTATTTTTTATAAAAAGATTATTTCTGTCGCTTTCTATATCCGACCGTTATTCCGTTATGTGGTCCACCAATGATTGCGCCGTCGTACGAATATTTCTTGACAAAAAGAATATTCACCGACCGAACAAATATTTTATGACAACTTGCTTACTTTACAAAATTTGCACATATCACCCATAACTATAGCATTATATCAAATCAACACCTTAATATTAAAAATAATATTTAGAGAAAATTAAATTTTCATTCATAAATATTGGGGTCTTACAATCTCCCCTCCTTATGAAATTCCTTCCTCAAAATTGATGTACGCACCTAGTATGTCGAAGAGGTGAGGATACCTTGTTTTCATTTCAGATTCTAACTCCCAGGTCATTTCCTCAATATCATGGTTTCTCCATAAAACTTTGACTTGAGATATAACCTTTGAGCGAAGAATATGCTCCTTCTTATCTAAGATTATGACAGGTACATCTTCATATGTTAAATCTTTGGCTATCTCGTCTGGTTCTAATTCAATAATGTGGTTTGGGTCTTCCACATATTTGCGTAGCATAGATATGTAAAAAACGTTATGAACAGGAGACATACTTGCTAGTAAGGCGAGTCTATAAGCCACAGTTCCTACTCGGTCGAGAATTTCAATTAGACTAATAAATCGAGGGTTGAGATTTCCTCTCTTCGTTGATTCTTGCTTCTAGAATAATACTTTCTTGCACCTTCTTCTTCATATGCATCAGCTCTGGGTCTGTAGCTTGAACAACTTTAACTTTATCGATTAAAGTCGGTTCTACTCGTATATTTGTCATCTTCACTTGGGACCTTGAAGTCTTTAACTCTATCTCCATCATTTGTAAGTCATACAAAATGGGCCTTTATGTTGATAATATTGCACTCGTACCCACATACGATCTTCCACTCAATGCATCAGCTACCACGTTCGCTTTTCTAGGATGGTATTGAATGGTATGGTCGTAATCTTTCAACAACTCAAGCCAACGTCTTATGCGTATGTTGATTTTTTTTTGGGTGAAAAAATATTTTAGGCTTTTATGATCTGTATAGATCTCCACTTTCTCTCCATACAAGTAGTGTTTCCAAATCTTTAGTACGAAAACGACTGTTGCCAACTCTAGATCATGAGTAGGATAATTCCTCTCATATTCTTTGAGTTATCGAGAGGCATATGCTATGACTTTCCCATGTTTCATGAGAATACATTCTAAACCTCTTCCTGAAGCATCGTTGTAGATGAAAAATCCCTCCGAACCTGATGGTATTGTCGGAACAAGTGTTGAAATGTGTTTTCTCTTGAGTTTTTGGAAACTCTTCTCACATTCCTCACTCCAACTGAATTTTGTATCTTTTCGAGTCAGCTAAGTTAATGGAGTAGTGATTCGAGAAAATCTTTCCACGAATCTCCAATAATAATCAGCTAAGCCTAAAAAGATACTTATTTCGCTTACTGACCTAGGTTGCTCTCAACTGTGACTCATATCCCAACCTTGGATAGCACCTCACAATGGCACCTATCAGTTTGCCAATGCACAAAGACGGCGTCCCCTACGAAGAGTCTGGCTTCGGTGCATTCCACAAAGGAAGTCACCAAATAAAGGCTCGGGTACCTTTTTTTATGGTGACATGGTTTAACTCCCGATAGTCAATTAAAAGTCTCATACTCCTATCTTTCTTCTTTACGAATAAAACAGGAGCACCCCAAGGTGATGTACTAGGGCGATTGAAACTAATGTTTAACAACTCCTATAGTTGAGCTTTTAACTCCTGAAGCTCAATATGAGACATTCGATATGAGATTTTAGAAATGGATTTTGTACCTGGTTCAAGGTCAATACAAAATTCGATTTCACACTCTAGGTAGGCCAGCAAGTTCTTCGAGAAATACATTAGGGAATTTATTAACAACAAAAATATCATTCAAATCTGACGTATTTTTGTTTAACTCAGTGACATGGGCTAAGAAAATTTGACAACCATTTTTCAATAAACGAATGACTTTATGGCTTGATATGACAGTGATTGACTTTGTGGTTTGGTTGCTTGAATTCTCATGACAGGTTGGTTAGGAATATGAAAACTAACGACCTTACAAAAATAATCAATTTTAGCATGATGAGTAGTTAACCAATCAATCCCTAAAATCGCATCAAATGCAAGTATTTTCAAAGAGATGAGATCAACAGGTAATGTAAGGGTGCTGATTTGAATCAAATAAAACTTACAAATGGTGGATGTAATGAAGGTTTCTCCCAATGAAGTTTCAACAGATAAGTCAAAGTCTAATGTCTCAGAAGTCAAGTTCAAACATTTAGCACAATTAGGTGAAATAAAAGAATGGGTAAAACTAGTATCGAAAAAGGTATAGACTTCGCAAGAGTTTATGATTATCTTACCCATGATAACTGTGACGCCCCCAAATCTATTCTCCCACGATATCCGATTTGGTGTTCATAACTAATCAAATAATATAACACATCCAAATCTATACACCCGCGGTATCCGATTTGATGCTTATATCTAATCGAAATATTATACAAATATTACAAGATACAATTCCTATATATCCAAGGTTCTTAATATCCCATAACAGATAATAGTTCACTATAGAACTATTGATGTGTTTGGATACCCTCACTTGGATGTATAGACTATATCTACGAATAGTATTTATCTATCCAAAATCCAGAGTATTAGTAATAACATGAACATTCCATATTACCAATATCCTCACTCAGATGTATAGTCTATATATTGCGGATTAGTCTATCGTATTGATAGTACCTATCTATTTGAAATTCAGAGTATCGACAATAACATGAATAGTCCGTATTACCAATACTCTCACTCAGATGTATAGTTTCCAAGGATCTCAAAATAAAGCAAAAGTTCTAATTACATCTATTTATGTAAAGAAAATACAGTTGTAGAAATAAAGGATGATATTATATCATATATATATATATATATATATATATATATATATATATATATATATATATATATATATATATATAAAGGTTCGATTATATGATTCTTCATAAGAATTTTTTATTACAAAAGTTTTACATTAAGTTAAACAATAATTTAAACTAATCTAAGCAGGGTCGCTTCCCATTGTTTATTCCAGATGTGTCAGGGTTACCATCTAATACTGCAAAGGAAATGATTTGCAAGAATGAGCTATGATATGCTCAGTAGGTTTTATATTTATAAAACAACATAGGATTTGAAGAAGTATAACAGTTCAAAACTTTTCTCAACTGAGTGTTGTTTACCATTTCTCGAATTTTTATTTCAACAATTTCTATCAGTCACAAAGACTTAGAAATCTTGTTCAGATGTGAGACATGGGATCAACCTATTCAACATCTTAGGAGTATGCATCTCATCCTAATCGTGCCCAACTTGCACTAAGTGTCAGATATACTGGCACACAATTTTTCTCTTCTGGGATATAAAACTCAGTATAGGATGTCTTACCAAAGCAATTTGGTTTGACACAACAGTTTATGCTTGATAATCAATAACAACATATGCATAAGTATTTCATTTCTTAGTTATGTTGAAGCTATAGTGATAACTTTACAATACTTGGCAATCAAGTTTGGTTTGGTATATAATATATCAAAAGCAAATCAAGATATGAATCTTATTCAACGAATAAGCAGGGTTCTTGTGTAAGTAATAAGTTAATGTTAGGGTATAAGAAACTTGCGCAAGTAATAGATTAAAGTTAGGGTTTAGAAAACTTGCCTGAGAGAAGATCGATTAAATAATGTTACTCAATTCGTTTATAAACACCTAAGATGTTCATTCATATATGTTTAATACATTAGTATTGATAACAATACGCAAATCCATAAACTATTCACGTTAGGTTTAAGTTTGATATGTTTTCGGTGTCCTAAGACTTTACCGGATAATTAATAAACTAATATCACGGTTAAACTTTAATTATAAGCTTTATTATAATTTTAGATAATTTGTATATCTTTTATAATAATTTTTGGAAGCTAATAATAATTTTTAGATATTTATTTATCCATTAAATGATTTTTAAATCATTTATTACTATTTTTAAATAATTAATATTTACTTAGAATATTATTAAAAACCTTATTATTATTTTTAAATAATTTATAACCACTTTATATGATTTTTAAATCATTCATATCATTTTTAAATAATTATTTATAAATGATTATTCTAATTATTTATTAATAAATTAATTATTAATAATATTTGAAATAAATAAAATATTTTTAGAATTGATGCAAAAATATTAAAAATTCATTATTATAACTTAAAATAATTTTTAAAACTATTTTTATAATTATTTATATTTATTTATTTATTATTTCTAATTTTATTAATTTATTTATTAAATTTATATTTACTATCTGTCGCTAAAGCCCTATAGCGACAGAAAGTGTAGCTATAGGTGTTCTTCATTTCTGGGAAATAGTTTATTCAAGGCTTAGAGGTCATTTTGACCTTAGTCTAATTCTCTACTGATGATGATTTTGAGTTTGTAAGTGTATAGGTATTGTAGTACTCATGTTGTAGTACAACAACATACCAAATTCAGGCTTTAACCTTCATATAACAAGAAGTTATAAATGCTCAAAGTCACTGTCAGAGCTGTTCTTGAGTTTCAGGGTAACCCAAAACAGTGGTCATGGTTGGTCAACGCTTTTGTGGCCTTTATATCTTTCAATCCGTGTGATAGATGTGTGTTTTGATTGTTGTAATATGTAGTCTATATATCAAGGTACATACATTATACACTGGTTTGGATTGAGTAAGACCCTAAGGTTTAGATTTAGTTTGGTCAAAGTATAGCCAAAGGCTGTTCTTGGTGTTCATCAGTTTCCTGGGTTTTCCAAAAAATGCAGTCATGTTCGGCTGACGATATTTGACCATTAATTCTAGTAAACCTATGAATTAATTAAAATTTTGAGTGTCATAGATATGTAGTATGTATGTCAGGGTATCATTTCATAACACTTAGACATCCTAACAACAACAAAAAAAAGCAATTTAAAGGTCAGCCAAAGTAACCGGCTCAACCTGTTCTTGAGATTTCTGGGTAACCCAGAAATCAGAACTTCGTGGTCTGTTAACGACTATTGACCACTTATATCTTGCAATATGTGAATCTAATAGACCTTTTTTTCATATTACTAACCTCATGTAATACTACAACTAGCATACAATTAACAGACCTAGATATTAACATACAAGGATCTATAGGCTCTGACATTCGACTGTCAGACCTATTTTTCCAGTTTTTCCATATTGCCTCAAACATCATTTTGATGCATCTAGATGTTATGAAAACACGATCTATCAACTTAGCATACTTACTAATATGTTATTACACATATCTAAACAACTAAACTACATATTAAACATAGCATCAAAGATCTAGATTAAAATTAGGGTTTTTACCTTTTCTTGAGTGATTTTGATTTCTGGCTTCTGATTATGTTCTTGCTATCACCAGGGCTTGTATAGGTATGATATATGAGTGTATAGGCTTAAGCTTTTTATGGATTTGGCTTTAGTTAGGGCTGTTATTTATAGAATTGGATAATTAGGGTTTTTGGTCATTTTTTCACCAACTTGCCTCCCTAAAGATCTGATGTTTGTTACTTGTGCTGCTTGGGGTGTGTTACCATGTCATGTGTTTCATTGGGACTTGATGTGGTGACTTGAATCCTACTTGTGAGCTAGTTCACCAATTTTAGTAGCTTAATTATGCCCTAATTCTCCTTAATCTTGATTAGGGTTTTGGTTTTTTATGATTAGGGTTGCTTAATTATGTTTATTAACACATGATTGAAGTTTAATACTCATGGTTAGGGTTTAGGACAACCTAAGTAGGGTTTAATCTTACCAATTAGGGTTAGGGTTTGAAAATCTAGGGTTAGGGTTTCCTAATTTTGATATTAGGGTTCCTAACTTAAGTTTTTACACAAATCCTAACAAGCACGACAAAGCGTTTTGTCAGTGTAAGCAGGACAAAGCAGCTTGTCAAAATACATATACCGAAAAATTCATTTTTGGAAGAAAATTTTTAACCACGACGTGTCAAACACGTTAACTTTCGGACAAATATTTATTTGACCTAATTTTATAACAGAGTATATAATAACACAATACACATTCAGAACAAAGAGATTTTATTTAATAATACTGAATTTACATAACCGAGTCTTATTAGGGTTTTGGGGTTTCACATTCACTCCCACTAATAAGAATTTTGTCCTCGAAATTATAGTACAAGTTAAGTAAACAGTTGGGGATAGTTCTCTCGCATTTTGTCTTCGAGCTCCCATGTAGCCTCTTCAACGTTCTGATCCCTCCAAATCATTTTGACCGATGCTATCACTTTATTTCTCAGAACTTGCTCTTTACGGTCAATGATCTGCACATGTTCTTCTACATAAGATAGATCTTCTTTAATTTGGATCGGCTCATAGTTTATAATGTGTTTATAATCGGGTTTATATGATCGTAAAACAGACACATGAAACACATTATGAATATGATTTAACTCAGGAGGTAGTGCTATCTCATAAGCAACTTCACCTATCCTCCTCTAAATTTCGAATGGTCTAATGAATCTCAGACTCAATTTTCCTTTCATGCCAAAATGTATCTTGCCCTTCCAAGGGGACACTTTCAAGAATACAGGGCTTCCTACGCTAAAGTTTTGTTGTTGACGATGTGGATCGGCGTATTTCTTTTGTCGATCTTGAGACGCTTGTAATCGTTCACGTATAACTTGGATTGTCTCAATAGTTTGTTGGATTATCTCATGTCCTAACATTTGTCTTTCCCCGACCTCATCCCAACATAAAGGTGTCCTATATTTTCTTCCTTATAAGGCTTCATAGGGTGGCGTACGTATGCTAGCATGGTAACTATTGTTGTAGGCAAATTCTACCAAAGGTAACTGATCGTCCCAACTTCCTTTGAAGTCTGTGATACATGTTCTTAATATATCTTCTAGTGTTTGAATGGTTCTCTCACTCTGCCCATCCGTTTGAGGGTGATATATTGTACTTAATCTCAACTGAGTTCCTAAGTGTTTTTGAAAACTTCCCCAGAAATTTGAGGTGAAACGTAGGTCTCGGTCTGACACTATAGAAACAAGTACTCCATGCCTAGAGATAATTTCATTAATATATAACTTAGCAAGTTGATCTAGGTTATGAGTAACCTTGATAGGTAGGAAGTGAACTGATTTGGTAAGTCGGTCAACTATCACCCAAATGGCATTGTGGCCCACTTGTGTAGCTAGAAGGCCTGCCATGAAGTCCATTGTTATGTGTTCCCACTTCCACTCCCACTTCCACCACGAACTCTATTTACCTTTTGTTGTCGAACAAGTATTTATTGTATCATGACTATTATTAAGCGTGTTCCCGAAACTTTATTTCATTATATAAAGCAAGATCCTTATCCTATCTTGTTTATCATTGTTATGCAAGTTCCTTATCCTAAATTAATTACGATTATTCAAGTTGTAATTTTATTGAACAAGTTCTTATTCCTAAACCTACTCTTACACTGAACAAAGTTTCTAACTCTGTTATTATCGAAAAAGTATGTAACCTAAGCTTATTGTTATTGTTCAAGCAAGGTTTAGTATACATTTCCATACTTTTAAATTCATTCATAGAGCATGACTTTGATGCATTATGTTTATTCGATTGTAGTTCATAACTATTCCATAACATATTGTTATCAAACCCTTGAAACATTATTAAGTTTTGATTCAACTAATACTTAATTGATGTTTGTTGAACTCTAAATTACCCTTGAAGCCTATCCAAACCAAATATACTTTGATGCGGACTTGTATTCTAAAACTGAGAAGAACAACCCTATTATAGGGGATTTATTACGCATAGGCGTTTAGATGTTTGTGCACAATATATTGTACGAAGGGCTGACCACCCTAAGTACGGGGAGTCCCTACAGTCTTATAACTATTTAGGTTTAAGTTGAAAGATTACTTATAACCTTGGACATAGTTCGTGGTGTTGTGACCCTCAGATAAATTTCACATTTTATTTCAGTTCTCGATTATCATTGATAGAGAATATTATTCAGTTCTATTGAGCCTATGCATTGGCAGATAGTATGCTATTATTATTCGTTGTCATTTTCAAGTAAGCATTTGTTTGCTCTCTCTTGCATATATAACCATTGCAGCTAAGGTTGAGAATGTCGATGAACCTACCACTAGCAAAGGTAAAGGAAAATTGAACACGTGTTGAAGACTTGTAAAATTTATTGACTTTTATGATGTCAGACATTATTTTAACTATTGTGATGTAAATATTTACTTTTCCGCATTTGATGAATGTTTAAGGTAGATGACCTGGGATTTTATTTGACTTAATGATGTAACCCTTTTAATGGGAAGTTTTATTGTTTAAATTTTAATATATTTGGGTAGTTAGAATTGAATGAATGGAAAGTGAACACCAAATCTTGTGGGAATGAAGTACCCAGATTTGGGGTTGTCACAGGTTGGTATCAAAGATTTAGGTTATGAACCTTAGGTGGGGAAAAAGCCATAAGAAGTAACCTTATATGAGATTGAAAAGATAGTGGTGGTAAACTCTTACTGAATTTTAAGGAAAAAATAATAAAACACTCTATGCGCTTATGTGGTTGCAACCTATGTGCTCGTAAGTGTCGAGTAGTGATGATTAGTAATGAAAACTTAAAATTTTGTTGTCAAGATGGCTAATGTGGGAGAATCCAGTCAGGCTAGGGAGGAAGGACCTCAGATGCCTAGAGAGGAGGAGCCTCGAGATATTCATGTGGTCTAGGAACAACTGCTGCCAAGGGAGTCATTTCCATTGGTCACAGTGGTTGAGCAGAGGAAAGTATACCTGATGAAGAAGATGTGGTAGAGACGGATGAAGAAGACCCCGTTGAGCTGCCACAGACGGATGAGGATGAGGAGTTTCCACCAAACTCTATCTCAGCTCATATATGCGACGAAGTATACGACCGCAACATTGAGCTTTAGGGTAGAGTTGAGGAGTTGGAGGAGCTAGTAGCTAAACGTCAGACTTCGATGGCGGAGAAGGACGATGAGATCCGGGATCTAGACAAGCGTCTGAGTAATGTGGAATGGAAGCTGATTCACACAGAAGGGGAGAATAAGCAGTTGACAGAGTAGATTGCGAAGCTGAAGGAAAAATTGAAAGAAGAATCCGCCAAGAGAGCAAGAGTCGAAGATTCGTACGAGGAAGCTTCTTAGCGTGCATGAGTGGCAGAGGGGGAAGTACAAGCAAAGAAGATCAAGATGGAGGAGATGAATGGCATTTTTAACACCGTGATAAATCGAGCTCAAGACCGAGTCATGTATTATCTGATTCAGTTCGAGACGCTACCATGGTATATGTTAGATCGCAGAACAATGTTCTGTATTATGGAAGATGAGCATCGTAAGGCTATGCAGCATTTTAGTAGGTCATCGTACAGAATGTAATTGTTGTGTGACTAATTAGTAAATAAGATGTAAATCCCAAGTGTTATGTAACCAATGGGATATGATGATGTTTTCCTAAAACTTTAGTAGTTTGGGAAAATGATGTAGATAGCAGGGATGCTATCATTCCCATATTTTCTTTAAAGATTATGAATGAATAAAAATGTTAATATTTATTCAAGATGTTATGTGTATGTGATGATCTTTTATGATGTGCAAGTTAAGTAGAAAATACTTAAAAGAAATTGAGAAATAATCTAATAAGTGTATTTTAACAGAAAATACCTCCAAGACGTCAACCACGATAAAGAACCCCTGAGGGATCTACCAATAACAACAATGTCAATGCTAACCCAAGGATAAACTGCAGATCCAAGCTGTTGGATAATCTAATAAGTGTATTTTAGTAGTTGGTCACGTTACTGACAGGAGCATTGCAGAATCAGCCGCAGATCCAAGCTGTAACCTTTAAGGACTTCAAGGCGGTTGGACCACCAGAATTTTATGGGTCCACGAATTCGGTTGGGGCATAGACCTGGATTATGGAAATAGAAAAGGTATTCGATGTTGCTAGAGTCAGTGAAAATCAGAAGACAGCTTTTGCAACATTCATGTTGAAAGCAGAGGCCAGTTATTGGTGTCAAGCCAATAAAACTCGAGGATGCCAGGGAGTGGTGACATGGGATAGGTTCAAGGAAATATTTTTCGAGACCTATTTCCCAGAGAGTTCAAAGAATTAGATGGAGGTGCAATTTTTAGAGCTAAAGTAGGGCACAATGACGGTGTCAGAGTATGCGGTAAATTTTAATGACTTGGCAAGGTTTGTGCCATATCAAGTTAACACAGATGAGCGCAAGCCGAGGAGATTTGAATAGGGACTGAAGCCCTGGTTATACAGCATAGTCTCCATGTTTTAGCTAAAGACGTTTACAGCGGTGCTTGAGAAGGTGATTATCGCTGAAGGTGGAGGTGAGGCTGTGACGAAGTATATTCAGGAACAAAGAAAGAAGGAGTGAGAGTGAAGGTAAGAATGGTGGTAGTAGTGGTGGGAATGGTAGTAATAACCTGAAGAGGAAGTGGAATGCAAGTGTTGGTGTTGGAAGTCAACAGAGTAGCCAACAAAAAAAGAAGTTTGAAGCGTGTGCTACATGTGAAAATAATCACACTGGTGTGTGTTTAAGGGGTAAGCAAGTATGCTTCAACTATGGCCAGGAGGTTCACATTGCCCCAAATTGCCATAAACCAAAGAAGAATATGTAAGACCCCAAATTATTAATAAATGAAATTTAAATTCCCTCAATTTATTATTTTGAAATAGTAAGTGTTAAATTGATTAATGAGGTTAGTTATGGGTAAAATGCACAAATATTTCAAATAAGCAGGTGGTTATAAAATATTCATTGTTGTCGGGGAATATTCGTTTGGTCGTGGAATATTCTTCCTGTCGGGGAATATTCGTACGACGGCGCAGTCTTTTGTGGGCCCCATAACGGAAAGCGATTGGATGAAGAAAACGACAAGTATATGTTTTTTATTAATAACGGCGTAGTTGTTACCGTTAATACTGTTGGAATACCCGGTGGTTAAAACACAGTAATACGCGTTGTTACACAGTAGCACACTGTATTGCACCAATTATTGATTCTTACGTAAGAAGGCACTACTCAATAATGGTTACAGTAATTACTGTTCAGTATTTTATTTTATTGATTCAATAATTGCTGCGTTGATATTTTATATTACTGTTGTTTCAATAATTGTCACTACACAGTATTTTCCATTATCAGATCAATAATTCATATTATTTGAATAATATTATTAGATAACATTATTGGCAATGTCTAGAAAGTTCTGTCTAAGGAGAGGTTTGGTCATCTAATTGCGCGCCAGTAAGGAGAAATCCTTATTGGAAAGCCCCCTCTTTCCTGGGAACGGCCTGGTTGTCATAAATGTGATTCTGTAATATTATTTGTGAATAATTAATTATTGATTCATATGATAAGGAAATATTTATTTTTTGTGGATATAAATGAGGGATATATTTTTGTGCTTAAAAATGAAGGAGTTAATGTTGAGGTTTTTATCAGTATTTTTGTCAGAATGGAGGTATTAAAAATCAGGGTTTTTGAGATATTTTGCGGGGGTTATAATTTTTAATCCGACCGTTGGATCGTGATAATTTTTGGATATGTTATACATATATAAGTTGAGTATATGTCCACAAATTTTGAACCGTTAAAAATGAACGTATGATTTATTATGAATTTTACGAGATGACTGGTTCAGAAATTGTTGAATTTTCGGAGTTAATCATTTTGGTAGAAAATTCTAAAATTGGTGGGCCCCACTCTTGGTTGGTGAAGAAATATGCTGAGATTTTTATTCAAATGTGGTGGGTGGGAATAGTAGCAGGTAAAGCCATCAGGTTGCAGGTTAAGTCTGCTTCGGCGTGCTAACATTTTCCTATAAATAGAGGGCTAAGTTAGAATTAAAAATCACACCAGAAACAAGTTTTCTCTCTTTCTCTCTCTAGATTATTGAGTGTATTTTGTTAGTATTTAGATACTTTGAGAGTTTCTATTCATCAGAGCAAGTGTCTTTCAGCTTTATACCGGTATTCCGACCAGAAGTACTGTCTTTACGAGGTAAGGGATGTTATTTTATTCAAAAATGATATTATTTCTTCAATATCATTATGCCGAAATATTGGTTGGAATTTTTTATCAAATTTGGAACTTTTCACGTCGGGGTTACTATTCATGAGTTACTATTCACGAGTTACTATTCACCGAAAAATAAAATTTTATTCTTTTCGTCCAAAATATCTATTCTGGGTACTAGCTTTGATTGTATCTATGTTTTGATCATTCTTGAATTCTACTTCACTATGAATAATTATAAGGTATTTTTGGACATGGATAAATCGAAATACGAATCCTTAATATTTGTTATTTTGTTTCACTGGATTCGTTTTCTTTAAGATATTTTTCATCATCCTCAGTCCTAAATGATGATATTACTGAATATCTTTGGCCCGTAGTGCAAAGATGAATGATTAACTGATGAATACCTTTGGCCCGTAGTGCAAAGATAAACAGGTGTTGAGATGAACATGACCGACTGGTGATACAAATGAATATCTTTGGCATGTTGTGCAAAGATGAATATTTGATTAAAGATGGTTATTAATTGTTGTTACAGGGATAAAATATTGATGATGGACTTTTAAATCTTAGAAGATAGTAGAACTCATTCTCTACTTGACTCTTCTAATGGTTTGCTGTTTCCGCTGCAGTTATTGATTTAAAACTTGTTGTCTATTGTATTCTATTAGATTTTTCCCTGTTGAAGACTAACGATAATTTGTTCTGTATTATCTTAGTCATAATGTTCTTTACTGGGCTAGTTGAGCTCACCCTTTTCCTTTTTGTTCCATTTTTCTCAGGAGGCGAGAATGTAGCGAGTACTAGTCGGGGTATGGAATGATGGTTCTAGAAGTTACTTTAGTAGTCCTCACCATTTTTGTGAAATAATGTATCAATAATTGTAATGAGGACTTATTTGAGTGTGGATATTGTCTAAATGACAATATTTGTATTTAAACTCACAGTTCTTGTGTTGTAATAATAAAGATGTAGTTGTTTCTGTACCATATATTTTGGCGACTCAGAATGGGTGTTGTATACCTATTTTGGGGGCGTCACAGTTGGTATCAGAGCTTAGAGATATGATCTCTGGCGGAGATCGGGGAATAGAACTAGGAGGGGAGAGACGAATAAATCCTTCGCTAGTGTGTCCTACCTAAGCTTATTTATTGGTCAGTCATAATATAGGGGTATTATGTCATTTGTTAATTTATTTAATTAACCCTTGTTTTATGGCAGTATTTGAGAATGTCGACTGAGAATGTTAACAGTGGAGTAAATGAGACCGTGGAGACACCGGTGCTTACCAACGAGGAGAACGTGCAACAGGCTGGCAATGTTCCTCCTGTGAACAACACCAATGAGCAGATGATGAATGATGGAATGTTTAGAAATTTTTTGCAATTCATGCAAAACCAGACAAGGGAGACTCGTGTTCAAAATACAGGAGGAAATGATAGCAATTCACGGTTTGTCACGGCCAAACAGTTCAAAGAATGGGGACCACCAGAATTTAAGGGAAAGCCGGATCCGATCATGGCGGAAACGTGGGTCAAGCAAATTACCAAGATATTCGATGTCTTGGGATGCACGGAGGAACAGAAGGTTCCATTCGCCACCTTTATGTTCCGTGGCGAGGAAGATTACTGGTGGGAGTCTGTGAAGCGTACCCATCCAACCGCACTCAGCATGTCTTGGGAGACATTTCAAAAACTGTTCAATGACAAGTACTTTCCTGAAAGTATTCGTCATATGAAGGAGGTAGAGTTTATTAGACTAGAGCAGAATAATATGACGGTATCTCAGTACGAGGCAAAGTTTGCAGAGTTGTCCAGGTTTGCACCTCATTTGGTGGAGAATGAGGAACGTATGACGAGGATGTTTCTAAGAGGTTTGAAACCCGGCATACGTCAATATCTCATTTCTCATAAATTTTCTCTCTATTCAGATGTTGTCAACAGGGCTCAATTATTAGAGCGAGATAACGAGTACGGTCAACTGAGGGATCACAACCAGGATCATATCGGTGACAGCAGTCATCAGAACAATGATAACCAGTGGAGAAAGAAAAATACAGACAAGAACGGCAACCACTCTGGTGGTAATCGTGGCTATGAAAATAGAAGAAGCGAGTCGGGAGGAGATTTTAAACAGAGGAGATTCAATAATGACAATACGAAGACGTCAGCACCAACAGCAACTGGTTCCAAGGGAGGAGAACGACCACCGGTTATATGCTATAAGTGCAGAAAAGAAGGACATATCAGCCCAAACTGCCCACAACAGTTTAAGGTATGTTATAATTGTGGAAAGGAAGGACATATCGCTCGAGATTGCACTGTAGCAAAACCAAGTCCAGCGGGGATGGTGACTCAAAAAGCTGTCCCAGAAAAGATAAAGTCAACGGTTCCTGGAAGAGCGTTTGTCGTGACTGGTCAACATGCGAGGAACCCAAACGAGGTGATCACGGGTAAGCTAATCATAAATTCATGCGAAGTTTATACCTTATTAGATACCGGTTCTACCCATTCTTTTATCTCTCCTGCTTGTGCTCAACGTTTAAACTTGACTCCGGAGAAGTTAGACTTTGATTTATCTGTGGAGACTCCGTTAGGAGAAACTTTCATTACATCCACTGTTTATAAATCTTGTGTGATCCAAGTTGGCACCATCACCTTACCTGTTGACCTTATCTCTTTAAAGATACTTGCTTTTGATGTGATTTTAGGGATTGATTGGCTAACTACTCATCATGCCAAAATTGATTGTTTTCGTAAGGTTGTTAGTTTTCATATTCCTAACCAACCTGTTGTACGAATTCAAACAACTAAGCCATTAAAATCAATCACTGTTATATCAAGCCATAAAGCCATTCGTTTATTAAAAAACGGATGTCAAGCTTTCTTAGCCCATGTTATGGATTTGAATAAAGACACGTCAAATTTGAATAATATTCCTGTTGTTATTGACTTTCCTGACGTATTTCCTGAAGAACTTCCCGGTCTACCCCCGGAACGAGAAATTAAATTCTTTATTGATCTTGAACCTGGTACAACGCCCATTTCTAAAACCCCATATCGAATGGCTCCTATTGAACTTCAGGAGTTAAAGGTCCAACTACAAGAGTTGTTGGACATCGGTTTCATTCGTCCTAGTACATCTCCTTGGGGTGCTCCTGTTTTATTTGTAAAGAAGAAAGACGGGAGTATGCGACTTTGTATTGATTACCAGGAATTAAACCATGTCACTATTAAGAATAGGTATCCGCTACCTCGTATTGATGACCTGTTTGACCAGTTACAAGGAGCACAATTCTTTTCAAAGATCGATCTTCGTTCTGGATATCATCAGCTGAAGGTTAAAACTGAGGATATTCCAAAGACTGCCTTCAGAACTCGGTACGGGCATTATGAATTCCTAGTCATGTCTTTTGGATTGACTAATGCTCTTGCGGCTTTCATGGATATGATGAACCGAGTATTCAAGGATTATTTGGATCAGTTCGTTGTTGTCTTTATTGATGACATCCTCATATATTCCAAAAGCCGTGAAGATCATGAGCATCATTTGAAGCTGGTACTCCAAAGGCTGCGTGAAAACAAGTTATATGCTAAGTTGAAGAAATGCGAGTTCTGGCTTGAGGAAGTAGCTTTCCTAGGGCACGTGGTGTCAAAACATGGAGTATCTGTTGACCCGGCGAAGATTAAAGCAATACAAAGTTGGGAGCAACCAAAGACGGTGACCGAAGTACGTAGCTTTCTAGGCTTAGCTGGTTATTATCGAAGATTCGTGGAAGGATTTTCTCGAATCGCTACCCCGTTAACTCAGCTGACTCGGAAAGATATCAAATTCGTATGGAGCGAGGAATGCGAGAAGAGTTTTCAAGAGCTTAAGAGGAGACTCATTTCGGCACCTGTTCTGACAATACCATCTGGTTCGGATGGATTTGTTATCTACAGTGATGCTTCAGGCAAAGGGTTAGGATGTGTTCTCATGCAACATGGGAAAGTCATAGCCTATGCCTCGCGACAACTCAAAGAATATGAGAGGAATTATCCTACTCATGATTTGGAGTTGGCAGCAGTAGTTTTCACGTTGAAGATCTGGAGACACTACCTGTATGGGGAGAAAGTGGAGATCTATACAGATCATAAAAGCCTCAAATATTTTTTTCACCCAAAAGGAACTCAACATGCGGCAGCGACGTTGGCTCGAGCTGTTGAAAGATTACGATCATACCATCCAATATCATCCTGGAAAAGCAAACGTAGTAGCTGACGCATTGAGTAGAAGATCATATGCGGGTACGAGTGCAATGTTGTTAACACAAAGGCCCATTTTGTATGACTTGCAAAGGATGGAGATAGAGATAAAGGCTCCAAGTACCCACATGATGATATCAAATATACGAGTAGAACCGACTTTAATCGATAAAGTTAAAGCTGCTCAAGCTACGGACATAGAGCTGATGCGTATGAAGAAGAAAGTGCAAGAAGGTTCTATTCCAGAAGCAAGAATCGATGAAGAAGGAATACTTCGAGTCCACTCTAGACTCTGTGTTCCTAACAATTCTAATTTGAAGTACAAGATCATGATGGAAGCACACAATACACCATTTGCAATCCATCCTGGAAGTACCAAAATGTATCGTGATCTACGACATACATTTTGGTGGAATAATATGAAGAGAGAGATTGCAAAGTTTATCTCGAGGTGTTTAACTTGTCAATGTGTAAAGGCGGAACATCAAGTACCAAAGGGTCCATTGCAACCACTTGAGATCCCGAAATGGAAGTGGGAACACATTACCATGGATTTCGTTACGGGTCTTCCCACGGTTTCTCAAGGCATAAATGCTATTTGGGTTATTGTTGATAGATTAACCAAGTCTGCTCATTTCTTGCCGATACGGGAGACTTATTCCCTGGAACGTCTTGCTCGTATATACGTAGATGAGATTGTGAGACTGAATGGGATGCCAGTATCCATAGTTTCGGATCGTGACCCAAGATTCACTTCAAGATTTTGGGTTAGCTTGCAAAAAGCTATGGGCACAGATTTACGATTTAGTTCGGCATACCATCCTCAAACGGACGGACAATCAGAGAGGACTATTCAAACTCTTGAAGATCTATTAAGACTTTGTGTCCTAGATTTCAAAGGGAGTTGGGATAAGTACCTACCATTGGTGGAATTCTCTTACAATAACAGTTATCAGGCAAGTATAGGTGTGGCCCCATTTGAAGCATTATATGGACGAAAGTGTCGCTCTCCAGTATGCTGGGATGAGGTGGGTGAAGCAACATTGTTGGGACCAGAGTTGGTACGCATGACTACAGAGAAGATCCAAACGATTCGACAACGTATACAAACGGCACAGGATCGACAAAAGAGTTATGCGGATCTTCATCGAAAGGACGTAGAATTTGACATTGGGGATCATGTATTGTTGCGTGTGGCTCCATGGAAAGGAGTTACAAGATTTGGGAAGAGAGGAAAGCTCAATCCACGATTTATTGGTCCATTTCAGATTCTTGACCGAGTAGGAAATGTGGCCTATAGACTCGCGTTACCTCCAAGTATGTCTCGTGTTCATAATGTTTTTCATATATCTGTGTTACGTAAATATGTGAAAGACCCAGACCACGTTATTGAGTTAGAACCGGACGAGATAGCTGAAGACTTAATGTACGAAGAGGTACCTGTCAAGATCTTGGATAGAAAGGAGCATGTCCTACGCACGAAGGTCATACCACAAGTTAAAGTTTTGTGGAGAAACCATGCTATTGAGGAAATGACCTGGGAGTTGGAAACGGAAATGAAAGCGAGGTATCCTCATCTTTTCGAAACACCAGGTACGTACGTCAATTTCGAGGACGAAATTTCATAAGGAGGGGAGGTTGTAAGACCCCAAATTATTAATAAATGAAATTTAAATTCCCTCTATTTATTATTTTGAAATAGTAAGTGTTAAATTGATTAATGAGGTTAGTTATGGGTAAAATGCACAAATATTTCAAATAAGCAGGTGGTTATAAAATATTCATTGTTGTCGGGGAATATTCGTTTGGTCGTGGAATATTCTTCCTGTCGGGGAATATTCGTACGACGGCGCAGTCTTTTGTGGGCCCCATAACGGAAAGCGATTAGATGAAGAAAACGACAAGTATATGTTTTTTATTAATAACGGCATAGTTGTTACCGTTAATACTGTTGGAATACCCGGTGGTTAAAACACAGTAATACGCGTTGTTACACAGTAGCACACTGTATTGCACCAATTATTGATTCTTACGTAAGAAGGCACTACTCAATAATGGTTACAGTAATTACTGTTCAGTATTTTATTTTATTAATTCAATAATTGCTGCGTTGATATTTTATATTACTGTTGTTTCAATAATTGTCACTACACAGTATTTTTCATTTTCAGATCAATAATTCATATTATTTGAATAATATTATTAGATAACATTATTGGCAATGTCTAGAAAGTTCTGTCTAAGGAGAGGTTTGGTCATCTAATTGCGCGCCAGTAAGGAGAAATCCTTATTGGAAAGCCCCCTCTTTCCTGGGAACGGCCTGGTTGTCATAAATGTGATTCTGTAATATTATTTGTGAATAATTAATTATTGATTCATATGATAAGGAAATATTTATTTTTTGTGGATATAAATGAGGGATATATTTTTGTGCTTAAAAATGAAGGAGTTAATGTTGAGGTTTTTATCAGTGTTTTTGTCAGAATGGAGGTATTAAAAATCAGGGTTTTTGAGATATTTTGCGGGGGTTATAATTTTTAATCCGACCGTTGGATCGTGATAATTTTTGGATATGTTATACATATATAAGTTGAGTATATGTCCACAAATTTTGAACCGTTAAAAATGAACGTATGATTTATTATGAATTTTACGAGATGACTGGTTCAGAAATTGTTGAATTTTCGGAGTTAATCATTTTGGTAGAAAATTCTAGAATTGGTGGGCCCCACTCTTGGTTGGTGAAGAAATGTGCTGAGATTTTTATTCAAATGTGGTGGGTGGGAATAGTAGCAGGTAAAGCCATCAGGTTGCAGGTTAAGTCTGCTTCGGGGTGCTAACATTTTCCTATAAATAGAGGGCTAAGTTAGAATTGAAAATCACACCAGAAACAAGTTTTCTCTCTTTCTCTCTCTAGATTATTGAGTGTATTTTGTTAGTATTTAGATACTTTGAGAGTTTCTATTCATCAGAGCAAGTGTCTTTCAGCTTTATACCGGTATTCCGACCAGAAGTACTGTCTTTACGAGGTAAGGGATGTTATTTTATTCAAAAATGATATTATTTCTTCAATATCATTATGCCGAAATATTGGTTGGAAATTTTTATCAAATTTGGAACTTTTCACGTCGGGGTTACTATTCATGAGTTACTATTCACGAGTTACTATTCACCGAAAAATAAAATTTTATTCTTTTCGTCCAAAATATCTATTCTGGGTACTAGCTTTGATTGTATCCATGTTTTGATCATTCTTGAATTCTACTTCACTATGAATAATTATAAGGTATTTTTGGACATGGATAAATCGAAATACGAATCCTTAATATTTGTTATTTTGTTTCACTGGATTCGTTTTCTTTAAGATATTTTTCATCATCCTCAGTCCTAAATGATGATATTACTGAATATCTTTGGCCCGTAGTGCAAAGATGAATGATTAACTGATGAATACCTTTGGCCCGTAGTGCAAAGATGAACAGGTGTTGAGATGAACATGACCGACTGGTGATACAAATGAATATCTTTGGCCTGTAGTGCAAAGATGAATATTTGATTAAAGATGGTTATTAATTGTTGTTACAGGGATAAAATATTGATGATGGACTTTTAAATCTTAGAAGATAGTAGAACTCATTCTCTACTTGACTCTTCTAATGGTTTGCTGTTTCCGCTGCAGTTATTGATTTAAAACTTGTTGTCTATTGTATTCTATTAGATTTTTCCCTGTTGAAGACTAACGATAATTTTTTCTGTATTATCTTAGTCATAATGTTCTTTACTGGGCTAGTTGAGCTCACCCTTTTTCTTTTTGTTCCATTTTTCTCAGGAGGCGAGAATGTAGCGAGTACTAGTCGGGGTATGGAATGATGGTTCTAGAAGTTACTTTAGTAGTCCTCACCATTTTTGTGAAATAATGTATCAATAATTGTAATGAGGACTTATTTGAGTGTGGATATTGTCTAAATGACAATATTTATATTTAAACTCACAGTTCTTGTGTTGTAATAATAAAGATGTAGTTGTTTCTGTACCATATATTTTGGCGACTCAGAATGGGTGTTGTATACCTATTTTGGGGGCGTCACATAATACGTGTTACACCTACATGTTAAAGGATCATTTTGCTCGTGAGTGCCCTAAGAAGAAAGCTGGAGAGACAACTGGAAGCAAGGGAGGTAGCAGTGGAGGTACATTGGCTATTGTTGGACCAACGTCATCAAGCAGACCCACAGCCAGAATCTTCAACATGACGGTGCAGGACGCAGTGCAATAAAAAGATGTTGTGTCAGGTATTATCCCAATCAATGATATAAATGCATATGTATTATTTGATTCGGGTGCTACTTTCTCGTTTATATTTGATGAATTTACTAGGAGGTTAGGATTGCCTAGTGAAGAGTTAAATTTCCCTTTAAACATAGAAATTGCGAATATGGAAGTGATTCCTGTTAGATTCGTATACAAGAATTGTAGGGTGAATATTAAGAGAAATATTATGACAATAGATTTAATCCTGATTAAACTTGGAGAGTTTGATGTTATATTCGAAATGGATTGGCTATTCAATTATAGAGCGATAATTGATTGCCAAAAGAAATATGTAAACCTTATGACTCCGTCTAAGGTAGTCTTCTATGGTAGCAAATCGCCTGGACAAACAAGATATGTGACGCCCCCAAATTCGGGTTACCTATCCCCGAGTTCGGTGCTCACGATCCATCATATAAATAACATCTAACTACCCATTCACATATAAATATTATCATACATATCATTAAGTAAAATCCTTAATACAATATCCCAAGTTTGCTAACCTTGACATAACAAATATACCCTTAGATATACAAAAAGGGTTTACACATAATAACATAATAATTAAAGTTATAACAACTACTCCTGCATTTTGTTCTTGCCCTTGTCATTGTCTGCCCCTCCTTCTACCTCATCATTAGCTGAAAATGTTATATTTAAGCAAGGGTGAGCAACGAGTTTGCTCCGCAAGTTAAAACATACAATAAACGTTATGAATTAAGATTAATATACTATCGATTCGATAGAATTTCATTAAAGTTCAAAGGACCTTGAATTAGCTAAACAAATCATTTATCAATAACAAGTCTTTATCGCATTTCATGCTAAACAACAATTCAAAGATGAAAGAGTAAAACGCTTTCAAAGTTTTAATAATATTCAATCAATTATCAAGAGATAATACTACGTAATAACAAAGTGGATTATTTCCAGATTTTATGCTGAGGGATCATAGTGGGATCATGAACGTCTCGAGGCATTATCAATATTCAATATCGAATTACGCTAGAATTATAAATTAGCTATAAAAATTAAACTATAACCCTCTACAAGTACCTGGAGCGGCCAACCCCTTGTACTCAATATTATGCATAATACTCAACTTGCGCAATAGCCGTATATCCGACCATAAGGTTCCCTTTTTATATAAAGGTTGTTCATCTCAGTCTTACATCAAGCATTCGTATCGCAGCAATATAGTTTGGATTTAAAGAAATGTTATGATTTCAACATCTAATTCCCTATATCGATCTAGCTGAAATAAATGGCATTGATCTTTTAATAACAATTAAGTTCAAATACTAGAACATATCAAGTTTCAACAAATATTCGTCTTGCCAAAATAATTAGCTAAGACATAGCTCAAAAACTGTTCAATAAAAGGCAAAAATCAGTTGCCCTATATGCAATCAGCAATACTATTTATAGATATGAATAACCAACAATAGTTATTCACCAGTCACGCTTCTAAAATTTGAAATTCAGTTTTAGTTAATAAACTTACACTAATTGTGAATAAACCATAATAAATCTCAGATGTGGAATAATCAACAATAATTACCCACTACTATATTTTCAAATAATTATTATATTTTATAATAATTTTTTAAAAATTGATATCATTTTTAAATGATTTAAATACTGAATAATCCCATTATCATTAATATTTAAGTAATATTAAAATATTAATAAAATACTTGTCAAAATATTAAAGTTATTTATAATAACTCAAAATATTTTTAAAACATTAATATTTCCCTTAAATGATTTTTAAAATATTTAAAATTATTTTTAAATAATTACCATTAGTATTCAAACATTAATGTATTTTCCATCAAAATATTAAAAGTCATTTATTATAACTTAAAATACTTTTAACTCACTAATATCATTTTTAAATCATAAAAACCATTTTTTTAAACCATTTATTTAATATAGTTATTAAATAAATCTAATATGATTAATATTAAATTATTAATAAAATTTTCCTTAAAATATTAAAAGTCATATTTTATAACTTAAAATATTTTTAAACACTTTATTCTCATTTAAAATAATTTTTAATATATTAAAATCATTTTTAACTAATTTATTTAATATATTTATTAAATAAATTTAATATCATTAATATTCAAATAAATAAAAATATTAATGAAAATATGTCAAATTATCAAAAGTTAATTTTTATAACTTAAAATAATTTTTAAAACTCATTTTGGGATTTTTAATAATTATTTTCTATTTTTAATGATTTATTGGAAATTAATATAATTAAATTTAATAAAACTGTCGCTAAAGACTTTAGCGACACTAACTGGCACTGTTGGTGTTCTTGAGCCTCAAGAACACTCAAAGTCAGTCACTAGGTGCTTAGTTTGACCACCTTCAATTCTCAACTCATGATGTTTATGGGCTTACTAATGTTCAGATTATGTAGTATTGATGTAATACTACATATATCAACAACAATCAAGGTCATACTACCTCACAGTTGCAAGATCTTAGGCTTCAAAATCATTGTCAGGTCTGTTCTGGGTTTTCTAGATTACCTAGAAACCCAGACAGTTCTTAGGAAGGTACTTTGTGCCTTGATTAATCCAGTTGCTGGTCATTGTTTAAGTGTTTGAATGGTTCAATCTTGTAGTACTTATGTCAAAGAACAACATCACTACACTTGGGTAGCCTAACTACATCACAATCTCAAGATTTGGATTGGTCAAACCTTATCAGAAACTGTGTTCTTGAGTTTTCTAGAAATTCCAGAAAACCAAAATCGTGGTCAGTCAACTCACTTTAACTGCTAACTACTTTGATAATGTTTGTTGTTTAAGTGATCTAACGCCATGAATCTATAGTCCATATAACAGAGTATAACATTGATACAACAACATAAGCTAAACACATAACATTTGACAGATCAGTGCTCTTGAAAATCCTGTCAGACCTATCTGGGTAATTTCTGGGTTACCCAGAAACTCAAAGTCATGGTTGGTCAACCCACATTGACCATTAATATCTTGGAATCTGGACATGATATGAACATGATTCTAGTTCCAGATTACACCCCTTATAGCATACTACAAGTCTATTACATCTAACAAGGCTAACAATTAACATGTATCAATCTATGGCCTCTGACATTTGCTTGTCAGGCTATAATTTAGGGTTCTTGACAATTTTTCAAAACTCTATTTTTAAGCACTTTGATATTATGGATCTATGATATAATATCATGGATCACTAAATAACACCTTATAACACATAAATAAACATATAAACACAACATCTATCTTATCATACAATATTAAACTTAAGTTAGGGTTTATACCTCTCTTGATCAAGCTTTGATTCCTTACTTCCTTAACTGATCTTGAGGTGTTATGAACTTTTCTAGGGACTGATATACTAAGGGATTTCGTGGCCTTAGTGAGAAAAGGACTTGGTTAAATGTTTGAGTACAATTGAGCTTGTTTTTGATTTTTCTCTCTCTTTAATCTATATAATCTTTGATGCAATGAATCTAAGTTATGCAAGGTGTCACTTAAGATTAGATTTGGCTGAGATTTGAGCACATGGTATTATCCACAATGGTGACTCACAAGATTTTGGAAATCTTTTAACTTAAAACTTAAGTAAAGGGTATTTTAGTCATTTCGCCTCCAAAAGGGTAATTTGGTAATTTTCCACATAATTTTAAGGGTATATTAGTTATTTGACATGATTCCCTTTAATGTTAACCCTTAGGGTTTGATAATCAAAATTAGGATTTGTTAACTAGGGTTTAGGGTTCCTGAATCAGAAAATAGGGTTCTCAAAAATGTAATTAGGTTTCCTAATCGATCATTAGGGTTTTCTAACTGTAGATTAGGATTTTTAATCTAACATTTAGGTTCACTAAGGTTATACCTTATATGATCAACCTTTGATCATTAACTCTATACTGTACAAATACATATTCACTAATACAATTATTATAATTGTATTATCTATCAAATCCCTATCCGGAATTAGGGTTAGAGTTTTCATCAGGCGTTTAACAAAACTTGTGACGCCCCCAAAATAGGTATACAACACCCATTCTGAGTCGCCAAAATACATGGTACAGAAACAACTACATCTTTATTATTACAACACAAGAACTGTTAGTTTAAATACAAATATTGTCATTTAGACAATATCCACACTCAAATAAGTCCTCATTACAATTATTGATACATTATTTCACAAAAATGGTGAGGACTACTAAAGTAACTTCTAGAACCATCATTTCATACCCCGACTAGTACTCGCTACATTCTCGCCTCTTGAGAAAAATGGAACAAAAAGGAAAAGGGTGAGCTCAACTAGCCCAGTAAAGAACATTATGACTAAGATAATACAGAACAAATTATCGTTAGTCTTCAACAGGAAAAAATCTAATAGAATACAATAGACAACAAGTTTTAAATCAATAACTGCAGCGGAAACAGCAAACCATTAGAAGAGTCAAGTAGAGAATGAGTTCTACTATCTTCTAAGATTTAAAAGTCCATCATCAATATTTTATCCCTGTAACAACAATCAATAACCATCTTTAATCAAATATTCATCTTTGCACTACAGGCCAAAGATATTCATTTGTATCACCAGTCGGTCATGTTCATCTCAACACCTGTTCATCTTTGCACTACGGGCCAAAGATATTCATCAGTTAATCATTCATCTTTGCACTACGGGCCAAAGATATTCAGTAATATCATCATTTAGGACTGAGGATGATGAAAAATATCTTAAAGAAAACGAATCCAGTGAAACAAAATAACAAATATTAAGGATTCGTATTTCGATTTATCCATGTCCAAAAATACCTTATAATTATTCATAGTGAAGTAGAATTCAAGAATGATCAAAACATGGATACAATCAAAGCTAGTACCCAGAATAGATATTTTGGACGAAAAGAAGAAAATTTTATTTTTCGGTGAATAGTAACTCGTGAATAGTAACTCATGAATAGTAACCCCGACGTGAAAAGTTCCAAATTTGATAAAAATTTCCAACCAATATTTCGGCATAATGATATTGAAGAAATAATATCATTTTTGAATAAAATAGCATCCCTTACCTCGTAAAGACAGTACTTCTGGTCGGAATACCGGTATAAGGCTGAAAGACACTTGCTCTGATGAATAGAAACTCTCAAAGTATCTAAATACTTACAAAATACACTCAATAATCTAGAGAGAGAAAGAGAGAAAACTTGTTTCTGGTGTGATTTTCAATTCTAACTTAGCCCTCTATTTATAGGAAAATGTTAGCACGCCGAAGCAGACCTAACCTGCAACCTGATGGCTTTACCTGCTACTATTCCCACCCACCACATTTGAATAAAAATCTCAGCACATTTCTTCACCAACCAAGAGTGGGGCCCACCAATTCTAGAATTTTCTACCAAAATGATTAACTCCGAAAATTCAATAATTTCTGAACCAGTCATCTCGTAAAATTCATAATAAATCATACGTTCATTTTTAACGGTTCAAAATTTGTGGACATATACTCAACTTATATATGTATAACATATCCAAAAATTACCACGATCCAACGGTCGGATTAAAAATTATAACCCCCACAAAATATCTCAAAAATCCTGATTTTTAATACCTCCATTCCGACAAAAATACTGATAAAAACCTCAACATTAACTCCTTCATTTTTAACCACAAAAATATATCCCTCATTTATATCCACAAAAATAAATATTTCCTTATCATATGAATCAATAATTAATTATTCACAAATAATATTACAGAATCACATTTATGATAACCAGGCCGTTCCCAGGAAAGAGGGGGCTTTCCAATAAGGATTTCTCCTTACTGGCACGCAATTAGATGACCAAACCTCTCCTTAGACAGAACTTTCTAGACATTGCCAATAATGTTATCTAATAATATTATTCAAATAATATGAATTATTGATCTGATAATGGGAAATACTGTATAGTGACAATTATTGAAACAACAGTAATATAAAATATCAACGCAGCAATTATTGAATCAATAAAATAAAATACTGAACAGTAATTACTGTAACCATTATTGAGTAGTGCCTTCTTACGTAAGAATCAATAATTGGTGCAATACAGTGTGCTACTGTGTAACAACGCGTATTACTGTGTTTTAACCACCGGGTATTCCAATAGTATTAACGGTAACAACTACGCCGTTATAAAAAACATATACTTGTTGTTTTCTTCATCCAATCGCTTTCCGTTATGGGGCCCACAAAAGACTGCGCCGTCGTACGAATATTCCCCGACAGGAAGAATATTCCACGACCAAACGAATATTCCCCGACAACAATGAATATTTTATAACCACCTGCTTATTTGAAATATTTGCGCATTTTACCCATAACTAACCTCATTAATCAATTTAACACTTACTATTTCAAAATAATAAATAGAGGGAATTTAAATTTCATTTATTAATAATTTGGGGTCTTACAACCTCCCCTCCTTATGAAATTTCGTCCTCAAAATTGACGTACGTACCTGGTGTTTCGGAAAGATGAGGATACCTCGCTTTCATTTCAGTTTCCAACTCCCAGGTCATTTCCTCAATAGCATGGTTTCTCCACAAAACTTTAACTTGTGGTATGACCTTCGTGCGTAGGACATGCTCCTTTCTATCCAAGATCTTGACAGGTACCTCTTCGTACGTTAAGTCTTCAGCTATCTCGTCCGGTTCTAACTCAATAACGTGGTCTGGGTCTTTCACATATTTACGTAACACAGATATATGAAAAACATTATGAACACGAGACATACTTGGAGGTAACGCGAGTCTATAGGCCACATTTCCTACTCGGTCAAGAATCTGAAATGGACCAATAAATCGTGGATTGAGCTTTTCTCTCTTCCCAAATCTTGTAACCCCTTTCCATGGAGCCACACGCAACAATACATGATCCCCAATGTCAAATTCCACGTCCTTTCGATGAAGATCCGCATAACTCTTTTGTCGATCATGTTCCGTTTGTATACGTTGTCGAATCGTTTGGATCTTCTCTGTAGTCATGCGTACCAACTCTGGTCCCAACAATGTTGCTTCACCCACCTCGTCCCAGCATACTGGAGAGCGACACTTTCGTCTATATAATGCTTCAAATGGTGCCACACCTATACTTGCCTGATAACTGTTATTGTAAGAGAATTCCACCAATGGTAGGTACTTATCCCAACTCCCTTTGAAATCTAGGACACAAAGTCTTAATAGATCTTCAAGAGCTTGAATAGTCCTCTCTGATTGTCCGTCCGTTTGAGGATGGTATGCCGAACTAAATCGTAAATCTGTGCCCATAGCTTTTTGCAAGCTAACCCAAAATCTTGAAGTGAATCTTGGGTCACGATCCGAAACTATGGATACTGGCATCCCATGCAGTCTCACAATCTCATCTACGTATATACGAGCAAGACTTTCAAGGGAATAAGTCTCCCGTATCGGAAAGAAATGAGCAGACTTGGTTAATCTATCAACAATAACCCAAATAGCATTTATGCCGTGAGAAACCGTGGGAAGACCCGTAACGAAATCCATGGTAATGTGTTCCCACTTCCATTTCGAAATCTCAAGTGGTTGCAATGGACCCTTTGGTACTTGATGTTCCGCCTTTACACGTTGACAATGTGACGCCCCCAAAATAGGTATACAACACCCATTCTGAGTCGCCAAATACATGGTACAGAAAGCAAACTACAACTTCAATAATACAAATGTCGTGCAAAATACGACAACACATACTGTGAGTTTAAATACAAATATTGTCTTCTAGACAATATCCACACTCAAATAAATCCTCATTACAATTATTCAAACACTATTTTACAGAAATAGTGAGGACTGCTAATACATCTTTCTAGAACCATCACTCCATACCCCGACTAGATCCTGCTATGTTCTCACCTCCTGAGAAGAAAAATGGAACAAAAAGGAAAAGGGTGAGCTCAACTAGCCCAGTAAAGAATATTATGACTAAGATAATATACAACAAATTATCGTTAGTCTTCAACAGGGAAAAATCTGATAAAATATAATCGACAACAAGTTTTAGATCAACAACTGCAGCGGAAACAACAAACCATTAGAAGAGTCAAGTAGAGAAAGAATTCTACTATCTTCTAAGATTTAAAAGTCCATCATCAATATTTTATCCCTGTAACATCAATTAATAATCATCTTTAACCAAATATTCATCTTTGCACTACAGGCCAAAGATATTCATTTGTATCATCAGTCGGTCATGTTCATCTCAACACCTGTTCATCTTTGCACTACAGGCCAAAGATATTCATCAAGTAATTATACATCTTTGCACTACAGGCCAAAGATATTCAGTAATATCATCATTTAGGACTGAGGATGATGAAAAATATCTTAAAGAGAACGAATCCAATGAGACAGAAGGACAAATAGTAGGGATTCGTATAACAGTTTATCCAAGATCAATAATACTTCATAATAATCAATTGTGAAGCAGAATTCAAAAATAAAGATCAAAACATGGATACAATCAAAGATAGTAACCATAATAGACATCTTGGACAAAAAGGAAAAATTTTATTTTTCGGTGAATAGTGCCGTATTCGTGAATAGTACCGTATACGTGAATAGTACCGTATACGTGAATAATAACCCCGACACAAAAAGTTCCAAATTTGATAAAAACTCATATCAATATTTCAGCATAATGATATTGAAGAAAATAATATCATTAAGAAGAAAATAATATCCCTTACCTCAAAATATCAGTACTTCTGGTCGGAATACCGGTATAAGGCTGAAAGAAACTTGCTCTGATGAATAGAAACTCTCAAAGTATCTAAATACTCACAAAATACACTCAATAATCTAGAGAGAAAAAGAGAGAAAACTTGTTTCTGGTGTGATTTTCAATTCTAACTTAGCCCTCTATTTATAGGAAAATTTTGGTAGGTTTGACCTGCAACCTGATGGCTTTACCTGCTACTATTCCCACCCACCACATTTGAAATATAATTCAGCACATTTCTTCACCAACCACAAGTGGGGCCCACCAATTCTAGAATTTTCCACCAAAATGATAAACTCCGAAAATTCAACAATTTCTGAACCAGTCATCTCGTAAAATTCATAATAAATCATACGTTCATTTTTAACGGTTCAAAATTTGTGGACATATACTCAACTTATATATGTATAACATATCCAAAAATTACCACGATCCAACGGTCGGATTAAAAATTATAACCCCCGCAAAATATCTCAAAAACCCTGATTTTTAATACCTCCATTCCGACAAAAATACTGATAAAAACCTCAACATTAACTCCTTCATTTTTAACCACAAAAATATATCCCTCATTTATATCCACATAAAATAAATATTTCCTTATCATATGAATCAATAATTAATTATTCACAAATAATATTACAGAATCACATTTATGACAACCAGGCCGTTCCCAGGAAAGAGGGGGCTTTCCAATAAGGATTTCTCCTTACTGGCGCGCAATTAGATGACCAAACCTCTCCTTAGACAGAACTTTCTAGACATTGCCAATAATGTTATCTAATAATATTATTCAAATAATATGAATTATTGATCTAATAAATGAAAATACTGTGCAGCAACAATTATTGAAACAACAATAATATAAAATATCAACGCAGCAATTATTGAATCAATAAAATAAAATATTGAATAATAACTACTGTAACAATTATTGAGTAGTGCCTTCTTACGTAAGAATCAATAATTGGTGCAATACCGTGTGCTACTGTATTTTAACCACCGGGTATTCCAACAGTATTAACGGTAATAACTACGCCGTTATTTATAAACAACTTATACTATTCGTTTTCTTCATCCAATCGCTTTCCGTTATGGGGCCCACACAAGGCTGCGTCGTCGTACGAATATTCCCCGACAGCAAGAATATTCCACGACCAACCGAATATTCACCGACCAAAAATAAATATTTTATAACCACTTGCTTATTTTGCAAAATTTGCACATTTCACCCATAACCAAAGTATTATATCAAATTAACCCCTTATTATTCACAATAATATTTAGAGAAAATTTGATTTTATTCATTAATAAGTTGGGGTCTTACAACCTCCCCTCCTTATGAAATTTCGTCCTCGAAATTGACGTACGTACCTGATGTTTCAAAAAGGTGAGGATACCTCGCTTTCATTTCTGATTCCAACTCCCAGGTCATTTCTTCAATAGCATGGTTTCTCCACAAAACCTTAACTTGTGGTATAACCTTCGTGCGTAGGACATGCTCTTTCCTATCCAAGATCTTAACAGGTACCTCCTCGTACGTTAAATCTTCAGCTATCTCGTCTGGTTCTAACTCAATAATGTGGTTCGGGTCTTTAACATATTTACGAAGCATAGATATGTGAAAAACATTATGAACACGAGACATGCTTGGAGGTAATGCGAGTCTATATGCCACATTTCCTATTCGCTCAAGAATCTCAAATGGACCAACAAATCTTGGATTGAGCTTTCCTCTCTTCCTAAATCTTGTAACTCCCTTCCATGGTGCAACACGTAACAATACATGATCCCCAATATTAAATTTCACGTCCTTCCGATGAAGATCCGCATAACTCTTTTGTCGATCCTGTGCCGTTTGTATACGTTGTCGAATCGTTTGGATCTTCTCTGTAGTAATGCGTACCAATTCTGGTCCCAACAATGTTGCTTCACCCACCTCGTCCCAGCATACTGGAGAACGACATTTTTTTCCATACAACGCCTCAAATGGAGCCACACCTATGCTCGCCTGATAACTGTTGTTGTAGGAGAATTCCACCAATGGTAGGTACTTATCCCAACTCCCTTTGAGATCTAAGACACAAAGTCTTAATAGATCTTTAAGAGTTTGAATAGTCCTCTCTGATTGTCCGTCCGTTTGAGGATGGTATGCTGAACTGAATCGTAAATCCGTGCCCATAGCTTTCTGCAAGCTAACCCAAAATCGTGAAGTGAATCTTGGGTCACGATCCGAAACTATGGATACTGGCATGCCATGCAATCTCACAATCTCGTTCACGTACATACTAGCAAGACGTTCAAGGGAATAAGTCTCACGTATCGGCAAGAAATGAGCGGACTTGGTTAATCTATCAACAATAACCCAAATCGCATCTATGCCTTGAGAAACCTTGGGAAGACCCGTAACAAAATCCATAGTAATGTGTTCCCACTTCCATTTCGGGATCTCAAGTGGTTGCAATGGACCCTTTGGCACTTGATGCTCCGCCTTTACACGTTGACAAGTTAAACACCTCGAGATAAACTCCGCGATCTCTCTTTTCATATTGCTCCACCAAAATGTATGTCGAAGATCGTGATACATTTTGGTACTCCCAGGATGGATTGCAAACGGTGTGTTGTGTGCCTCCATCATTATTCTATGCTTCAAGTCAAAATCGTTAGGA
Organism: Panax notoginseng; assembly: GCA_016801055.1. Classification (NCBI taxonomy): domain Eukaryota; kingdom Viridiplantae; phylum Streptophyta; class Magnoliopsida; order Apiales; family Araliaceae; genus Panax; species Panax notoginseng. The sequence goes on from CM029022.1 coordinate 95,116,272, forward strand.
ACACAAAGTCTGGAGTTGACTCGAAGTATTCCTTCTTCATCGATTCTTGCTTCTGGAATAGCACCTTCTTGCACTTTCTTCTTCATACGCATCAGCTCCATGTCCGTAGCTTGAGCAGCTTTAACTTTATCGATTAAAGTCGGTTCTACTCGTATATTTGATATCATCATGTGGGTACTTGGAGCCTTCATCTCTATCTCCATCCTTTGTAAGTCATACAAAATGGGCCTTTGTGTTAACAATATTGCACTCGTACCCGCATATGATCTTCTACTCAATGCGTCAGCTACTACGTTTGCTTTTCCAGGATGATATTGGATGATATGATCGTAATCTTTCAACAGCTCGAGCCAACGTCGCTGCCGCATGTTGAGTTCCTTTTGGGTGAAGAAATATTTGAGGCTTTTATGATCTGTATAGATCTCCACTTTCTCCCCATACAGGTAGTGTCTCCAGATCTTCAACGCAAAAACGACTGCTGCCAACTCCAAATCATGAGTAGGATAATTCCTCTCATATTCTTTGAGTTGTCGTGAGGCATAGGCTATGACTTTCCCATGTTGCATGAGAACACATCCTAACCCTTTGCCTGAAGCATCGCTGTAGATAACAAATCCATCCGAACCAGATGGTATTGTCAAAACAGGTGCCGAAATGAGTCTCCTCTTGAGTTCTTGGAAACTCTTCTCGCATTCCTCACTCCATACGAATTTTGTATCTTTCCGAGTCAGCTGAGTTAACGGAGTAGCGATTCGAGAAAATCCTTCCACAAATCTCCGATAATAACCAGCTAAGCCCAGAAAGCTACGTACTTCGGTTACCGACTTCGGTTGCTCCCAACTTTGTATGGCTTCAATCTTCGCCGGGTCGACAGATACTCCATGTTTTGACACCACGTGCCCAAGGAATGCTACTTCCTCAAGCCAGAACTCGCATTTCTTCAATTTGGCATATAGCTTGTTTTCACGAAGCCTTTGCAGTACCAGCTTCAAATGGCGCTCATGATCTTCACGGCTTTTGGAATAGATGAGGATGTCATCAATAAAGACAACAACGAACTGATCCAAATATTCTTTGAATACACGGTTCATCATATCCATGAAGGCAGCAGGAGCATTAGTCAATCCAAAAGACATTACTAAGAATTCATAATGCCCGTACCGAGTTCTGAAGGCAGTCTTTGGAATATCCTCAGTTTTAATCTTCAGCTGATGATATCCAGAACGAAGATCGATCTTTGAAAAGAATTGTGCTCCTTGCAACTGGTCAAACAGGTCATCAATGCGAGGTAGCGGATACCTATTCTTGATGGTGACATGGTTCAATTCTCGATAGTCAATACAAAGTCGCATACTCCCGTCTTTCTTCTTTACGAATAAAACAGGAGCACCCCAAGGAGACGTACTAGGACGAATAAAACCGATGTCCAACAACTCCTGTAGTTGGACTTTTAACTCCTGAAGTTCAATAGGAGCCATTCGATATGGGGTTTTAGAAATGGGCTTTGTACCGGGTTTAAGGTCAATAAAGAATTCAATTTCTCGTTCCGGGGGTAGACCGGGAAGTTCTTCAGGAAATACATCGGAAAATTCTCTAACAATAGAAATATTATTCAAATCTGACTTGTCTTTGTTCAAATCCATTACATGGGCTAAGAAAGCTTGACATCCGTTTTTCAATAAACGAATAGCTTTGTGGCTTGATATGACAGTGACTGATTTTAGTGGTTTAGTAGTTTGAATTCGTATGACAGGTTGGTTAGGAATATGAAAACTAACAACCTTACGAAAACAATCAATTTTAGCATGATGAGTGGTTAACCAATCAATTCCTAAAATCACATCAAAAGCAAGTATCTTTAAAGAGATAAGATCAACAGGTAATGTGATAGTACCAACTTGGATCATGCAAGATTTATAAACTGTAGATGTAACGAAGGTTTCACCCAACGGAGTTTCAACAGATAAGTTAAAGTCCAATTTCTCCGGAGTCAAGTTTAAACGTTGAGCACAAGCAGGAGAGATAAAAGAATGGGTAGAACCGGTATCTAGTAAAGTATAAACTTCGCAAGAATTCAAGATTAACTTACCCGTGATCACCTCGTTCGGGTTTCTCGCGTTTTGGCCAGTAACGACAAATGCCCTTCGAGGAACCGCTGATTTCGACTTATCCGGGATAACTTTTGGAGTCACCATCCCCGCTGAACTTGGTTTTGCTACAGAACACTCTCGAGCTATATGACCTTCCTTTCCACAGTTATAACATACCTTGGATTGTTGTGGGCAGTTTGGGCTGATATGTCCCTCTTTCCCACATTTGTAACATACGACCGGTGGTCGTTCTCCTCCCCTAGAAACAGTTGATGTTTGTGCTGACGTCTTCACGTTATCATTGTTGTACCTTCTCTTCTTGAAATCTCCTCCCGACTCGCTCCTTCTATTATCACGACCACGATTACCACCAGAGTGGTTACCGCTTTTGTCCGAATGTTTTCCTCCCTGCTGGTTTTCATTGTTTCGATGACTGCCGCCACCGGTATGACCCTGGTTGTGGTCCCTCGGTTGCACATACTCATTATCTCGCTCTAATAATTGAGCCCTGTTTACAACATCTGAATATAAAGAAAATTTATGAGAGATAAGATATTGCCGAATCTCGGGTTTTAGACCTCTCAGAAACATCCTTGTCATTTGTTCCTCATTTTCGACCAAATGAGGTGCAAACCTGGATAACTCTGCAAACTTCGCCTCGTACTGGGACACCGTCATGTTGTTTTGTTCCAGTCTAATAAACTCAACCTCCTTCATATGACGAATACTTTCAGGAAAGTACTTGTCATTGAACAGTTTTTGAAATGTTTCCCAGGACATGTTGAGTGCGTCAGGCTGGGTACGCTTCACAGACTCCCACCAGTAGTCTGCCTCACCGCGGAACATAAAGGTGGCGAATGGAACCTTCTGTTCCTCCGTGTATCCCAAGACATCGAATATCTTGGTAATTTGCTTGACCCACGTTTCCGCCATGATCGGATCCGGCTTTCCCTTAAATTCTGGTGGTCCCAATTCTTTGAACTGCTTAGCTGTGACAAACCGCGCGTTATCATTTCCACCCGTATTCTGCACACGAGTCTCCCTTGTCTGATTTTGCATGAACTGCAAAAAGCTCCTAAACATTCCATCATTCATCGTTTGCTCGGTAACGTTATTTACAGGAGGAATATTGCCTTCCTGTTGCATGTTCCCCTAGGTGGTGATCAAAGGTGTCTCCACATCTTTGCACTATTCATCTTTGCACTGCAGGCCAAAGATATTCATCAAGTAATTATACATCTTTGCACTACAGGCCAAAGATATTCAGTAATATCATCATTTAGGACTGAGGATGATGAAAAATATCTTAAAGAGAACGAATCCAATGAGACAGAAGGACAAATAGTAGGGATTCGTATAACAGTTTATCCAAGATCAATAATACTTCATAATAATCAATTGTGAAGCAGAATTCAAAAATAAAGATCAAAACATGGATACAATCAAAGATAGTAACCATAATAGACATCTTGGACAAAAAGGAAAAATTTTATTTTTCGGTGAATAGTGCCGTATTCGTGAATAGTACCGTATACGTGAATAGTACCGTATACGTGAATAATAACCCCGACACAAAAAGTTCCAAATTTGATAAAAACTCATATCAATATTTCAGCATAATGATATTGAAGAAAATAATATCATTAAGAAGAAAATAATATCCCTTACCTCAAAATATCAGTACTTCTGGTCGGAATACCGGTATAAGGCTGAAAGAAACTTGCTCTGATGAATAGAAACTCTCAAAGTATCTAAATACTCACAAAATACACTCAATAATCTAGAGAGAAAAAGAGAGAAAACTTGTTTCTGGTGTGATTTTCAATTCTAACTTAGCCCTCTATTTATAGGAAAATTTTGGTAGGTTTGACCTGCAACCTGATGGCTTTACCTGCTACTATTCCCACCCACCACATTTGAAATATAATTCAGCACATTTCTTCACCAACCACAAGTGGGGCCCACCAATTCTAGAATTTTCCACCAAAATGATAAACTCCGAAAATTTAACAATTTCTGAACCAGTCATCTTGTAAAATTCGTAATAAATCATACGTTCATTTTTAACGGTTCAAAATTTGTGGACATATACTCAACTTATATATGTATAACATATCCAAAAATTACCACGATCCAACGGTCGGATTAAAAATTATAACCCCCGCAAACTATCTCAAAAACCCTGATTTTTAATACCTCCATTCCGATAAAAATACTGACAAAAACCTCAACATTAACTCCTTCATTTTTAACCACAAAAATATATCCCTCATTTATATCCACATAAAATAAATATTTCCTTATCATATGAATCAATAATTAATTATTCACAAATAATATTACAGAATCACATTTATGACAACCAGGCCGTTCCCAGGAAAGAGGGGGCTTTCCAATAAGGATTTCTCCTTACTGGCGCGCAATTAGATGACCAAACCTCTCCTTAGACAGAACTTTCTAGACATTGCCAATAATGTTATCTAATAATATTATTCAAATAATATGAATTATTGATCTAATAAATGAAAATACTGTGCAGCAACAATTATTGAAACAATAATAATATAAAATATCAACGCAGCAATTATTGAATCAATAAAATAAAATATTGAATAATAACTACTATAACAATTATTGAGTAGTGCCTTCTTACGTAAGAATCAATAATTGGTGCAATACCGTGTGCTACTGTATTTTAACCACCGGGTATTCCAATAGTATTAACGGTAACAACTACGCCGTTATTTATAAACAACTTATACTTGTCGTTTTCTTCATCCAATCGCTTTCCGTTATGGGGCCCACACAAGGCTGCGTCGTCGTACGAATATTCCCCGACAGCAAGAATATTCCACGACCAACCGAATATTCACCGACCAAAAATAAATATTTTATAACCACTTGCTTATTTTGCAAAATTTGCACATTTCACCCATAACCAAAGTATTATATCAAATTAACCCCTTATTATTCACAATAATATTTAGAGAAAATTTGATTTTATTCATTAATAAGTTGGGGTCTTACAGACAAGGTAAACACCTCGAGATAAACTTTACAATCTCTCTCTTCATATTATTCCACCAAAATGTATGTCGTAGATCACGATACATTTTGGTACTTCCAGGATGGATTACAAATGGTGTATTGTGTGCTTCCATCATGATCTTGTACTTCAAATCAGAATTGTTAGGAACACAGAGTCTAGAGTGGACTCGAAGTATTCCTTCTTCATCGATTCTTGCTTCTGGAATAGAACCTTCTTGCACTTACTTCTTCATACGCATCAGCTCTATGTCCGTAGCTTGAGCAGCTTTAACTTTATTGATTAAAGTCGGTTCTACTCGTATATTTGATATCATCATGTGGGTACTTGGAGCCTTCATCTCTATCTCCATCCTTTGTAAGTCATACAAAATGGGTCTTTGTGTTAACAACATTGCACTCGTACCCGCATATGATCTTCTACTCAATGCGTCAGCTACTACGTTTGCTTTTCCAGGATGATATTGGATGGTATGATCGTAATCTTTCAACAGCTCGAGCCAACGTCGCTGCCGCATGTTGAGTTCCTTTTGGGTGAAGAAATATTTGAGGCTTTTATGATCTGTATAGATCTCCACTTTCTCCCCATACAGGTAGTGTCTCCAGATCTTCAACGCGAAAACTACTGCTGCCAACTCCAAATCATAAGTAGGATAATTCCTCTCATATTCTTTGAGTTGTCGCGAGGCATAGGCTATGACTTTCTCATGTTGCATGAGAACACATCCTAACCCTTTGCCTGAAGCATCACTGTAGATAACAAATCCATCCGAACCAGATGGTATTGTCAGAACAGGTGCCGAAATGAGTCTCCTCTTAAGCTCTTGAAAACTCTTCTCGCATTCCTCGCTCCATACGAATTTGATATCTTTCTGAGTCAGCTGAGTTAACGGGCTAGCGATTCGAGAAAACCCTTCCACGAATCTTCGATAATAACCAGTTAAGCCTAGAAAGCTACGTACTTCGGTCACCGTCTTTGGTTGCTCCCAACTTTGTATTGCTTCAATCTTCGCCGGGTCAACAGATACTCCATGTTTTGACACCACGTGCCCTAGGAAAGCTACTTCCTCAAGCCAGAACTCGCATTTCTTAAACTTAGCATATAACTTGTTTTCACGCAGCCTTTGGAGTACCAGCTTCAAATGATGCTCATGATCTTCACGGCTTTTAGAATATATGAGGATGTCATCAATAAAGACAACAACGAACTGATCCAAATAATCCTTGAATACTCGGTTCATCATATCCATGAAAGCCGTAGGAGCATTAGTCAATCCAAAAGACATGACTAGGAATTCATAATGCCCGTACCGAGTTCTGAAGGTAGTCTTTGGAATATCCTCAGTATTAACCTTCATCTGATGATATCCAGAACGAAGATCGATCTTTGAAAAGAATTGTGCTCCTTGTAACTGGTCAAACAGGTCATCAATACGAGGTAGCGGATACCTATTCTTAATAGTGGCATGGTTTAATTCCCGGTAATCAATACAAAGTCGCATACTCCCGTCTTTCTTCTTTACAAATAAAACAGGAGCACCCCAAGGAGATGTACTAGGACGAATGAAACCGATGTCCAACAACTCTTGTAGTTGGACCTTTAACTCCTGAAGTTCAATAGGAGCCATTCGATATGGGGTTTTAGAAATGGGCTTTGTACCAGGTTCAAAATCAATAAAGAATTCAATTTCTCGTTCCGGGGGTAGACCGGGAAGTTCTTCAGGAAATACGTCAGGAAAGTCAATAACAACAGGAATATTATTCAAATTTGACGTGTCTTTATTCAAATCCATAACATGGGCTAAGAAAGCTTGACATCCGTTTTTTAATAAACGAATGGCTTTATGGCTTGATATAACAGTGATTGATTTTAATGGCTTAGTTGTTTGAATTCGTACAACAGGTTGGTTAGGAATATGAAAACTAACAACCTTACGAAAATAATCAATTTTGGCATGATGAGTAGTTAGCCAATCAATCCCTAAAATCACATCAAAAGCAAGTATCTTTAAAGAGATAAGGTCAACAGGTAAGGTGATGGTGCCAACTTGGATCACACAAGATTTATAAACAGTGGATGTGATGAAAGTTTCTCCTAACGGAGTCTCCACAGATAAATCAAAGTCTAACTTCTCCGGAGTCAAGTTTAAACGTTGAGCACAAGCAGGAGAGATAAAAGAATGGGTAGAACCGGTATCTAATAAGGTATAAACTTCGCATGAATTTATGATTAGCTTACCCGTGATCACCTCGTTTGGGTTCCTCGCATGTTGACCAGTCACGACAAATGCTCTTCCAGGAACCGTTGACTTTATCTTTTCTGGGACAGCTTTTTGAGTCACCATCCCCGCTGGACTTGGTTTTGCTATAGTGCAATCTCGAGCGATATGTCCTTCCTTTCCACAATTATAACATACCTTAAACTGTTGTGGACAGTTTGGGCTGAAATGTCCTTCTTTTTCGCACTTATAGCATATAATCGGTGGTCGTTCTCCTCCCTTGGAACCAGTTGCTGCTGGTGCTGACGTCTTCGTATTGTCATTGTTGAATCTCCTCTTTTTAAAATCTCCTCCCGACTCGCTTCTTCTATTTTCATAGCCACGATTACCACCAGAGTGGTTGCCGTTCTTGTCTGTATTTTTCTTTCTCCGTTGGTTATCATTGTTCTGAAGACTGCTGTCACCGATATGATCCTGGTTGTGGTCCCTTAGTTGACCGTACTCATTATCTCGCTCTAATAATTGAGCCCTGTTGACAACATCTGAATAGAGAGAAAATTTATGAGAAATGAGATATTGACGTATGCCAGGTTTCAAACCTCTCAAAAACATCCTCGTCATACGTTCCTCATTCTCCACCAAATGAGGTGCAAACCTGGACAACTCTGCAAACTTCGCCTCGTACTGAGACACCGTCATGTTATTCTGCTCCAGTCTAATAAACTCTACCTCCTTCATATGACGAATACTTTCAGGAAAGTACTTGTCATTGAACAGTTTCTGAAATGTCTCCCAAGACATGCTGAGTGCGGTTGGATGGGTACGCTTCACAGACTCCCACCAGTAATCTGCCTCGCCACGGAACATAAAGGTGGCGAATGGAACCTTCTGTTCCTCCGTGCATCCCAAGACATCGAATATCTTGGTAATTTGCTTGACCCACGTTTCCGCCATGATCGGATCCGACTTTCCCTTAAATTCTGGTGGTCCCAATTCTTTGAACTGTTTGGCTGTGACAAACCGTGAATTGCTATCATTTCCTCCTGTATTTTGAACACGAGTCTCCCTCGTCTGGTTTTGCATGAATTGCAAAAAACTTCTAAACATTCCATCATTCATCATCTGCTCATTGGTGTTGTTCACAGGAGGAACATTGCCAGCCTGTTGCACGTTCTCCTCGTTGGTAAGCACCGGTGTCTCCACGGTCTCATTTACTCCACTGTTAATATTCTCAGTCGACATTCTCAAATACTGCCATAAAACAAGGGTTAATTAAATAAATTAACAAATCACATAATACCCCTATATTATGACTGACCAATAAATAAGCTTAGGTAGGACACACTAGCGAAGGATTTATTCGTCTCTCCCCTCCTAGTTCTATTCTCCGATCTCCGCCAGAGATCATATCCCTAAGCTCTGATACCAACTGTGACGCCCCCAAAATAGCTATACAACACCCATTCTGAGTCGCCAAAATACATGGTACAGAAACAACTACATCTTTATTATTACAACACAAGAACTGTGAGTTTAAATACAAATATTGTCATTTAGACAATATCCACACTCAAATAAGTCCTCATTACAATTATTGATACATTATTTCACAAAAATGGTGAGGACTACTAAAGTAACTTCTAGAACCATCATTCCATACCCCGACTAGTACTCGCTACATTCTCGCCTCCTGAGAAAAATGGAACAAAAAGGAAAAGGGTGAGCTCAACTAGCCCAGTAAAGAACATTATGACTAAGATAATACAGAACAAATTATCGTTAGTCTTCAACAGGGAAAAATCTAATAGAATACAATAGACAACAAGTTTTAAATCAATAACTGCAGCGGAAACAGCAAACCATTAGAAGAGTCAAGTAGAGAATGAGTTCTACTATCTTCTAAGATTTAAAAGTCCATCATCAATATTTTATCCCTGTAACAACAATCAATAATCATCTTTAATCAAATATTCATCTTTGCACTACAGGCCAAAGATATTCATTTGTATCACCAGTCGGTCATGTTCATCTCAACACCTGTTCATCTTTGCACTACGGGCCAAAGATATTCATCAGTTAATCATTCATCTTTGCACTACGGGCCAAAGATATTCAGTAATATCATCATTTAGGACTGAGGATGATGAAAAATATCTTAAAGAAAACGAATCCAGTGAAACAAAATAACAAATATTAAGGATTCGTATTTCGATTTATCCATGTCCAAAAATACCTTATAATTATTCATAGTGAAGTAGAATTCAAGAATGATCAAAACATGGATACAATCAAAGCTAGTACCCAGAATAGATATTTTGGACGAAAAGAAGAAAATTTTATTTTTCGGTGAATAGTAACTCGTGAATAGTAACTCATGAATAGTAACTCCGACGTGAAAAGTTCCAAATTTAATAAAAATTTCCAACCAATATTTCGGCATAATGATATTGAAGAAATAATATCATTTTTGAATAAAATAACATCCCTTACCTCGTAAAGACAGTACTTCTGGTCGGAATACCGGTATAAGGCTGAAAGACACTTGCTCTGATGAATAGAAACTCTCAAAGTATCTAAATACTCACAAAATACACTCAATAATCTAGAGAGAGAAAGAGAGAAAACTTGTTTCTGGTGTGATTTTTAATTCTAACTTAGCCCTCTATTTATAGGAAAATGTTAGCACGCCGAAGCAGACCTAACCTGCAACCTGATGGCTTTACCTGCTACTATTCCCACCCACCACATTTGAATAAAAATCTCAGCATATTTATTCACCAACCAAGAGTGGGGCCCACCAATTCTAGAATTTTCTACCAAAATGATTAACTCCAAAAATTCAACAATTTCTGAACCAGTCATCTCGTAAAATTCATAATAAATCATACGTTCATTTTTAACGGTTCAAAATTTGTGGACATATACTCAACTTATATATTTATAACATATCCAAAAATTACCACGATCCAACGGTCGGATTAAAAATTATAACCCCCGCAAAATATCTCAAAAATCCTGATTTTTAATACCTCCATTCCGACAAAAATATTGATAAAAACCTCAACATTAACTCCTTCATTTTTAACCACAAAAATATATCCCTCATTTATATCCACAAAAATAAATATTTCCTTATCATATGAATCAATAATTAATTATTCACAAATAATATTACAGAATCACATTTATGACAACCAGGCCGTTCCCACGAAAGAGGGGGCTTTCCGATAAGGATTTCTCCCTACTGGCGCGCAATTAGATGACCAAACCTCTCCTTAGACAGAACTTTCTAGACATTGCCAATAATGTTATCTAATAATATTATTCAAATAATATGAATTATTGATCTGATAATGGGAAATACTGTGTAGTGACAATTATTGAAACAACAGTAATATAAAATATCAACGCAGCAATTATTGAATCAATAAAATAAAATACTGAGCAGTAATTACTGTAACCATTATTGAGTAGTGCCTTCTTACGTAAGAATCAATAATTGGTGCAATACAGTGTGCTACTGTGTAACAACGCGTATTACTGTGTTTTAACCACCGGGTATTCCAACAGTATTAACGGTAACAACTACGCCGTTATAAAAAATATATACTTGTCGTTTTCTTCATCCAATCGCTTTCCGTTATGGGGCCCACAAAAGACTGCGCCGTCGTACGAATATTCCCCGACAGGAAGAATATTCCACGACCAAACGAATATTCCCTGACAACAATGAATATTTTATAACCACCTGCTTATTTGAAATATTTGCGCATTTTACCCATAACTAACCTCATTAATCAATTTAACACTTACTATTTCAAAATAATAAATAGAGGGAATTTAAATTTTATTTATTAATAATTTGGGGTCTTATATAACTTCACACATATTATTCAATCAATGATTAGTTTGACTATCTTGCTAAATTCATCTCACAGATATTTAATATAATATTGATAATCAATACCAATATTAAATAAAAAAAAATTTATTCGTAAAAATTCTATTGTTTAAAATTCTGGGTCCTCACATTCTCCCCTCCTTATAAGGATTTCATCCTCAGAATCACCACTTTCTTATATTCTAATATTTTTTAAAGTTGTATCATCAATTCCTTCTTATAAACACAATATTAATTTGTGCTTCATATATTAACCTATGACTTGGATCTATAAAAGGAAACAACTCACATCGATATCTACCCACTAATACTAACGTAATTATATTACTAAGCGAAATATTTACCTGCCACCACCTTCTGTAGAGCCACTGCGTCTGAACCGTCATGCTAAAAGTGAATGTTGTTGGTCTTCCCTGCTGAGCTGATTCTTTGATCCATATTGTTCCGCTGTTGGTTCCCTTATTGTTGTTTCCCTTATTCGCATTCTTATTTGGGCAGTCATGAACATAATACTCTAACGATCGATAACAAAAACAACCTTGTATCTTCTTTAGGACTGGGACAATTGAGAGAAACATGTCCCTCTTAACCATAGTTAAAACATAGTCTTCTTCCCTGTAAACAAACTCCTTGATGGTTCTTCCCGCAAATTGCACACGGCGCATCTTTCTTCCTACTCTCTTATAGTTTATTTCTCGAGTTAACATTGTCATTCCTCTTACGTTTCCTTCAGAGGCGGATACTTTTGATCCTTCCAGCTCAGGTGTTGGCCCCTTAGGTGACCCATATGGCCTTACCGGTGCAAATCCTCCCTTATATAGGCCTGACATCCCCGTCGATAGAGATCCAGTGACTCAGGAGGAGTTACATCAGGTGGACAGGATTGATGATGTAGATATTGACACCATTGTCTTCTTCTGATGTGTATTCTCATTATCTCTTTTGATAGGCCTCTGTTAGATAGTAGGGTGGTTGTGCCCCATTCTCGCCATATCTTTTGATAGGCCTCTGTTAGTTGTAGGGCGTATGTGCCCCATTTTCCTGTATTTTCTTCAGCTGTACAGAGATGATGTATTTAGATGATGATGTACTTAGGAATGTATGTATTGTTTTCCATTCCCTACATCATATTGTCATCTATTATCTATCATGCATGTATTATGTCATGCATATGTATGTATATCCAGAGATATTCAGCAATGACCCTTGGATGGCCTTATGTCACGGCCCACACAGATGTCTTCTTCGACAGTCAGCCGTATTGATCATACTCCACCAGTATTGGTGGCCTCCCGTCTGAGATCTTGGTATGATAGTATGTCACCTTCATACAGGGTGATTGTAGATCAGCTATTGCAGCATTCCATGACCCTCTTGACATTCCAGGTTCCATTGGGCTTCGTAGATGGCATGCTTGTGACAATCCGAATTTTCATAAGTTATTAAAATAGGAATTTAATAATTAAAATTCTTATTATGAGGTGTATATATTTTGAATTATGTAATTTGGTGTGAAGAGAATTATATATTCATATGTTGGAGAATGTGAGATTTAATAGTTAATTAAACTATTAAAGAAATTAAATAATATTAATTAATTTAATTAAGTTGAAATTATATTATGAGATAATATAATTTTAATTGTTATGCCTTGTGGGCAATAGAAATTATTATGAGTTAAGTTTCATAAATAGTGTGAATAATTCACTTAATTAAAATAGTGAATTAATACAAGTATAATTGATTTAATAAAGTGAGAAGGTAATATATTGCATGAAAATATAAATGTTAGTATAATGCGAGTAAAATATTTATTAAGTACATTAAATATTTTAGTTAGAAACTTTATGGAATAAAATGAATATTTATGGTATTAAATAAATATTTGATGAAAATTGTTATGGGATAGTTTATTTAAGTGTGATAAAATAGATAGAATTTATACGTATTTTATTACGCGAGTATAATGGTGATATTCTAATTTAATTAAATAATTAAATTAGAGGAGTGAGAATTTGTTAAATAATGTTATGATTATAATGGTTGAATAGAAATTATAATTTTACTGATAAGGTTAATTTTATTTCTTTAGGAATTAAAAGTACATAATCTAGTTAAGAAACGAATTCGTGATGAATGAATACACTTAGCATGTTAAAAATAGAAAAATTTAGTATAAACAAATTAGAATTAGTATAAACCAAGTCCCACATCAACTAAATTAAGAACTTTACCCTTTGCTAAACCTATAAATAGAAGGGTTCGATCCTTTGTTTCATTCACCAACAATAAGGCCTCCAATTTTGAGAAAGGCTTTGTTGTGGGAGGACTTTTTATAAAGACCTCCTTAGTTAAATTTTGGCGTGAAAGTGTGTATTCAGTTTGTGGAACTCGTATTTTTGGGTATGTTTCTTATTTAATTTTTGGTAATGTTATTATTTTAAATATTGTATTTAGTTTGTTAGTTAAAGTTTAAATTTTGGAAGTTTAGTTAGTTTTGTTAGTAAACTAGTTAGTTTGCTCTGTTTATTTTGGCTTGGAATTTTTTATGTAAATGAGTTCTAATAATTGTAATTAGATATATGGAGCCGAGACCTTAGACAAGTCTGATTATGTTAAATAAGACTTATTTGTAAAGAAAGTTAGGTTGGAACGAGTCGAGGCGAGTTTTGGATGTCAAAACGAGAAGTCCAAAAAACTAGTAGACTGCTGATCCAAAAATGAAAATTCAGGTTTAGCTAGAGTGTTTAGAAAATTCTGGGCTTTTTGTATGTTATAGTACACTGAATAAGCTTTCCATAGACTCCGAAACAGACTAATTCCGACTTCAGAGCAAAGTGTTATGACCATTCAAAGTAGTCGCGTCAACTATCTAACTAACTCGGGACAGTCACCTTGAACTAAGTTTCTGGAATTCTGTGTTTAGAATTTGGAAAAGGTCAAAGAATAAAAGTTGTAGTCCCGGAAGTTAGCTTCGCGTGGGCTCAAGAATCGCTCAAAAATATTTTGAAACGGAAAAGTTATGACTGTTTTAGCGAGAGAGGGTAAAGCTGGGAAAGAATGAAAAATAGTTTTGAACGCCCCTTTTTGAACCCTATTTTGGACTGTATATCTTATCCGAAATGGGTGTCCAATAACTTTTAAAAATAGGTTAATATGATGTTTAAATCATATCCAAAGTTGGATGTCATCGAACTTATAAGATATAGAGTAAAGTTTACATTACAACTACTATGCGTTGTTATGTGACTAATAGTTTATGTGTATGATTATATAATTGTGTAGGGCACGTGAAGTGCAGATAACTGTAAGCTGTTAAACTGTTATTGGTAAACAACGATCAAGGTAAGTCTTTCAGTTCATATTTGCTATGTGAATTTGATGATAAACTGTTTGAAATCTTTATACTTGTTATATGAACTACAGCATGTATGTTATGTTAGTTGTAACAAGTCGAAATTATTGAGTCGTGATTTTGGGGACAGAATCCTTTTAAGGGAGGAAAGATGTGACGAACGAGAATTTTGTAATGTGATTTTAATATTTATTGAATTAAATAAATATTTTTTTGATGATTTAATTATTGGATTAAATAATTATTTGATGCAAATGTGGTAGCTTAATTTAATTATATGCGTTACATTTATTAAATTAATGTAGAGAATAATTATTATTCAAGTATGTAATTATGTGAGCTTATTGAATTAAAAGAAATATTTAATTAAGCATGATGTTATTTAATTATTAATTAGAGAGTTAATAATTTGATAATATTTATTAATGAGAAAATTATTTATGTGATTATGTGGATTTATGAGAAATTATTATATTTTATTTAAAATATATTAAATAAAATGTTGGAGTTATTTTATAAGAAATATGACATTAATTAAACTATAGTATTAGAAGTTTATCAAATTAAATGAGAATGAATTATACTGAATAGCCAAACAAGGCCTTAGTAGTGGTTGAGAGCAGTTAACCACGAATTGGTTAACTGACCACAACTACGTCAGTTTAATTATTATATGCGACGTCTTCTTCTTCATTCATTTCATTATTGCTAAGTCTAGAGAATTATCACAGAGAGAGAGAATTAAGAAATTGAGAGAATTGTGAGTTGTTTGATTGATTGAGAAAGTTTAATCCCTCCTATCTACACAAATCTGTGAGTAATTCTCTCCAACCCAAATTCTACTTTTACGTCATTTAGTTTTTTATGAAAATGGCTTTCAATCAAGTTCTGTGGAATTTCTGTAAATTGGAAAATTGAGTTAGGAATATATGTAATAATTCGGGTAGCATAACATGTTTTATATATATTTTATATGATTCCATATCATAAGTTTCAGTAAATGATGACTTGCTATTTCAAAAATTTACAGAGTTTGGGTTTTTGGCCTTATGGCCCTTATATGTAATTTTAGTGTGCCAAAAATAAATGTTTTTATAAAATTTACACTCGTATATTATTGTGCATGTAGATACGAAGAGACCAAAGTTTAAATGAACGGATTCGGTGTTATAACGAATCTGTAGTGTCAATTTTTATGATTTATGTTCAAAACTTCAAGAACATCAAGAACAGTGGAAAATTTTATGTTTTAATTCTGTGATTATGTGTTTTAGTGGGTTAAAATTACTCTATAAGTGTTGGGTAATGATTATGTATAAATTATAACATGTGGGTATATGCAAATTGGTGAAATTAGTATTTAAAAAGTGTTGATTTCGTTGAATTCTGTGTTCGTCGCGAACTGGAAATTCAGAATCTGGGGTTTCGCGCCGCTGCGCCAACCCCTAGTTCATTTCTCGCGCCGCAGCGCCGCAGCGCCCAGACTCAATACAAAAGTGGCGCCGCAGCGCCACTTAGCAGAATGCCCAGAAAATATTTTTTTTTAAGCATTCAA
The DNA here is from genome assembly GCA_016801055.1 of Panax notoginseng. Classification (NCBI taxonomy): domain Eukaryota; kingdom Viridiplantae; phylum Streptophyta; class Magnoliopsida; order Apiales; family Araliaceae; genus Panax; species Panax notoginseng. Next base: position 95,132,437 of record CM029022.1, read on the forward strand.
GTATGGAAAGGTGCTAGCAACTTAGTCTAATGATTATAAAAAAAATTTAGGCATATTATGATATGTTAAATTTAATTCTTAGCACATCCATAACATAATTGCTTGTGGATCGAATTAATGAATGCATAATTAGCTTGTTATTCATGAGGTATAAATTATGTGACAAAGTGGTAAATTAACCAAGTATAGTCAATAATCAAAGTAGACAAAGAAAATGAGTTTGTGATGATTAGTTAAGTTATAATTAACTGGTATTATGGATGTGAATGGTATGTAGGATTAAATTCAAAGAACGTGCTTAGTTAAAGTGTAATCTACGCACGAGGCACTTGTTATCATTGTTCAAGTTTATTATTTACCTTGAGTAAATTCTCATTACTATTATTCAAGTTCGAATTGTTATATTAAAGATTTATTATCCTTCCAAAGCATGAATTTGTTATACAATAATTGTTCTATTGTATAATTCTTGAGATTATTATTCAAATTGAATATCATTATTGTTGAACCTTGTTAGACTAGTGAACCTTATTGATTCGACTAGTCCATAGTTGATGAACGTTCTAAATTTCATAACCCTTATTGATTTATCCAAACCAAACTTCCTTTGGTGCGGACTCGAATGTCAAACTAAGATGAACAACCCTGCAAAGGGATTTACTTATGCGTTAGCGTTAAGATATTGTGCACAGTATGGTATTAAGGGCTGATCCCCCTAAGTACGAGAAGAAAGGTCCATAGTCTTATGATTGTTAAAGATTTCAAGTATAACCCTTGATAACCTAGGACATAGTTCAAGGTCTTATGACCCTCAGAAATCTTTTGATTCTTGTTATTCATTCTTGATTCAAAAGTTGAGCTTTTATTCAGATGCCTTTGATTCACTCGCATGTTATTATACTATTATGTCATTGTTATACTTGTGGGCAACAGTGCTCACTCTTGCTTATTAATAACATTACAGTTAAGAACGAAAGAACCGATAAACCTTCCACTAGTAAAGGCAAGGGCAAAGTTAGCAAGTGATGAAGACTTGTTATTTTATTGATGATGTATTTATGTTTAGACTTGATTTAATAATGTTGTTTAAGACTTATTGTTTATATTTCCGCACAGATGTTTAAGGTTAGTTTAACCTGGGATTTGTATTATTATTCGGATGTTGTAACCCTTAAGGGGAAGATTTTATTTCTATCTATTGCATGGTTTGCATTTTTATGGGTAGATAGATAGATGATATTTGTACAGTGAACACCAAATCCCGTGGAATCGAAGTACCCGGATTTGGGGGTGTCACAAGTTGGTATCAGAGCCGTAGGTTATGAACCTTAGGTGGGGGAACAACCTTAGGTAGTAGCCTTATAGAAAGAAGATAGTAATGAAAAACTCTTATCGAGTTCTAAGAAATGAATTTTTGTAATTCATTGAAGATAATAAAATACATTATGTGTTTATGTGTTAAAGTTTGCGTTAGATGATACGACTTAGTAACTAAAACTTAAAATTTTGTTGTCAGGATGTCGAATGTTGGAGAAGCTAGTCAAGCTGGGGAGGTAGAACCCCGAGTACCTATAGTACCTACAGAGGAGGAAACCCGAGACATCCATGTCGTTAGGGAACAACTGGTCCAGAGGGAGTCATCTCCATTGATCACCATTGTTGGTCAGGAGCATGAGCCCGAGACTGATCCTGAGGAGGATCCTGAGGAAGAGTTTGATGAGGAATAGGAAGAAGAGGAATTACCACGGTACACTGTTGATGCTGAGATGTATGACACGTTATACGACCGTAACGTCGAATTACAAGACAAGGTTCAGGAATTGACTGAGCGAGCGACAGTCAGCAGTCTGCTCTAGAGGAGAAGGAGAGGGAGATTTCGACTCTTCACTCACGATTGGGAAATATAGAATGGGATTTGGTCCATGAGAAGGGTCAAACCGAGGATAAGACCGAGGAGATAGAGAAGCTGAAGAAGGAACTAAAGGAAACCTCCGGAAGACTGAAAATAGCAGAGGAAGGATAGGTAAGAGAATCACGCCGAGCTGATCGTGCAGAAGATGATAGTCGTGCAAAGAAGGCGAAGATTGGGGAGACATACTCTATACTTAACAAGGCAATGAATAAGACTCAAGATCGAGTTTTGAGGTATCCCATCCAGTTCGAAGGACTTTCATTGTATATGATGGATCGCAGGACGATGTATCGCATCTTAGAAGAGGAGCGTAGCAAGGCTATTCAGTACCTTGATCGGTAGTGATATGATTTGCTTAATTATGTGAAGAACTTAATTAGTTTTTACCGATGTATTTATGAACAAAGGAATAGTTTAAATGTTTTAAATCCTGTGGATTCTTTATTCCAGGATAGTTGATGTAAATAGCAGTTATGCTATCGTTTAATGTTAAAACTTTTGATTTGAATGAAAATATATCAAGTTGTTTGAGATGATGTATTAAATGAGTATGTTAATTATTAAGAAATGCCTTAACTATTTAGAGAAATAAATAAAGTTCTAATAAGCGTTTATTTAACAGAAAAATGCCGCCAAGGAGAAGACAACAACATCAACCGGATCAGAAAGAGTCAACCAATAATAACAATAACGCCAATGCTAATCCCGTTCAGCAGTTAGTGAACTTACTAACTGGAGCCATGAATAATCAACCTCAAGCTCCACCAAACACAACGTTTAAAGACTTCAAGGCGGTGGGACCGCCAGAGTTCAAAGGTTCCATGAACCCAATCAAAGCTCAAACGTGGGTTATGGAGATGGAGAAGGTTTTCGACGTTGCTAGGGTTAGAGAAGACCAGAAGACCGCTTTTGCAATGTTTATGCTAAAGTCTGAGACTAGCTACTGGTGGCAAGCAAACAAAGTGCGAGGAGGTGAAGGTGTAATTACGTGGGAGTGATTTAAAGAGATGTTTTTCGAAATGTACTTCCCAACTAGTTCGCATAATCAGATGGAGGTTCAATTTCTAGAACTGAAGCAGGGAAACATGAGCGTACCTGACTACGCGGCTAAATTCAACGAGTTGGCAAGGTTTGCCCCGTACCAAGTACACACTGACGAGAGAAAAGCCAGAAGATTCGAACAAGGGCTAAAGCCTTGGGTATACAGCAAGGTATCAATGTTTCAGCTAAACACGTTTGCCAGAGTATTGGAAAAGGTCATCCTCGCTGAAGGTGGAAGCAATGTAGTGACCAAGTATAATCAAGAGCAGAAGAAGAAGAAGAGTGAGAATAAAGGTAACAACAAGACTGGTGGGAGTAGCACTGGGGGTAATCATAATCAGAAGAGGAGGTGGACGGATAACTCATCAGCTGGAAGTCAACAAGGAGGGCAGAAGAAAAAGATCGAAGCATGCCCGACCTGCGGGAAAGCTCATCTAGGAGTTTGTATGAAGGGAAAGAGAGTATGCTACAATTGTGGTCAGGAAGGCCACATAGCACCTAATTGTCCTAACCCAAAGAAGGGTGCTTGTTTCACTTGTGGTTCGAAGGATCATCTAGCAAGAGACTGCCCTAAGAAGGGATCAGGAGGAGCAGTACCAGGAGGTAACCGTGGAAATAACAGTGAAAATGCCTTAACCATCACCGGACCAACCGCAACAAACCGACCGACTGCCAGAACTTTCAATATGACAGTGCAGGACGCAATCCAGTCTCGTGATGTGGTGTCAGGTATCATTCCGATCAATGAAATTAATTCTTATATTTTATTTGATTCGGGTACTACTTGTTCCTTTATATCCGAAGACTTTGCTAATAGTTTAGATTTGCTTATGGATGAGTTGGAATATCCCATGAATATAAAAATTGCGAATAGAGAGATAATTTCTGTTAAGTACGTGTTTAAGAACTGTAGGGTGGATATTAAGGGTAATATCATGAACGTAGATCTTATCCCTATTCGACTTGGGGAATTTGACGTTATTTTGGGTATGGATTGGTTATCCAATTATGGGGCGGTAATTGACTGCCAGAAGAAGCGTATTAACCTTATGACTCCGTCAAAGGTTGTGTTTTATGGTAGCAAGTCACCTAGACAAGCGAGTTATCTGACGATGATGTAGGCCAGGAGGTTGTTAAGACAAGGCTGTGTAGGATATCTAGCTTACATAGTCGACAGTCGAAAAGAGAATCTGAAGGTAGAAGAGATACCGATTGTGAGGGTATTCGTTGACGTATTTTCAAACGATTTGTCAGGACTTCCACCAGATAGAGAGGTAGATTTCGTGATCGATTTGGCACCCGAAACCTCTCCAATATCGAAGGAACCATACAGAATGGCACCAGTAGAGATGCAAGAAGTAATGGTACAATTACAAAAATTGCTAGACAAAAAGTACATTCAACCGAGCGTATCGCCGTGGGGAGCGCCGGTGTTGTTTTTGAAAAAGAAAGACAGATCGATGCAACTCTGCATTGACTACAGAGAACTGAACAAGGTCATGATTAAAAATAGATATCCATTACTAAGAATCGACGATTTGTTTGATCAATTAAAGGGAGCACGATACTTTTCCAAGATAGACTTGAGGAGTGTTTATCATCAACTGAAGGTAAGGCCAGAGGATGTACCGAAGACAGCGTTTAGAACGCGATACGGTCACTACGAATTTTTAGTAATGTCGTTTGGTCTAACGAATGCTCCTGCAGCATTTATGGGACTAATGAATGGTGTGTTCAAGCCGTTTTTGGACAAATTTGTGGTGGTATTTATAGACGACATTCTGGTATATTCCAAAACTAAAGAAGAACACGAAGAACATTTGAGATTAACGTTGGAAGTATTGAGAAGGGAGAAGTTGTACGCTAAATTTTCGAAATGCGAATTCTGGATCGAGCGAGTACAATTTCTTGGTCACGTGATCGATAAAAACGGAATTTCGGTAGATCCATCTAAAGTCGAAGCCGTGATTAACTGGGATCAGCTGAGAACGCCGTCAGAAGTAAGAAGTTTTCTTGGATTGGCGGGATATTATAGAAGATTCATTCAAAATTTTTCCAAGATCACAACTCTGTTAACGAATTTAACTCAAAAAGCTGTGAAATTTGTTTGGACGGAGAAGTGTGAGGAGAGCTTTCAAGAATTAAAGAAGAGGTTGAGTACGGCACCTGTGTTATCTCTTCTGGATGATACAGGCAATTTTGTTGTTTTTAGTGATGCATCGCATAAAGGACTTGGTTGTGTGCTGATGCAAAATGGTAAAGTCATTGCGTATGCATCACGACAATTGAAGGATTACGAGAAGGGGTATCCGACCCATAATTTGGAGTTAGCTGCAGTTGTATTTGCTTTGAAAATTTGGAGGCACTATCTCTACGGGGAGAAGTGTGAAATATATACGGACCACAAGAGTCTGAAATATATTTTCATATAAAAGGACTTAAATATGCATCAGAGAAGATGGTTGGAATTAATCAAGGATTACGACTGTGAGATTTTATACCATTCGGGTAAGGCGAATTTGGTTGCCAATGCCTTAAGTAGAAAGGGCCGTGAGAAATTGATGATGTTAACTGCTCAGGAAGAGCTAATTGTGGAAATGGAGAAACTGGAATTGGAAATGAAATATCCAATGGAGATTGATGAGAAGCTATTTCAGATGCAATCTGGTACAACTCTACTAGATAAAGTGAAGGAGGCTCAGCTTCAGGATGATGAATGCAAAAAGGTGACAAAGAAGATATCTGAAGGAACCGAACCGAGATTTAAGATGGATAAGGAAGGAATACTGAGATTTGAGAGTAGAATTTGGGTACCGCAATACAAGAGATTAAGGAAGATATTTTAAGCGAGGCTCAGAGTTCACGATATTCGATTCACCCTGGTAGTACCAAGATGTACCAAGATCTTTGACAACATTTCTGGTGGCCGAATTTGAAGCGTGATGTTACAGAATGTGTTGCCAAGTGTCTGACCTGTCAGAAAGTGAAAGCGGAACATCAGAGACCGAGTGGATTGCTACAACCGTTAGAGATCCCAGAGTGGAAATGGGAACATATTACAATGGACTTCGTGGTTGGCCTTCCGACGACTCAGAAAGGCTACGACGCAGTATGGGTTATCGTTGACCGACTGACGAAATCTGCATACTTCCTTCCGATCAAAATAAGATTCAACTTAGATCAGTTGGCCAGGCTATACATAAAAGAGATTGTTCCGAGGCACGGAGTTCCGGTATCAATTGTTTCAGATAGGGATCCACGCTTCACATCAAATTTCTAAAAACGTCTTCAGGAATGCATGGGTACGCAATTGCGAATGAGTACAGCTTACCACCCTCAAACAAATGAACAGAGTGAGAGAACGATTCAAACATTAGAAGATATGCTAAGAGCCTGTGTGATGGACTTTAAAGGAAATTGGGATGATCACCTACCATTAGTAGAGTTTGGCTACAACAACAGTTACCACGCTAGTATAGGCATGCCGCCTTACGAAGCGTTATACGGCAGAAAGTGTAGAACTTCGCTTTACTGGGATGAAGTTGGTGAAAGACAATTGCTAGGGCCAGAATTGGTACAGCAGACGGCAGAAATAGTCAAAGTAATCCGAGCACGACTGGAAGCGGCTCAAGATCGACAGAAGAAATACGTTGATCCACATCGTAAAACAATCGAGTTTGAATCAGGTAGTTATGTTTTCTTGAAGGTCTCTCCCTGGAAAGGGAAGATTAGGTTCGAAAAGAAAGGGAAATTGAGCCCAAGATTCATTGGACCCTTTGAAGTACTGAGAAGAATCGGAGAAGTTGCGTACGAGGTAGCCTTACCTCCAGCACTTGAGAATGTCCACAACGTCTTCCATGTTTCTGTATTACGACCATACAAAGCCGATTACAAGCATGTAATTGAATACGAACCCCTGCATTTTGAGAAAGACTTATCTTACGAAGAAATTCCTGTCCAAATTGTCGACCGAAAAGAATAAGTTCTCAGAAATAAAGTTATACCTTCTGTTAAGGTAATTTGGAGAAACCACAATGCTGAAGAAACTACGTGAGAACTCGAAGAGAATATGATGAAGAATTACCCTCATTTATCTACTTAAATTATGTGTAAGCAATTCTGGGGACAGAATCTTTGTAAGGGGGGAGAATGTAACGGGTCGAAATTATTGAGTCGTGATTCTGGGGACAGAATCCTTTTAAGGGGGGAAAGATATGACGAACGAGAATTTTATAATTTGATTTTAATATTTATTGAATTAAATAAATATTTTTTTGATGATTTAATTATTGGATTAAATAATTATTTGATGCAAATGTGATAGATTAATTTAATTATATGCGTTACATTTATTAAATTAATGTAGAGAATAATTATTATTCAAGTATGTAATTATGTGAGCTTATTGAATTAAAAGAAATATTTAATTAAGTATGATGTTATTTAATTAATTTAATTATTAATTAGAGAGTTTATAATTTGACATTATTTATTAATGAAAAAATTATTTATGTGACTATGTGGATTTATGAGAAATTATTATATTTTATTTAAAATATATTAAATAAAATATTGGAGTTATTTTATAAGGAATATGACATTAATTAAACTATAGTATAAAAAGTTTATCAAATTAAATGAGAATGAATTATATTGAATAGCCAAACAAGGCCTTAGTAGTGGTTGAGGGCAATTAACCACGAATTGGTTAACTGACCACAACTACGTCAGTTTAATTATTATATACGACGTCTTCTTCTTCATTCATTCCATTATTGCTAAGTCTAGAGAATTATCACAGAGAGGGAGAATTAAGAAATTGAGAAAATTGTTAGTTGTTTGACTGATTGAGAAAGTTTAATCCCTCCTATCTACACTAATCTGTGAGTAATTCTCTCCAACCCAAATTCTACTTTTACGTCATTTAGTTTTTTATGAAAATGGCTTTCAATCAAGTTCTGTGGAATTTCTGTAAATTGGGAAATTGAGTTAGGAATATATGTAATAATTCGGGTAGCATAACATGTTTTATATATATTTTATATGATTCCATATCATAAGTTTTAGTAAATGATGACTTGCTATTTCAAAAATTTATAGAGTTTGGGTTTTTGACCTTATGGCCCTTATATGTAACCAAACATAAATGTTTTTGTAAAATTTACACTCGTATATTATTGTGCATGTTGATACGAAGAGACCAAAGTTTAAATGAACGGATTCGGTGTTATAACGAATCCGTAGTGTCAATTTTTATGATTTATGTTCAAAACTTCAAGAACATCAAGAACAGTGGAAAATTTTATGTTTTAATTCTGTAATTATGTGTTTTAGTAGGTTAAAATTACTCTATAAGTGTTGGGTAATGATTATGTATAAATTATAACATGTGGGTATGTGCAAATTGGTGAAATTAGTGTTTAAAAAGTGTTGATTTCGCTGAATTTTGTGTTCGTCGCGAACTGAAAATTCAGAGTCTGGGGTTTCGCGTCGCGGCACCAACCCCTAGTTCATTTCTCGCGCCGCAGCACCACCACGCCGCAGCGCCACCGCGTCGCAGCGCCAAGTACCAGGCCTCAGCGCCACGGCACCGCAGCGCCGCAGCGCCAAGACTCAATACAAAAGTGGCGCCGCAGCGCCACTTAGCAGAATGCCCAGAAAATATTTTTCTTTTACCATTCAAGTATGGAAAGGTGTTAGCAACTTAGTCTAATGATTATAAAAATTTGTTAGGCATATTATGAGATGTTAAATTTAATTCTTATCACATCCATAACATAATTGCTTGTGGATCGAATTAATGAATGCATAATTAGCTTGTTATTCATGAGGTATAAATTATGTGACAAAGTGGTAAATTAACCAAGTATAGTCAATAATCAAAGTAGACAAAGAAAATGAGTTTATGATAATTAGTTAAGTTATAATTAACTAGTATTGTGGATGTGAATGGTATGTAGGATTAAATTCAAAGAACGTGCTTAGTTAAAGTGTAATCTACGCACGAGGCAAGTTTCCTACCCCTACTTGTTATCATTGTTCAAGTTTATTATTTACCTTGAGTAAATTCTCATTACTATTATTCAAGTTCGAATTGTTATATTAAAGATTTATTATCCTTTCAAAGTATGAATTTGTTATACAATAATTGTTCTATTGTATAATTCTTGAGATTATTATTCAAATTGAATATCATTATTGCTGAACCTTGTTAGACTAGTGAACCTTATTGATTTGACTAGTCCATAGTTGATGAACGTTCTAAATTTCAGAACCCTTATTGATTTCTCCAAACCAAACTTTCTTCGGTACGGACTCGAATGTCAAACTGAGATGAACAACCCTGCAAAGGGATTTACTTATGCGTTAGCGTTAAGATATTGTGCACAGTATGGTACTAAGGGCTGATCCCCCTAAGTACGAGAAGAAAGGTCCATTGTCTTATGACTGTTAAAGGTTTCAAGTATAACCCTTGATAACCTAGGACATAGTTCAAGGTCTTATGACCCTCATAAATCTTTTGATTCTTGTTATTCATTCTTGATTCAAAAGTTGAACTTTTATTCAGATGTCTTTGATTCACTCGCATGTTATTATACTATTATGTCATTGTTATACTTGTGGGTAACAGTGCTCACTCTTGCTTATTAATAACATTACAGTTAAGAACGAAAGAACCGATGAACCTTCCACTAGTAAAGGCAAGGGCAAAGTTAGCAAATGATGAAGTCTTGTTATTTTATTGATGATGTATTTATGTTTAGACTTGATTTAATGATGTTGTTTAAGACTTATTGTTTATATTTTCGCACAGATGTTTAAGGTTAGTTTAACATGGGATTTGTATTATTATTCGGATGTTGTAACCCTTAAGGGGAAGATTTTATTTTTATCTATTGCATGGTTTGCATTTTTATGGGTAGATAGATAGATGATATTTGTACAGTGAACAACAAATCCCGTGGAATCGAAGTACCCGGATTTGGGGGTGTCACATTAGTCCAATATTTATGAGATGTATATCGAGCATGTTATTATGTGTTATGTGATGCATGAAAACTGTTAGATTTTGTTGGACTGTCGAGCTTAACCTTGCAAATAACAACTTTTGCAGGTTAAAGATTTAAGGTAAAGTTATGTGCTATTTGAAAGATATGAATCAGATGTGATACTTGAAGATTTATATACTTTGGCTGAGTTATTATTATTTGAATCATATTTAAGGTTTCAAATAATGTATTAATGTTGAATTGTAATATCGTTTTGCGATCTAAACTCTTGTAGTATTAAAATGATTCTGAGATATTTAGATGTAAAGGTTGAAAGTTTTGGGAATGAGAATAGTTTGTAATAGAAAATTTTAATTTTTTCGCAAATTTCAATGGTTGTATTATCGTTTAATGATGTAAAATTTGAGGTTGAATGTATTGTTAATGACCGAAGTCGAGAATTAAATTGTATGAATTTTGGGGTCGTTACAGTTGGTATCAAAGCTGATAGGTTAGAAACCTTAGGTAAGAGTACCTTAGGCTATAACCTTAGAGAAGAGAGGTGAAGATAATGAACGAATAAACTCAAATAGAATTTGAACAATAAGAAGTAATTTAAGAAATTTATAAAGAATGGATTAAAACATGCGTAAGAGGATTCAAAGAAGAATCTCGCAGAGTTATAAGAAATATGAATGTGGGGTTACCCAACTCCAATAATAAGGATGTAAGGTGATAATAAATATACAATGTCTATAAAAAGAGAATGATAAAGAATTTAAGAATAGAAAGTTAAATCTAAGTATGGTACAATCGTACTCTTTAATAGTTGATGTATGATATCTGGGCTAAACGATTCCTTCATAGAGCGGAGGTATATACGAATTAGTAACTCGGAACCTAGTTTATTGGTTGTTTGTGGGAAACCACTCAGCGTACCATATTGAAACTATTAGAGACTCGATGTGTACTAAGTATAGAAAATAGATACGTACGATGAAAATGTGGAACTTGAATGAAATGTTGAGCAATGTTAATGAAGTTAGAAATTCTTAAAGGAAGAATTGTTATATAAACAAGAAAATTCAAAAGAAGAATCTTGAAGAGATATAAAGATAAGAAATGGGAGTTACTTAACTCCAATAGCCAAGATAACAAATAATGATGAATAGACAAAGCCAGTAAGATTAAAAGCATAAATGAAATCGTAAATGATGAAAAAGGAAAGAA